>CM042189.1:27391166-27425940 GCA_023539305.1 Ilex asprella
TTTATCCTAGTATTAAAAATCTATATGGTTTATCCTTACCTTATTATGCATATTCACACATTCACAATAATATTTTATTATATATATATATCTATACAAATATATAAAAAAAAATACGGGGTGTTACAGTACGCCAACCATACGTAGCTTGAACTGTGATGGCCACAATGCTTTACTCTACATATTGTTCTATATCTTTTTTTAGGGGAGAAGTAGAACTAGTAGAAGGTTCATCATTAGTTGAAGGTGTTTCTCTTACTTGACTAAGCATTATATTTTTAAAAAGAAGAATATCTTAAAAAATTGTAGCATTTCTAGATTCAATAATAGTATTATTTGAATTTTCACTAACTTCTGAGTTAATAACTAAGAATCTATTAGCGCTACTAGTTTGGGAATATCCTATAAAAATGGTGTCTACGGTCTCATGACCTATTTTCTTTGTCTTTGATTTGCGAATAGCTACCACCCCCACATTTTCAAGACATTAAAGTTAGGAACTCTTCCCTTCCATATCTCAAATGGAGTTTTCTCACTATCTATAACATGTACTCTACTCAAGATGAAACAAACACTAAATATAGCTTCACCCTACAAGTTCTCAGATAAGTCGGAACTAGTCAACATTGAATTTACCATATCTATTAAGGTTCTATTCTTTATTTTGGCTACTCCATTTGATTGAGGGGAATAAGGAGGATTCAGTTCATATATTATTCCATGTTCTTCACAAAAAGTAATAAGGTCGGTTAAAGTATATTCACCTCCTCTATTGGACCTTAGACTTTTCACTTTTCTTTCTAATTGATTTTCAACCTCACTTTTATATATTTTAAATTTATTAAATACTTCATCTTTGGTCTTGATAAGAAAGATATAACAATATTTAGAACAATCATCTATAAAAGTCACAAAATATTTATTTTCAGCTCTTGTGGGTGATCTACTAGAATCACATACATCACTATATATAAGTTCTAAAAGTTGGATATTCCTTTCTAAGCTCTTATGAGGTTTTCTAGTTTGTTTGACTTGTACAAAAATTTCACACTTATGTTTAAAATCTACTTGAGATTTGGGAATAAGATTGAGATCTATCATCCTTTTGATTTCTTAAGACTTATGCGCCCTAATCTTCCATGTCATACATTGAAAGATTCAACATTGAAAACTTGATGAGAAACGTCACTCACTTTCGAAAGTACATTCAATTTAAATAAAACCTCCTCACAAATATATTCTTTGTCAACACATACATCATTCCTAGTTATCACAACTTTATTCAACTCCATTACAACCTTATAACCTTGTTGGACTAAGAACAACCCACTGACTAAAATTCTTCTAACTTCAAGGACTTGTTGCACTCCCTCCAAAATCAACGTCTTCCCAGATGTCATCTTTAGTTCAACGTCTCTAATTCGTAGCACTTGTGCGATGGAATCATTTCCTAGCGTTACATTTCCTCCACTTGATTTCTGATAGTTTTTAATAAATCACAATCAAAACAAATATGTATATTAGCACTAGAGTCTAACCACCAATATTTATCTTGATAGGTAAAATTAACTAGGGAATGATTATACCTAAAAGAGGGTTCGACAGAATTATCTCCATCTACTAGAACATTGACTTGGGCTCTTAGACCTCTTTGATTTGGCTTGAGCTTTGGCTTATATGACCCAGTCTTCTTGTAGTAGCAATCTTTAGCCAAGTGATTGGTTCGTGCACAAACAAATCAAGACATCCTCTTTCTTTCCCTAAGCCCTTGAACTTATTATTGCTTTGATGGTTTTGGTTTTGACCATTATTAGGACAACCATTAAACCCTTTATTCTTTAAATTTGTTCCTCTAGGTCTGAAATTTTTATGGTTGTTATTACTATTTTTCACTAGGTTTATCTAGGGGGTCTCGTATTTTGTGAGTTTGAAACAATCGTATGCTTCTCTTCAACGCTAAGCTCATTTATAGTTTGAGTTAAGGTTAACTCTCTCATTCTTTATGCTTAAGAGTCTTAGCAAAATTATCTCAAGAAGGTCGAAGATTGTCAATTAAGCTTGAAACTTTAAAATTTTCACTAAATGTAGTTCCAATTTTTTCAATTTTCCACCAAAATTTTTGATATTCATGAATTTGATCACCAACAGATTTATGCTCCACCATTTTATAATTATTAAAATTAGAGATCATAAACGTTTTAATTCCAGCATCAACAGTCTCATACTCGATCTCTAAAGTGTTCCAAAGTTCTTTAGCGGTTGTCGTGGAATTATGGTAGACATTATTAAGATGGTCAGAAAAAGCATTAAGAATTCTATTATGACAGTGGTATTCAATTTGTTCAGGGTATACCATGAAGACGACACCTGACTAGGTTGAGGCACTTCGATCTATAGCATAAATTAAGCCTAGTATGATCAACCAATATTGAACTTGTTTTTGTCATCTACGAAGATTTTGACCACTACTTTTTTTGGGTTTGACACTATTAGCTTCTTCTAGTCTAGTAATCCTTAATTTAGAATTCAAGGACAAAGAAATAGTAAGAGATATGCAAAGAACCTGTATTGAATTTAAATATCAACTGTTAAAACTCTAACTATTTTAATTTGTAACGAAATCAAGAAATGTCTTTAAGTTATGGTAATAGTTTTTGAAACATTCTTGTCGGTGAATCATTCATTTTAAAACAATTTTTTTTTTATTTCCTTTAGTTTTCTACCTTTTATGTTGTAGCTTCTTTTAAGGCTATGTCACTGCTCAAAACTTTTTTTCAAACGAAAACTGATTTTTACATTTTTTTAAAAAAATATTTTATTTTTGAAGGAAACTATTACTGGTTTTTTAAAAAAAACAAAAATTCAGTTTTTTTTCTACAAAAAAAAAATTGTTACTGTTTTTTTTAACAACAGAATTTCAACTACTTTAGAATGTAAAAACAAAATAAAACAAATAGATCTGATGATTTAGATTGTACACAAATAATTTAAAGACATAGATTAATTACTGGAATTAACAAGGAAAAATAAAGCTACCGAACTTTTTGAGTTCACATATATTTTTGAGTTCATGATTGGGTTGGTCTTATTGGATATGGGTTGGTTAATTGAAATGACCTAGCTGAGGATATATGTTAGGCTAGGTACGTGTTTGTTATGACCTGTGTGCTAGTTTTTGGGATACTAAGTTGGAAACAAAGGATGGTCTAATTGTATTACCAAGGATATGGTAACGGTTTACTATGTCCAAGGGTGGTAAGTGACTGGGCTTTGAACTTGGACTAGGCAAGACTAGTTGTTTACCATGATCATTACCGGATTTTTTGGAGGAGTTAGTGGGTTTATTGGATTTCTTATCTATCATGGGGTTCCTACAGAAACTCATAGGTTAAGAAATCAGGAATTCAATTATTACTACATTTTATATATTCTATATCAAAATCGAAAATACTTAAAATCGATTACCATCTGACGAAAATCTGCTTACTAGAAATGTTTTTTACATCTTGTTCCAAAACATATTTTGTTGATTTACAATCAACTCTTACTAGGAATTTCTTTTTGGATTTTACTGTAATTTTTTTGTGTATTGGTCCAAATTCTAGAGTGGAAACGAACAATCTGCTATGAGAAATCTGGATTGACTCTCTGAAGAAGGAGACCTCAATAGCCAATGTCAGAGGCATATGTTTGAATGATTTTGAAAGAATTTACTGAGGGAATACTAAGACAAGACAATGTTTTGGTGTATTTTTTGACTTGGTTGACTATAGAAGTATGAACAGTTGACCAAGAAGAAGGATTTTCATCTCTCGTACAATGTTTGAGTATTTTTCTAAGGTCTTGGTAAAAGTATATAACATAGTTTAAATACCCTAAGAATCTTTGTAACTAAGTTTTGCCCCTAATTTCATCAGGAATTTTATTTGCAAACTGGATAGACCGACTAATGGGAACAATAATTGATTGTTGGATATTATATCTAAGGAATCAGTCTGAATTTTGAAAGTTGATCTTACTAGAAGAAATGACTAAGCCATTATGTTTGATTATATCTAGACAGACATAGATGTGTTTCTAATGCTCACCAATTGACTTGGAGAAGAAAAGGACATCATCTATGTAGACTATAGAGAAATTACTTACTGGGTTGAATATTTCATTCATTATATTTTGAAATTCACTTGGTGCAATTTTCAATCCAAAGGACATTACATTCGATTCGTAATGACCGAAAGGTGTTGTGAATGTAGTTTTATATCTTTTTTCTGTACTTATTTGAATTTTTCAAGATGCACTTTTTAAATCAAATTTTGAAAAGATTATTGCTTTACTCAATATTTTTATTAAATTTTGTTTTTTAGGAATTGGATACCCGATCCATTCCAACACTACATTCAAAGGTTTGTAATTGATTACTAGTCTTGGAACTCCTTTTTCTAATTCTGCTTTCTTGATGATATAGAAATCAGGGAAGGACCAAGGTGATCTACTTTTCTGATAATACTATTATTGAGCAATTCAGAAATCTCTTTCTTGCAAATTTTTATTACTTCATGACTTATCTGAATTGGTCTTGACTTTGTGGGTATATTTTATTCACTAAAGCCTTTGATATATGGTAATTTTGCTATATGTTTCTTTTTGCGCCAGAAAGCATTAGGAAGGTTAGAACATACATCATTTTCTAACTTTTTCTTAAATCTTTTAATCTTTTGAATTAAGATTGGATTGATTAACTGTTTTTGAATCCTTTTGTAACTGATTTCTTCTTTAAGAATTTTCATTTGATTACTTTTTTGGGTTACTAAATTAAGGGACTTTGAGATTGAATGTTCTTTAAGTTTTCTTAATTCTTTTACTTGAGGTTTGTATAAGAATTTGAAAGTTATTGATTGACCAAAAGGCTTGGTAGATACGCCTTCTATATCCGTGGTAAATGAATATAAAAGGTATATGAATGTCCTAAGAATAACTTTATCTCTCATATTTTGTACTAAGACATGTTGTTTTGAAGTATACATTATCTTGACAAATATGCACTTTTGGTAAGTTATATTTTATACTCATTTTACTACCATTTGCTGAACTAAATCTTTCAGCTGTCTTATGGTAATACTTGGTTGGTATAAGCATTTCTTGTATGCAATTCAAATTTGTACCAATATCTATAAGGGCTATGACTTCTATTTCAAAATCATTACCAATTATTATTTTAACTTAGGAATGCCATTTTTTGAGATTCAACCTGTTAATCAAATTTAACCAATTATCATCATTACTTGTTTGCGAACATCCATCTTCAGATGACAATTTCGTTACACCCAAGGGCTCCACATTAGAGGTGGAGGTTATGGGTATTCGGTGGGAACAGTTCTAGTTGAACTATGTGAGCTATTTGAATTAGTTTCAGATTGACTAGGAGCTGGTCTTCTTGATTTTCAAATTTGTTACTTGTTTGGAGATTCAAGGCTTCTTCTAGCTTTTTATCGGAGAGCTTTAATTCTTTGATTCCTCATTTTAATTTGTTAACTTTTTCTTGAAGATCCTATAAAATTAATTCCTTTTTGTTTATCTTTACTAAACATTTCCATGGTTTTATTGAAGCTGATTAACTATTTTTTTACCAAAATATTGTTTAATGTCCTTTTGACAAACAAATCCTTGAGTTTTTTGATATATTTTACTTTTAACTCTAGATCTTCAATTTTGCTAATATGGTCAATAAGGATATTTTCTTAGTTTTTTTGGTTAAGACTTTAACTGTTTTACTACAATTAGCTTTGCATCCTATTTTGACATCATAATTACTTGAATTGTTATAGATTGACTAATAGTCTGAAGAACTTTCGGAATTGTTCGAATCATTTGAACTTTTTTTATTTTGACTTAAGTTACTTAACTTAAAGATTGCCACAACTTTATGATTATCTTCCTCAGATAAGTTTAATTGTTTTAACTTCTTTTTTACTAGACATTTGGTGCTAATATATCCCTTTTTTCCACAATTAAAACGTTCAATTGATTGTTTACCTATATTTTTCTTATGAGATTTTTTGTGTTTTTTACTTGATTTTCCGTAGTAGTCATTTTTGGGAAAATTCTTTTTACACTTGTTATAGTAATTTTTTCTCTTGCTATAAGGTTTGACTAATTTTTGTTTTCTACTGCAGGTAGGTCCTACTGTTCACAAAAATTACCTATTTCATATTTAACTTTCTTTTTATCATTTTTAATCTAGTTACTAATTTTCATTTCAATACACATTCTTAAACCTTCTTTTTGAATGGTACTAATAACATCACCATATGTTAACTGATTATATTCAATGATTCCTTTAAGTTTACTTAATGCTTCTCTAATCTTGTGTGCAAATAGACTAGGTAAGCCATTAATAAATTTTTATTTTCAGATAGAATTTTCATAGTCTTCTCTGATCATTATTCTTGAGATGAATACATCTTTATACCATCTAAAATTATTTAAGGTTGGACACCTTAGATTACTTAGTTGATCATGGATTCGAGATAATATATTACTTGGTGTACCAACAAAATGTTTGATTACTGTGTACTTTAGGATGTTTACTCCATTTGATTTGTGCTCTTTCTATCCTTTCATCAAAGATTGAATTTTTATCTTTTTCCAACTTAAGAGCATGCTTGATGCTATCTCTTTGTTATTGACTAAGGTAGTTATTGCACCAATTTTTTTAACATACCTGTGAATCTAGAAGTTATTGGGTCAACTATTTCTAGTTCAGTACAATCAAGGTTGTTAATATAACTGTTGATAACCATAGACGTATGATTTACTTTGTTCAATATTTCTTGTTCACTTAATCCATTTATGTTTCATTCATAAAGCTTGTTGGATTGAACTGAAAATTGATTGCTAATGTTTCTTTCTTCATGTTGAAGATCAAGAGGTGTAGGTCTAGTACACTAGTTTTTAGTAATACTAGTAGGGTTAACTTTTGAAAATGTTAATTTGTTAAGATTTTGATTATGAAACTGTTCTCCTAATTCACTGATTTTAGAATCGCTAGAACCTTCTAATTTTCTAGTTTCATGGGATTTACTATCTTTAGAACTTTCATCATCTTGATAGATAGTGTTAACTCAGGGTAAGACTGGTTCAACTTTTGGTTGATCTAATTTTTGGATAACTTCTTCAATTTTTTGAAGTCTTTTGCTGTCTTTAATCAAAATACCAAGTTTACTTCTATCTTATGGTAACTGCATTAGAGGTTATTCTAATTTTTAACTTATTGATGGTTTCAGATCATCAATCTTGGTTTTAATTTTTTCTAACCATTTACTAATTATTTTTAAACATTGGTTGGTAAATTTGTTTTGCTCAATTATTCTTTTTTCAGGTTTAGTGCCTGGAAGTAACTTGAATGGTGATGATTTTATTTCGGAATCCTAGTGACTAATCACAATGGTTTCTATTAGAGGATGACTAGAAGATACTGTCGAAGCATATTTTTTCTTCCATTTATGTTTTGTTACTACTTTTACTGTTTTGTAATGGTTTTCAAAGTAGTCAAAGAAATAGATTTCACATCTTATCTTGTTCATAAACTTAGTCCATTTGTTAACTATTTTTTTTTTGCTTATAGTTATTGTATTTGGATTTATTTTCCTTGGACTTGAATTCTTCATGCAGTCTATCAACATTAATTATGAACGATCCATTTGTTCTACTGATTGTCAGTAACTGTTTGTTTACTATGTTACTCTCCATGTCAGTCATAGAAGGAGAATGTGAGGATTTTTCATCTTCTTGTAATTTTGAGTGACTAGTGTAACATGATTTACTGATTTGTAAAGAGGTGTCAATACCCTTTAATTTTAACCTTTTATTTAACTCTTTTTCTAAGTCTTCATCTCTTTTAGACACGTTAGGAAATGCAGACTCAGATTTTCTTCCTTCATTAATTTGAAGTGGTTCACTTGACCTTTTACCATCAAAAGAGATTTTTACTGATCTATCAAAATATTATTGGATACAATCTAAGTTGACTATAGTATTTTGATGATTTTTGTGGCAACTTTCATTTTCAAGCATTCAACAGTCTGGAAAATTTATATCTGTCCATTGGAGTTGCTAGGAAATTTGAATATTTGCTTCACTTGTACTGCTTTGAATTAATAAAGTTTTGTCCTTAGGACTTTTACTTAATGTATGAATATTTAGATTTGTTGTTATGCATTTGTAATATATTTGATAAATCAATACTATGGATTGGCTACCTTCTGACATATTTGTGTATTCTCCTAATTTTTTTTTGTTCAAGGTTAAGATCGTTAACAAATTAATGTCACTCAAACTTAAAGTGAAGTCTAGAAAACAATTAAAGTATACTGGACTATTGTGCAGGCTTGACTCCATTATTTCTAAAATACTTGTGCCATAGTTTTTAAACCCTAACATCTTTTATGCATAACAAGATTAAGAATTTGATTCCTCGAGTTGATAATGGTTTTACTACAACTTGAACTAAGCCAATATGGATAAAATTATATCCTTTTAACCTATGTTTTTTGATTGATCTTTACTAAGTATTTAACAATTTTCATGATCTTTTGTAAGGGTATAAACTTGTTTAATGATTTTTACTTGTAATTTTGACTTGAATGCTATTGGTAGCCAACTTGTTATGTATATCTCTTTTACTAGTGCCTCAGGTATATTCCAGTTTAAGGTTTTAGGTCTCTGAGCCCTTATTTTTGGCAAGAATCTTACTATTGTAAAATTCATGTGGAATCACTTAGACCCCATGCTTGATTTTTTAATTTTTTAATTTTATTCAAATAAATAATATAAATTATGATTTTTTAAGAAAAAAATAGCTTTTATTTTTTTTATTTTATTTCAATAATTGATATAATAGAACAAAAATTTTAGTTGTAAAATTTAAAATATTTGATATTATATATTTGATTGGAGTATTTTTGGTATAAGTATAACATTTTAAACTTGAGGGGTCTAACTATTATACGTCTGCAGATGGTCTGAGTATAATTTACTAACGAACATTGACAGTAAGAGTCTAAGTGTTAGATGCGTACAAATTTCAGAGAATCTATATATAATAATTCAAATTTCAGAGAATCTTAATGAATAATTGACAAACATCAAGAAGTTTGGATGTAGTTCTCTCATAATTTAATTACATATGAAATCCAAAAAAATAATACTATTTAGACCTAAAATACTGACCTAATTTGCTGACATAATGATGTGGCTGCAGTAGAACCATTAGATCAATACCAGATTTCAATGGTTGATGGTCCTCACAGCCAATCCAAATGTTATAGTGAATTAGGTCAGCAAATTAGGTTAATAAATTAGGTCCCAATAGCATTACTCAATCCAAAAACGTTGATATAATCCCATCTTGAAGCGTGTCCCAATAGGGGATATATTTATAACCAACTCACCAACCTTGGGGTGCGATATTAGGGTTTTAACTAAGATCGACCGCAAAATTAAATGAAATATTTCACAGGGTCTCGATTTAATTATTCCAAAGTAACAAATAGGAAAAACGGCAATTCAATCGTGACAACGGCATCGTTTTGTGAGTGTCTAGTCTTTAGAGAACAACCGTCGTGCTGCACAGTGGAGCCAAGCTCGTTGCTTTGAGCCTTGTTGCCCATCTCTCTCTCTCTCTCTCTGCATGTAAATGAATTTGGCAAAGCTGAGTGTTTCTTCAGCTATCAAATGCACTTTGAATCTTAAACCCACACTTCACACAACCATAAATCTATCAATCTTGGATACGAATTTACTCCAATGCCAAACTCTCAGGCAATTTAACCAAATTCTCTCCCAGATGATCTTCACTGGTTACATCAAAGACGCATACGCTGCAAGTAGAATGCTCAAGTTCTCAACTGACTCGCCATTCATTCACATTGTTTACTCTCAGAAAATCTTCAATCACATTGAGAACTCAAACGGATTCATTTGCAACACCATGATGAGAGCTTATGTACAGAGAAACTATCCTCAAGAAGCTGTCTTTCTTTACAAATTGATGTTGGAGAACAATGTGTATCCCGATAATTATACTTACCCAATTCTAGTTCAAGCTTGCACTCTACGATTCTTGGAGTTTGAGGGTAAAGAGATTCATGATCATGTCTTGAAGATGGGTTTTGACTCGGATGTTTATGTTCAGAACACTTTGATTAATATGTATGCAGTTTGTGGGAATATAAGTGGTGCAAGGAAGGTGTTTGATGAAAGTCTTGTATTGGACTTGGTTTCATGGAATTCGATGTTGGCGGCGTATGTTCAAATGGGAAATGTAGAGGAGGCAAACTTAATATTTGGTCTGATGCCCAAAAAGAACTTAATTGCGTCGAATTCTATGATTGTGTTACTGGGTCGGTCAGGTCTTGTTAGTGAGGCTTGTCTGTTGTTCAATGAAATGCAAGGAAAAGATTTGGTTTCATGGACTGCATTGATTTCTTGTTATGAGCAGAATGACATGCATGAAGAGGCTTTGCATACATTCGTACAAATGATTGCGAATGGAATTATGGTAGATGATGTTATAGTCATTAGTGTTCTTTCAGCATGTGCACACTTATCGGCAGTGAAGACCGGAGAATTAATCCATGGATTAGTTTTAAGAATTGGAATTGAATCTTACATTAACCTTCAAAATGCTTTGATTCACATGTACTTAATGTGTGGGGGTATAAGGGCTGCAGAACAGCTGTTCAGTGCAAGTCACCACTTGGACCTGATATCTTGGAACTCTATGATCTCTGGTTACTTGAAATGTGGCTTAGTCGAAAAAGCCAGGGAACTGTTTGATTCCATGCTTGAAAAGGATATTGTATCATGGAGTGCAATGATATCCGGTTATGCGCAACTTGACCTGTTCTCAGAGACCTTAGCGTTGTTCCAGGAGATGCAGCTTGGAGATATTAGGCCTGATGAGACCACCTTGGTCAGTGTGATCTCTGCTTGCACGCACTTAGCTTCCCTTGACCAAGGCAAATGGATACATGCATACATAAGGAAGAATGGACTTTCCATTAATGTTATTCTTGGTACAACCCTTATAGACATGTACATGAAATGTGGTTGTGTTGAAAATGCTGTGGAGGTCTTTGATGAAATGGAGAAAAAGGGTGTGTCTTCTTGGAATGCTCTGATTCTTGGGTTTGCCATGAATGGGCAGGTGGAGAGGTCACTTGAGATGTTTTCAGACATGAAGAACCGTGGAGTAGAGCCTAATGAGATAACCTTTGTGGCGGTTCTAGGGGCCTGTCGACATATGGGCCTAGTAGACAAGGGTCGCCGCTACTTTGATTCCATGATTCACTCACACAATATTGAACCCAATGTTAAGCATTATGGATGCATGGTTGATCTCCTTGGACGTGCAGGGTTACTTAAACAAGCAGAGCAATTAATTAACAGTATGCCTATGGCACCTGATGTTGCTACTTGGGGTGCATTGCTGGGCGCTTGTAAAAAACACGGTGACAATGAAATGGGGGAGAGGGTAGGAAGGAAGCTTATTGAGCTTCAGCCCGACCATGATGGCTTTCACATACTACTATCCAATATATATGCGTCAAAAGGTAACTGGGATGATGTTCTGGAGATCAGAGGGATGATGGTGGATCAGGGTGTGGTCAAAACCCCAGGCTGCAGCCTGATTGAAGCCAGTGGTGTTGTTCATGAATTTCTGGCAGGAGATGAGACACATCCTCAAATAAAAGAGATTGAGGAGATGTTGGGTGAAATAGCTAAGAGATTGAAAAATTTAGGTTATGTACCACATAGAGAGGAGATTTCCCTTGACATTGACGAAGAGGAGAAAGAGACTACTCTTTTTAGACACAGCGAGAAGCTTGCGGTTGCTTTTGGGCTCATTGCGATTTGTCCATCAACACCCATAAGAATAATGAAGAACTTACGAATATGCAATGATTGTCATGCCGTGGTAAAGCTTATTTCCCAAGCTTTTAATCGCGAAATTGTTGTGAGGGATCGGCATCGCTTTCACCACTTTAAGCAGGGTTCTTGTTCATGCTTGGAATATTGGTAGCAGATAATGACATAGAAGGAAATTGGTTTTGAGACAATACTCCTCTTTTCAGCATCACTTGCTAGTATGCACACAGACATCAAAGCACCCCATTATTCCTCAGGGGTGTGTTAAATAGATGTATATACCTTATTTATGACAGATATGTCTGGACAGCCTACAAATTGCTCGGTTGATAGGTCTCGATTCTGCTATTAGCTACATTCTTCGTTGATCAGATGAGATCAGCATTTTTAGCTTGTTAGTAGATGCAAGGCGAGTACCTCTTGGACCCACACAATTATGGCTTGAAAATATGCTCTAGTGTTTTAGTACTTTTGTGTTACTTATAAGAATTACACTAGCTTTTCTTCAATAGGTGATATTCTTAGCGACGATAAGTGCTAATTCAGCCAACGATATGTTGCGGGTTGGAGTTTGGGAATCAATCTCTCCAAAATCAGGTATGGCTACTTACCACCATCTCGCAGACCTGTTGTGGCCCTTGGGGGTGAATTTATGCACTAGGTACAACGATTAGCTTTTCTGCATGTGGTGTTTATGTTGAGCTATTTATGGGGAGTCCTCATTGAATATGTGTCAGGTACTTGGCCGGAGCTGGCAAAACCAAGTTAAAGCTCTTCAGTCTGACAAGACATTGCAGGTGCAGCAGGTATTTGAATTGTTTGGCCCTTTAGTTTTATGCTTATGTATTGTTAAACAGGGAAAGAGTTTATGGGACTACAAGAGTTCATACCTTCCTGTTGTGTTGCAGGTCTTAATTTTTGAGTTCAATATTCTGAGGGAAGGAGCATGAGTGTGGGTTTTTGTTTCTCCTCCAAGAGAAGCCGGTTTTCAAATCTGTGCAAAAATGATTGTTTGGACTATAGTATCATACTATCTTTATCATGAATTTTTTAGGGGGTTTGTATTGTGCAATGATAATCTGTTATAGTCTATAGTCGGATCAGGAAATTATTTTGTAAACTTGGATCTCTACTCTATATTCTCACTTCTAAAAGTGGTCATATGGTATCTGATGATGTATTCTACGCAGTTGAGTAGAGGTAAATGGATTGGGGTTTACTAGAGTATCCAGTCAGAGTTTCTTGGCTCTTGGTAGTTGAATAATCAATTTAGGGATAATAGCAGAGTAGAACTTAATAGACAAGAGGTTTATTGTGGTTCACCAGCTCGAAAGCTTGACTAATCCACTTTAATAGAGTTTCTTGCTCCTGGAGAAATTCTCTATTACTTGGGGAAGGGTTTATAGAATTACAGAGTGTCAATAAATGAATGTTTGATCTCTCTCTCAATGTAAGGGATTTGATCCCTCTTTATAGTGGATAGTTGTCTTGTGTAATCTCTGCGATCCTCCTGTAATCAACATGATTCTGGCATAATAAACGTGATCCCTTAAGGGTTGTTACAACCCGTGTGGTGGAATATTTGGCCGTTAGAGGCTACATTCTATATGTGTGACATGATCCTCTAGAAAGTGTGAGTTGTTATTGTCGTTGTGTACACGAGGGTCACGTTGGTGATAATTCCCAACCTACGCCTCTCGAACTAGGAGTCCCGAGTTGGAAGGAGATATGAGGTCCGACTTGGGACGTCTCATCTATGACATTTGAGCTGAGGTGCCTGAACCGAGGTGACCACCTAGGATTGAGAGGTCAGGTCATTCACTCGACCTTAGCTATCTCGACTGAAACTCAGATTTTGAAAATATATCATGAGCCCTTATTAAAGGTAAACCCCTGATCTATTACTTGGCCGAGCTTAGCCTTGACTAATATCTGGTAGCATCAATTGTTCCCCAATCCCTAATCAGGTAAGCCTTATCTGTCATGGATTGGTAATGACCTGCTCTATTGGCTATGGATAAACTCGGTCTGCTTTTTACTTGGGAGGTGCATGATATGACGTTTCTCAAAATTTTTGGCATTATGCGCGTGCGAGGAGTCACACGTGCCTTGATTATCGCACATGCCCAATGTTCTCACACTACGTATCCAACCATATGAAAGCCTTAAATGTTTCTGCAAATAAAAAACCGTCAAACATTTTCTTTTCCACATTTTTTTTGTCTTTTCGAATCTTTTCTTCCTTTTTTTTTCCAGAAAATGCCTCTTTCTGCCCTTTGCTCTGTAACTTCTTCCTTCTTTCTTCTTTTGTTCGTCAAGCCTTCTCAACGAGCGCCCAGATCTTCCTTGGGTCTACTTCGAGGACGCACGAAGTTTCTCCCCACCTTTTTAGGCGTTGTTCTTGGTTTTCAACTGTTAATTGCCTTTGTTTAGGTATGTCTTCTGTCTTGTCTCTTTTTAATTTCTCTATCCTAGGGTTTCTTGCTCAACCCTAGATCTTTTGAATTCGAGGTGGTTATTTCACTTTTGGTCATTCTGTTTTTCTTACTCTACGAGCTTTGGCCGTTCTTTGTCTTTTTTTCTCCTTTTCTTTGATCCCCATGTGACTGCTAGAGTTTTTCTCTTTTACCATTTGTGTCTTTACCCTCGAGTCCTTGAGGATCGTTCTTTTAACATTGCTTCTCTTTACCTTTCTTTTGCATATTTTGCCTCTTGTGCCTTCATGTCTTTTTCTTCTGAAGCTACAATGGCTTGTCTTTCTTGCCATGGTTGATAGATCTGCCAAGGTCGAAGTTCGATCCCGTCATCATAGACGTATTGGTGGAGATGATGTTCGAGCTCTCCATAGGTGAATCAAGGGGTCAACTTGTTTGACCCTGATGAACTTGATGACCTTGGGGATGTGTGAGACGAGATGGACAACTTCCCCGATGTTGATGTGGTTGATGTCAGGGTTGCTAGTGCTAGGACTTTTCCGCTCCTCCCTGGCTTAACTATAAAACCTAAGAGGTCTCGAAAGAGACGGGCTAAGTAAAATGTTGCTTAGACCTCAGACATGGTTGGAAAGATGAGGTCACTCTGGACACCTTAAATACCTCTAGACCTAGTAAAGTTACCCCTTCTGCTTGGCACAATCTTTGTCAAGTTCAGCATCCCTAGGAATATGCGCGTCTGGTGTCCTAATGTGGACAACCAATACAACACTACGCCTCCTGAGAAGACTTGCTTCTTCTTGGCCGCCTTTGAGAATGGTCTTAGGTTTTCTATGCACCCTTTCTTGAAGTTCGTTCTCTAGCACTTCAACGTGTGTCTTGCTCAGCTTTCTCCTAACTTTTGTGGTATCTTAGTAGGCCTTATGATTTTCTTCAGAGAAAACGGCCTTGTAGGTTTCCCCTTTATTCCTTTACTTATACACTTCTTCAATGTCAAATTCTCTCCTACCTATCGCTTTCTTTGCATCTCTAAATGAGTGAAGACCTAACAAATCTAATTACCGACCTAACGTCCTCCCACAAAGGTTGGAAAATAACTTCTTCATTGTGTCTAGCAAGGAGTGGGAGTTCAATACAAAGGATGCCTCAGATACACTTCCATTACCTTAGGCTTAGTCAAGCCTAGACAATTTGGGTGAGTCTGTGTTAAGGTGTTTTTTAGTTGAGCTCTTCTTATTTTATCTTCTTCATCGTTGATGTCTTCCTTTGTTTTTTCAGGTATATGTCTCGATCTTGACGTAGATGAGACGCTACTCCATAGAGACCTTAAGGAGTGCTCCTCTAAGAAATACGTCAAGCTCCTCATGCCCTCGATTTTAGCCAAGCACGACTTCGGACCACTAGAGGCAAGGGTTAAAGTTGTTGTGCCTCTATCTGTGCATAGAGGAGAAAACCTTACTGGTAAGACCTCTGCCTTTGGAATTTTGTTATATTTTCTTGGGTTTATGATCTAACTCTGTTTCTCTTTCCTTCCTAGATCTCGACGCCTTGGCTCTAGATGTTGACGTCGTAAAGGCCAAGCTGGCCAAAATTAGGGAAAATGCTCAGGCTTCCAAGGCTGCTGGCAAGAGGAAGGCTGAGGTCGGGCCAGATGACAAGCTGAATACTTCTTAGAAGGTTGCGAAAAAGGATTCCTCTAAGAAAGCCCTTCTTGCCCCCAAGCCCTAGGAAGGTTAATATCCATTCCTCTGAGCTTAAGAAACCTATTGCAGAAGTCGCCAAGACCTCTCCCATGCTCAAGGAGGTGGCTAAGGCTTCAAATGCAATAGCTCCATTTCATTGGGACCCCCCTCCATTGAAGTTTACTGAAGGAGCACCTCCAAAGATGTTTTTTGGCACTTCAGGGAGTTCTTCAGCTAAGGTGGCCAAAGACGAGCGTTCCCTTCTTGGAGACGTGAACCTGCCTACCAGTACTTTCTTTTGATCATTCCTAAGGCCGATCTATGGGAGGCTTCCTCGATGCCCCTCTTCACTTTAGCTATCACTACCTTATGTGGGGCAACTTTGGTGAGTCACTGATTTTTGTCTTTTATCAGAGTCCATTTGTTGAACCTAGCTTTGCTTAGTGATCACTAACTTGACTTTTTTTTTTTTTTTTTTATAGATGGGGATTCACATTGGAGCTCTTGTGAGTAGAGCTTGAGCCTGGGGAAGGTTGCCGGGGATGCTAAGGAATCCCTTAAGGCTTCTAAACTCAAGGCTGCTGAATTGGCCTTTGAGAATGATGACCTCAAGGGGCAGCTCAAAGGCTTGAACTCGTCCAAAAAGAAGCTTGAGACAGAGATCAAGCTCTAGACGAATAAGGTCAAGATCAAAACAAATTGTCTTGTTCAAGCTCAGAAGGAAATGATGGAGGCATGAGAGGCTACAAAGGCAGTAAATGATGAGCAAAAAGAGCTGAGTGGTATCAATGTTGTTTGCCTTAAGGAGATTGAAGCAAAGAGGTCTAGGGTGGATGAGTGGGATACCATTATTGGTTTAGGTTAGCTGAGAGGGATGCCATTATTGTTGAGCTAAAGGACAAGGGTGCCACTACCAGGGCTAAGGGCTATTTCACCTTTGAGAAACAACTCATGAAGAAGTATCCAGAGTTGGACTTCGACTTCGAGCCTCCCCTCGGAGAGGAAGAAAAAGAATCCTCTACTAAGGTGGAAGAAGTTACTGAGAAAGAATCTGCAGCTATGGTTGAGTTGGAGACTTCTAAGCTTGCTCTGCCAATGACTGCTTCCGATGAGGTCCCAACAGCTGCTCTTGATCAGGTAGAGACTTCTGAGCCTACACTACCAACAATTGCTTTTACTGAGGTCCTAGCGGTTTCCTTGCATAAGGGACAGTCAGACCTAGCTCCCGCTTTGCCTGAAGTTCAAGTGATCATTATTGACCCCGAGTTGCCTAGAGGTGTTGACGAGACCACTACTCTTGCAACAGATGTTCAACCCTTTTATCTTTTAGGATCTTTGAGCTTTTGTAACTTTCTAGACATCGAATTTTTAGCTCTGTAACTTTTCTAGTTTTGAATAATAACTAATTTTGAAATTTTTTGTCTTAGTAACTTTTCTTCATGCTTGAGATGTAAAGATATGTCTCATTCTGTGTCCCCTTCTTCAAGAAGAGTCTTGATCTTTTGGAAGCATTTGATTGATAACCGAATTTGAGGTCTGTGCAGCCCCCTAGACAAATAACTCATCATTTGTTCGTGTGAGTAGAGGAGATCATCTTATTTTTATGAGCTGAAGAGTTCATCGTTTATTTATAAGTTGAATAACTCATCTTATAATTATGAGCTGAGGAGCTCTTGTTCATTTATGAGTTGAAGAGCTCATCTTATAGTTATGAGCTGAGGAGCTTATCGTTCGTTTATGAGTTAAGGAGTTCATCGTTTGCTTATGAGCCGAGGAGCTCATCTTAATTTTATGAGTGGAAGAGCTCATCGTTTATTTATGAGTCGAGTAACTCATCTCATTTTTATGAGCTGATGAGGTCATCATTTGTTTATGAGTTGAAGAATTCATCTTATATTTGTGAGCAGAGCAGTTCATTGTTTGCTTATAAGCCGAGGAGCTCATCATTTATTTATGAGCTGAAGAGTTTGTCT
The DNA here is from genome assembly GCA_023539305.1 of Ilex asprella. Taxonomy (NCBI): domain Eukaryota; kingdom Viridiplantae; phylum Streptophyta; class Magnoliopsida; order Aquifoliales; family Aquifoliaceae; genus Ilex; species Ilex asprella. The sequence continues at coordinate 27,409,182 of CM042189.1, forward strand.
TGTTCTTTTAAATGGATGAGCTGATACTTCAATTGCAAGATGAATTTGTCAATAGGTGAGGTTAAAATGAAGTAATCCTCTTCTGCTTTCCTACTACTTGTTCCACGAGTGAGGTAAGGTTTTTTCCTCGTCAGTTTCAGCTCGTAGTTTCTTGGTCGAATAACCTTTGTAACTACATATGGTCCTTCATAGTCATAGCTTCAGAGTCATAGCTTATCAGAGTCATAGCTTCCCATTTGTGGGGTCCTTCCTAGACAGAAGGAGTTTATATAGGACCAAATATCCAACTTTGAAGCTTCTTTGCTCAACTCTCTTATTTTAATATCTTGCTACCTTTCTCTCATATGTTTTTGTCCACCATTAACAAGACTTTGCTTGAGTTGTAAAACAGATTAAAAGAAGAATAAAAATTTGATCAGCAAGATATATAATAATTATATTGCATTTAGAACATTCCTACATTACACTAGTCTTATATTTTTCCATATGAATATGCGTCCATTGATCTCCCCTTAATTCCTATATAAGATTGCTTGATCTTCTTATTCAGTTGAATACAACACACCTCAAAACCACTAACTCTTCTGGGTTATTAATTAATAACATATTGAACTTCGTTGGATTAACCAGTTGCTTTATTACCATTAGCTTATTGAGCCTTACGATCATCATACTATCATAGGCTACTTATTTTAGTAGTGCACTGGGGAAGGTATGATCAAACATCTAAGTTAATAACCGCACAATCTCTTCTAATTTCTCCATCAGTTCCGGTAAGCACTTCAATCTGACTCATCTTGATCATTGCATCAACAAAATCATCCTGCCAGTCATACTGATTGAATGCATATATGTCACTTCTGAGGTGGCGGCGGCCCTGGTAGTGAGAGTCCGGTCGGATGTAAACAAGCCGCGATGAACCAGAACATCTGTATAACAGCTGTTGTCGAGAAGAGCTGGGCTGATGTTCATGTCAACCACCAAGTTAGGATCAATGTTTCCTTTCGAGTCTCGGGGACATTGCTTCTTCAATTGTGCTGCATATGGGGGATCCCAGCTGGGATCTTGACTATTAGTTGGGCTGAAATTGTATAATCTGTTTGCAAATGATGTGCAATGAGAGCGACCAACTGTATGTGCTCTTGTTCACACTCATCAAGTAACAAAATTTAGGAGCTTGAGGGAGAGGACGAATCCAATATCACTAGTTCAAATATACAAGTGTCAAACTCGAAATACCAAAAAAATAGAACTTATAGGTAGTGAGCTCATTTATAGTATTACCGAGACTTTTTTGCATTATTTTGCCTTCTAACATGAAATTCCACCACGTGATATCTAGACAAGTTTAACTTTGTAGCTTATGCACAAAAGAATTTGTGTACGCGTGACAAAATGTAGCATGTCTAGTAGAGAATTACATGACAGATTAATACCGTCGAAAATAGCACTAGTGTCAGAAAATTTCAGAAGACTCAATTTTGAAAAGCTCTCAATGATCTGAAAGATTGAAATATACATCTTTCACATCATCATTTTTAAGGCAAAAAATGACGTTATGACACTTCCTATATATTTTTCTATTTTATCCCGTTGTTTATGATATTTTCATAATATTGTTTATTTGCTTGATTTTTCTAGTAATTTAAGATCATTAGGATTTCGTATTTATATTGTTTTGATAAAACCGAGAGACAAATTCTCTTTTTCTTTCGTGGTATTCTTCGTGAATCAGCAAAGCTTTTGAAGACTTTAAAATCAACAGATTATAATTTCTTTGTTTAATCTCGTTTTTTTTTTCACGCTATCCTACGTCACAAAATATTGAAGCCTTATCTACAAGTGCAACCATTTCGTCCTGTGTCAGACCCTTCTTGGCAAAGGCTTGAGTAACTTGATCTAGATTAAAAAAGGGAGCTGGTATGTCAATGGTTTCTGCAGCCCGTGAAATCCTTCCGTCTAGCCTCTCTGCTGGTACATCCCAACTCTTACCGCCATACTACAGACCAAAAAAAAAAATCAGTTAAACCAAAGAATCATACAAACATTCCATGACCAGAAAGCTTGGAACTTATTTGAAGTTTCACAGACAAAAATCAGTGTACGAGTGTATGAGGAGACTAGGTTTCTTACAACTACTGCAGAATCTCTTGCTGCTAATGCAAGGATATCAGCATAAGAGACAATGCCTTTACATTGGGCTTCAAGTCTTGCCTTGGCACTATATATTACTTCGAACCCTCGAAGAGTGATGCCATTGGGTGGACCGTCCTTCTCCGCCACATTTCCGGCGGTTGAGTTTATCATGATAGATCCATCACAACCCTGAAATAAGATTGACAAATAACTCGAGGATTAACAAAGTACATATGTACAGTATATATAGCAGTGTTTCACATGATCAAATACAAATTTGGTGTTATCCCAAAGAGATCCGAATAGAGATAGATCCATTGATTTGGTATGGGGGTTATCCCAAGATGTTATCCCAGAGAGATTCAGTGTTATCCCCACGAGACTAATCTTTTGGGTTCATGGGTTTAGGAGGGTTTTATAGAGTGAGTTTTGTCAAAATAGTCCAATACATCACCTTATTCTTTGTTAGATTCTAAATTTCAGGCCCAGGATTTGAGTCATAACCCGTAATAGGCCCGAAAGTAAAACCCATGTATAAGGGTTTCAACAAACCATGGGGTGGGTGGGTTTAGGCAATTCCATAGCAAATATCTTGTGATATTTGTGATTAATCCATAAGTTTCACGTATATTCTTGTCACTTACCAAACATGGGATTGAATATAGTATATTGTTCAACCCCATGAACAAAACCTAAGGGTTGGTCATAAATCTAATCCAATCACTATCTTAAAATCATCTAAATAGCCCCTTACACTAATGAAGCAAATCAATGAGTCATTAATAGATAGGCTGGAACTAAACAAGAAACATGATTTATATAACCCCAATGAAGCAACAATGGCCTGGACATAAACAAAATAAAACGTTAATTGATATTTTATGTATATAACAAGAGCAATGCTATTGAGATCTAATTTATTAACATAATTTGATGACCTAATTTGCTATTGAGACCAAATTTATTAACATAATTTGCTGACCTACAATGTGTTTACCCTAACAAAGCAGTCATAAAATGCATTCTTATCAGGCCAAGGGCAATTCCCTTATTGATGAGAAATGCCTTTGCGACCTCTTCCTTTACAATGGTTTTAGCACTAGGACAATAATTTCTATAGAATCCCACTTGAAGCTGTTGTGCTTCTATTTGAGAACTCCAACACAACACCAAGACCATGACTATAGGCATCATCATCTCTCACTCTCTCTCTCCCTCTCTCCTAATATCTAATAAGTGCTTATTCTATAGGTTCTAATACTTTTGGAAACTGAAATGTAGCAATTTATAGAAAGAGATGGAACTAGCAAAGTAGCGAGCCAAGCCAACTTTCCATAATGATATATAGAAAGAGGATGAAAAGGACAAAGTCGTAATTAAGTCTTGTTGAAAAAATATTCATTGCACACGTCAGCATTATCTCGTGGTATCATCAACTATTGGACGACTCTAGCTTGTGCAAGATCTGTTTCATTGGTTGATCCGTGGGGATTTCTATTGTATGGGCTTGAAAATAGAGCCCAAGTCTTGTTGCTGCTGTCACAAGGGCTATAACTAGTTTTTATATCTTTGGGTACCTCTCCTCTACCCCCTTTAGAGCTCTGTTGTAGTAGTAGACTGACCACTGAACTTTGTCTTGTTCTCTTACTAGGGCTGTGCTTATAAAGAAATCTGACACAACAAGGTAAAAGATAAGAACTTCCCCTTTTCGAGGGCTAACTATAATTGGAGGTGAGTTGAGATACTCCTTAAGGGATTTGAATGTCTCTTCATATCACTCATCTCAATGAAAAGTTGTTTTCAATACTTTGAAGAATGACTAGCACTTATCGCTCAATCTGGAGACAAAATAGCTTAATGCGACTATTATTCCAGTCAGACGTTGGATTGCCCTTATATTTGTGGGTGACTACATATCAATCAACGTTTGAACTTTCTTTGGATTGACCTCTTGAGTATCTAAAAGGATTCCTCAAGGTGCTGGATGTGGAGGTTGACCTTCAGCAATTTTACGAGCATGTCATCAATTTAGACTTCCATAGATGATTCGATCTATCCCTGGAACATACGATTCACCAATCATTGGTAGATGGTCCCTACATTTTTTAGCCTGAATGACATAACTTGATAATAGTATGTCAGCTACTCAGTCATGAATGATGTTTTTCCTTTGTCACTAGGGTTCATCCTAGTATGGTTGTATCCCGAGAAGGCATTCATAAGATAAGCAGCTCATGCCCGACTGTGGCATCTATGATTAGGTCAATCTTCGAGTGTGGGAAACTGTATTTCGGGCAAGCAAGGTTTAGGTCGGTGAAGTCAGTACAGAGCTGCCACTTACCATTGGTTTTTGTTACGAGGACCACATTTTCAATCTATGTCGGGTAATCGACTTCCCTATTGGCTTTGGCAAGGAGGAGCTTAGGGACCTCGTTGTTCATGGATTTCTAGCACTCAGGGGTGAAACTTCTTAGCTTTTGCTTTATGGGCTTGTAGGTCGGGTCAACGCTGAGTTTATGCACTTGCTAGGTCAATCCCTTGCATGTCCTCTTGTTCTGAAGTGAACAACTCGATGTTTACTTTTTAGAAACTGGATGAGGTGGTTTTTGACCTCCTTGAGTAATCTGAAGTCAACATAGAACTGGTATCCCCTAGTCATCATCCAATTGAATAGGTTCCAGCTCCTTCGAAGGCGTGGGCCTTGTCTCCTGCTCGTCCTTCATGTCTAGCTTATCCAGTTGTATAGTTTTAACCTTTTTTTGCCTAATCGACACCACGTAGCACTCCCTTGCTACACGTTGGTCTCCTTGAACCATACCCACACCGTTCTAGGTTGGAAATTTCATCACCAAGTGGTAAGTAGATGGGATGACCCTCGTGACATTGAGGGAAGGTCTTCCCAAAAGGGCATTATAAGCTAAAGGGGCATCCATTACCAAGAAACATATGGTAATTGTAGATTGACATGGGGGTTCCCCATTATGAAGATAAGCTAGATAAATCCTAAAGGGAACACGCTTTCCCCTTAGAACCTGAGCAGGTGGGTTTGTACTAGCTCGAGTTTATCTCTACCAATGCCCATCTTGTCAAAGGATGATGCAAAAATGATGTCAACGGAGTTGTCATTATCAATAAGAACTCAATGGATAGTTTTGTTGGCTATAATGGCCTTTACAATTAAAGGATCATCCTAAGGGAGCCAACAAACCTCCAGATCCAAATTTGAGAACGTAATGTCCATGCTGAGCCGAAGTGATTTAAGCACAGACTGGATATCCAATACATCTTTTGCTCGAGCCTTCCTCATGTGGGCTTTCTTTGCTAAGCTCGTCTCCCCACCTACGACAAACCCTTTAGAGATAACCCTGATTTCACCCATGGGTTGTTGAATCTAAGGTGGTGTTTGTGTAACACCTCACCCTCCACATAACATAATATTGTCCGCTTTGGGCCCACTGGCCCTCACAGCTTTATTTCTCCCAATACCCCTGGAAAAAGGTCTTATGTCATGTAAGGTGAGAGACTTACTTATAAACCCAGCAACTTTCCTCTCTCTAACCGATATGGGATACCAGGATCTCATAATCCACTCCCTCAAGGCTGCACGTCCCCGTGCAGTAGTCTGCCAGCTACCTGCCCGCCCACTACACGCGAGTACGGCAGAGCCCCACATTCAGTCCAGGCGAGAGTCGGCTCTGATACCAATTTGTAACACCCCACCCTCCACATGACATAATATTGTCCGTTTTGGGCCCATTGGCCCTCACGGTTTTGTTTCCCCCAATACCCCTAGGAAAAGACCTTATGTCATGTAAGGTCAGGGGCTTACTTATAAACTCAACAACTTTTCTCTCCCTAACCGATGTGAGATACCAAGATCTCACAGTTTGTTGCTATAGAGTAAGAGGTGGGTTAACTCGATTTTGATTGTCTTGTGCTACAAAGCGGCGAAGTTGACCTCGCTAGATTAGGAACTAAATCTCCTTTTTCAATTAGATAAAATCATTGGTATGGTGGCCATGATCTCAGTGGTATTCACTGTATTTTGTTGCATCTTGGTTGCAGGGATCCACTTTCATTCGATGTGGCCACCTCAAGAACTTTTCATTTTGGACGTCATATAACACTTGTGATATTTTCGCATTGAGGAGAATGAACTGTTGGGGGGCATATTTCAGTTGTAGCTCTTGAGAAGGGGACCTATGCGGTCTCTGATGTCATCTCTCCTCTTTGTGAAATGATCTCCACCTCTCTGTGGGGATCGATCCTGATTTCGATCATTCCTAGGACTCCGATCCCTTTTCTTTTCCTTTTTCCCATGAGTATAAAAGTTCCCTAGTTTTGAGAGGAAAGCATCCTCACTATTGATATACTTCTATACTTTTTCCAATAACTCTATCATATTGGCATGGAGGTTCTTGGCAATCGAAAAAAGTCAATCCTTCGATTGGACCCCTAGCCCAACGGTGTAGACAGGGTGAACTTCTCATCAAAGACATCCACTTTCAAGGACTTTGAGTTGAATTTATAGACATAGGACCATCGTGATTCATTTGGAGCCTATTTTACGTTTAGCAAGTGTTAGGAAGGCTTTCGGTAAGTTTGAGCCCCTATGAAGGACACGAATGACATGTAGAATTCTCTAAAAGAGGAAATTGAAGTCGTGGCTAGCCTATTAAACCAAGCTAAGGCCAAGCCCTTCAAAGTAATTGCAAAGGCTCGACAGCGCACTGGATCGTGGTATCCATGCAATTCCATCTGATTCTTGCATGTGATAAGGTGAATGGTGGCTTTGTTTGTTGAACCAGAGCATCCATGGTCATTAGAGCTTTGTTTCTCACTGTGACCTTCATCTGGCTTAGCTCTTGTTGGATCTCTCTGAAATGTTGCTCCCAGAACTGATCCCTCCCATTTTTCTAGAAGGGATTTGGGATGCGATCGTTTCTACAAACTCCTCTGATTTGAATCTGAACATCATCTTCCTCCCCATTTTTCAGGACTTTGCAATGAGCGTTATCAGCTAAGTGATTGAGGTCATTTTATTTTTTAATTTCCTTTAGAGGATTTTGATGATGATGTTCCCTTCGTGGGAGATCATTCTGGGCTGGTTGTGCCCTTGGGGGTTCTGAGTGCGGATGAGATTTACTAGATCCTCATTTTGCTAGAGGAGACGCTCATTGGCTTGACGTAGTGCTTCAAATTTGTTGTTTGGAGGGGGATCTGCCACTAGCTCTGGGTTGGCATAGGATTTATTGGAATTCTTTGTTGTCCCACGACGATGGCTTCCTGCTGGCTCTACAAACGTAGTGGATTCGTCTGATTTTTGCTCATGTTGAGCATAGAAATTGAAACAATCATTCTCCACAGATGACGCTAAACTGATGGTGTATTCTTTGCGATTGAGTAGAGGTAAATGGATTGAGGATTTGTTTATGGGGATTACTGGAGTATCCGATTAGAGTTTCTTGACTCTTGGTAGTTGAATAATCAATTTAGTGATAATAGTTGTGATTAGAACTTAATAGACATGAGTTTTATAGTGGTTCACTAGATAGGAAGCTTGACTAGTCCACTCTAATAGAGTCTCTTGCTCTTAGGGGAATTCTCTATTAATTAGGGAAGGGACTTACAAAATTAGAGTGTCAATGTATGGATGCTTGATCTCTCTGTCAATGTGAGGGATTTGATCCCTCTTTACAGCGTATAGTTGCCTTGCGTAATCTCTGTGATCCTCCCGTAACCAACACCATCCTTACGTAATCAATGTGATCCATTTGGGTTTGTTACGACCTATGTGGCAGAATATTTGGTCGTAAGATGCTACATTCCATAGGTGTGGCGTGGGCCTCTAGAAGGTGTGAGTTGTCATTGTTGTAGTCCACACGAGGGTCACCAATATTCCCAACCTGCCCCTCTCAAACTCGGAGTCCCGAGCTGGAGGGTCTGAGATGTGAGGTCCGATTTGGGACGTCTGATCTGTGATATCTAAGCTGAGGTATCTAAACCGAGGTGACCACCTGGGATTGAGAGGTCAACTCGTTCACCTGACCTTAGCTGTCTCAGCTGGAATCCAAATTTTGATAAAATATATCACGCACACTTATTGAGGGTAAACTCCCAATCAGTTATTAGGTTGAGCTTAGTCTTGGTTAATTTTTGGTAATCATCAGTATATAAAATGCTAAAAATCTTTTGTGGTTAGCTTATCTTTTTCTCTTGCACCCTATTCCTTTTTCCAATTTCTATCGAGGTTGAAAAATGAAAAACTGCCACAAATTTGATTGTGATAAAAAGTCATTTTCTTAGGGACCTTTACCTGGTCATGTGGTAGAAGTGTCGGGCTAACACTAATGACTTTGTGGGTGTGGATTTTGGGCAACCACTTTGTGCAAATAAGATTAAAAGTTAAGTCTATACACTATAATAAGCAATCAGTTTCTTGAATAAGTAGAATGTTGCGTTTGAATGTTGCTTATGGGTAGCTTTTTTTGAACTAATGCTTATGGGTAGCTGATGGCTCCCATTAGCAGCTATATAAATCAGATGGGGTCGGAGCTTTCCTTGTACGCTTACGCTTAGGCTGCTTATTCGAGAGTGAGAGTGAGAAGAAATGAAATTTATTTGTTGTTTTTCCCTTAGAAATTCTTGGATGACAGTTTGTGGACCTAAAAATGATTGGGAAAAATCGTTTCGTTAGAAAGAAAAAAATGATGGAAAGTGAAAATGATAGAAAGTGAAGTAAAAGAAAAGAAAATGATATAAAATATATTTTCATACATGTATTTGATTAGAATTAAAAATTTACTGGAAAGTTTTAAAAAAAAATTATTATATTGTTTGAAAAAAAGAAAAGTTATAATAAATTTTTTATAATCGTCTAAATTACCCTTGATTATATTAAATCGGTCTAAAAAAGAAAAAAAAATATGTGTAATTATAATTGAAAGTTAATTTTTTTAAAAAAAATGGCTCGAAACTTAATTTTAAGACAATCACTAATACAAATGTCTTTGAGCCAAATTATATGATTAATCAAATTCATACTAATTTTTTTTTAGAATTAATAACCACTAAAATATTTTAAGAAAAATAAGAGTAAAATAGGAAGTTAGTTATAAATCACAAATTTCTTGCATTTCCTTGTGTTTTTTACAAGAAAAAAATATTGGTTATTTGTGAGAAAATTTAAGCACGAAGAAAAATTATTTTTTCCATCATTTTCCTTTTCATGCTAACCAAACAAATAAAAAATTTTAAAAATTTCTTTTTCTTGCATTTTCTATCATTCTCCCGCTAAACAAACGAACTCTTAGGAATTTCAAATCCAAAAAAAAAAAACCCATGAAAAGATTTGCCAATCTGAAGACCCCATGAAAAAAAAATCTTCTTTCCAAAAGATCTTTGCTTGAGAACTACTTAGAGATAGATTAGCGAACTTCTTCACATTTAGCTAATTCATTGAGATAATTATCAGACTTGAACTCTCACCCTGGAGATAGGGATGTCAATGGACCGAAGCGGGGGCGGGGGGTGTAGTCTTCATCCCCGTACCCGCTTAAAAAAATTTCGTCCATCCCCGGTCCACCCCCGTTAACGGGTATAATTTTCATCCCCATCCCCGTCCGCAGATAAATTTTTAATCCCCGTCCCCGTCCCCGCTTCCCCCGTACCCGCTCAAGCCCAAACTAATTAAATCCAATATTTTAAATAATCCAACAACATTCTAAGTAATCTAACACATCATAATATAACATAACATATTTGAATAAAACACAAACAATAAATGTCCAAAATACTACTTCAAAATACTATACATTTGAACAAAACACAAATAAATGTCCAAAGCAACATAATGGTGGTAAAATTATCTCAATCAAGTCAATATATATTTATATTTATTTATTTTTTTTGCGGGTAGCGGGGACGGGGCGGGGGTAAGGGTAAGTCCATCCCCGCCTCCATCCCCGCGCGGGTTTATACGGGTATCCCCGTATACGTCCACCGTCCAATACGTATAGTCCATCTCCGGTCCAAACGGGGCGGGTTTGGACGAATACCCGTTTTCCCCCGGTCCATTGACATCCCTACCTGGAGACCACGGAGCCAGAATTTTGTCTCAGTGGGGGGCAACCAAAATTTTAAATTTTAAAGTATAATTGTAATATTGTTTTTATCAAAATATGTTCTATTAATAAATTATTTATAAGTGTAGTTACATAAAAAAAATCATTTCGAGACGCAACTCATGTATATACTTATATTTCAAAATACCCTATACTTTAAGAAAATCTCAAAATACTTAGGTCTGGACGAAGAAAACGAAGAAAAAAAAACAGCCGTGTCAAAAGTTACCTTTTAAGGGTTAAACATTATATTAATATACCCTATACTTTAAAAAAATTTCAGTGGGACAAATTTAAGAAATTCTTGAAATTTTTAAAATTATACCTAGGTTCCAATTTTTTTAAAAATTTCAATGGGGGCAACTGCTAGCGTGAAAAATGAGGAGGAGGTATTGAAATTTATATTAATATACTCTATACTTTAAAAAAATTTCAGTGGGGTCAAGTTTAAGAAATTTTTAAAAATTTTAAAATTACACTTAAAACCCAAAACTTTTAAAATTTCAGTGGAGGCAGCTGCCCCCACTGCCCCATACTAAATCCGCCCCTGCTGGAGACCCATCATAATCTGCTCCAACAGCCTTTTAGACTGTCTTATCTTCATGTTAGTTACAGTAACATGTCGAAATTTAATTCAGACAGTTAATTTTGATTTGAATGATTTTTAATTATTAATGAAAAAATGATTACATAATAAAAATAAAAAATTATAGAACCTTTACACGTGACATAAAAAATTAAGGTAAAATACCAAAATGCACCCGTAATCAGACTCATTCCCCTTTGGAACACGTCAAATCAGCCTAGACAAAGTGTCGATGTACATACATAGCGCAGCGACATTCTCGAACCAAAAATAATTATTTGATTCCCAACCCATAAAAATGGGGGAGTTCAAACTCATGTCATGGTACGACACGTATCCATCTCCAAGTTCAAATTTACAAATGAAGCAATGGAAGAAGAAAATGTTAACCCAATGGTCCTCTAACATGATTTGATATCAAACATTGGAAGAAGAAAACATCAACTCAATGGTGTTCTTGTACATTGTGTTTAGTACACGGTAATTCTTTTCGGTAGAAAAATACTGAGTTTAAAAATAGAAAGCACATTATCATTGCAATGTTTGACAACTATTTATGATTAAGTGCTGAAATGGAATGCGCATTTCATTCTTATGTTTGGATAAAATAAATATTTTATTGGAATGGAGTGAACTTTGACCAAAATATCTATAGTGACAAAAAATAATTAATAACAATATTTTATGAAATTAAAACTCTATTATTAAATTGAATTTGGAACTTAATTTTAGTAACATGCTCCCCTTAAACAAGTACACCTATTAATTGCTGAAACTTTCCAATACAATTATAAATAATCACATATCAACAAATTCACCAAAATATATATCAAAATTTAGTGGTAAACATCAATTAATAAAAACAAACACAGTACAAATAGATATGTTCACCATCCACCATCTTACATAGTACAAATATGTTTTTCCGTCTAATATCTCCACCATAACAATGATTGGGGGTTTTTTCTCTCTCTTTAATTCTTTCATCAGATCACTTGAAGGCGTATATTTAGTAATAGCTTGATCCTTTCCAAATCTAATGTACAAGTTGTGTCTTTATCGACTTGGCCTAATCCTTTTTGATCTTAGACATTGTGACTTTGCCTAAAAGGCCCTGTGTAAAAAAAATTATAACAATTAGAAAAAAAATGAGAATCTATTGAAAGAAGTTGAACACTTATAAATTTTAAAAAATTAAGATATTTTTTCCTCCAAAAATAGGTTCATATATATATATATATATATAATCAACCTACATGTACATTTCATAAACATAACCTAAATAGTACAACTATTCAAACACCCACAAACAAAAAACACATCGATGCTAACAAAAAGAAATCAAAATAAAAAACTATCTAAAATTGGTCACTCATTATGAATCCAATTTGAACCCGATCATATGCACCTCTCGTACTATCCCAATCTAAAAAAAAGATCCCACTTAAACATATGATGCTTCAATAACAATGAAAAAAAAATGAATAATAAAAGAAACGTCATGTCAATGAATATCTTCATATCAACTTATAGACTGGGGTACTTCAATAACAAAAAAAAAATGAAAAAAAAAAGGAACAGATAATGCTTAACAATAAAAATTCTTCCAAATTATAGATGTAAACTAGTTCTGTAAGAAAAAATTGGATCCAGATAAAGAGAACGGCAGGGTGAGACGCGGACTAGGTCGCTCTCTTAAGACGATTCGCGCCCCTTTATGAAATTATCACAGAGCAGAAGGCAACAACGTGTCGTCCCCAGGATACAACAGCCCAGCCTATTGACTGTAGCTTCACTCGGATCTGCACAATCGAATGAAGCAGAAGCTTCACACATACCTTTGAATATTGCCCAGAAACTTATACAGAAAGGTTGATATGAGATTCATATTTTTTACTGAAAATATGTGTATATATATATACAGAGAATACAAGTTTTAATAATCTGTAATTATTTTTATATTTAATAAGAAATATGACTGTTGGAATACTAGCCGTTAGAGGCTTTTAGTATTCAGCAACCGCCATTTTATTATAGAAGTAATGATAGAAAATAATTAAACAAATATTAAAAAGTGAGTTTAATACTAGTCTGTATTGTATTTATTTTAGGCGAGCCAGGGGCACACCAATACTCGGGTCGTGGACTAGGGTCAACCATGTGGATCGTAGATTTTAGAAATTCGTATCTCCCCCGCTAGTCCCTCCCCCTGCGCACGTGAGAGTCCCAAGACTCTCTTTAATTCAAAGGCTAAATAAAACTAGCCTATATATATACTCAAGTTTCTTTGGACCTTTTGTCGATGTGGGATTGAGTTCTCACACTTAAAAACACTCTTTTAGTTAAAATATTCTAACAATCCCCCACTTATTTTAATAAAAGATACAATATATAAGTAACCGGGCAATAAATAGAATATCATGCATTGCAAAAGTGGCAATGCCTTTAAACCTTTGCTTAGTGCTTCAATGTTCCCGTACTAGAATCAAAGTGGACTTAGCCTTTAAACGATGACTACTTGAGGATACGTAGAACCATATCACACACATGATATTCAAGGTGTCCAAAACCAAGCTTCTAAAACCAGCACTTTTTCGGCCTTGTGCTTTATCCCAGTTTCTTGAGTGCTCTAGAGAATTAGCCCAATTCTCATAGGAAGCGGCCCGTCTTCCACACTCACATAGGTGAGTCTATCAAGGATGTACTCATAACTAAGACATCCCACCCAAAAAGGGCTATAGAACTCATTAAGAGATATTGATCTCATCCTCTAATTTTTTCGTTACGAGATCACATGTACTTTACACCATAGGGATGGACAATGAATATAAAATTTCAATGATATGAATTTCATTGGTACATGTCTCACAAACCAAGTCACTCTATGATTCGTTTGTCCCATTAACCTAGTTCTTGGGATCTCCAATCCCTAGGTTGGGTATCCTCATATGTAACTTAATCAGATATGGGCTTTAGTCCAATCCCCCTCGATGTACTCCAGATCTTTTCTCTAGCTAGAGCTTTTGTTAACGGATCAGCAAGATTATTAGTTGATCTCACATAATCAACATTGATCGCACCATTATTTAGGTATGATCTCACAGTACTGTGCTTTCTTCTCACAGATCTGGATTTTCCATTATAGTACTTATTACGTACTCTACCTATTGCGGCATTGCTGTCACAATGGATTAACACAGGTGGCACTGGTTTATCCCACAAAGGTATATCAAATAGAAAATCACGAAGCCACCCCGCTTCCTCACTAGCTGAAGCTAATGCAATCAATTCAGCTTCCATTGTTAACTTTGCAATAATTTGCTGCTTCTTAGACTTCCAACTTATAGCTCTACCACCTAAAGTAAAAACATAACCTGTAGTGGACATAGAATCACCCGATAGGGTGTTCCAATCTGCATCACAGTAACCTTCAAGTACAGCAGGATAATTCTTATAAAATAAACCAACATGTATAGTTCTTTTTAAATATCTCATAAGACGGTATATTGCATTCCAATGATCCATACTTGGTCTACTAGTAAATCTACCAAGTACACCTACCGCATAGGCAATATCAGGTCTAGTACAATCAGTGGCATATCTAAGACTACCAATTATGCTTGCATACTCTATTTGATTAATTACATCACTTTCTTTTTCTGTTGGAAATAAATGAATGCTTGAATCAAAAGGTGTGCAAGCAGGTTTACAATCAAAAAAGTTATATTTTTTCAATACTTTTTCTATGTAATGAGATTGATCAAGCATAATTTCATCTACACTCTTTGTGATTTTCATGCCAAGAATCACATTTGCTTGACCCAAGTCTTTCATGTCAAAATTTCTGTTTAGCAAAGTCTTGGTAGTCTCAATCACATTTAAGCTAGTGCCAAATATCAAAAGATCATCAACATATAAACAAATAATAATATGTTCACCATTTTCAGACTTTAAGTAAATACATTTGTCACTCTCATTAATCTTAAACCCATTAGCTAAAACACACTGATCAAATTTTTCATGTCATTGCTTGGGTGCTTGTTTAAGGCCATATAGAGATTTAATCAATTTACAAACTTTATTTTAATCACCATTCAATTTACAAACTTTATGTAATTCTTGAGACAGGAGAAAACGTATCAAAGAAATCTAAATCTTCTTTTTGTTTAAAACCCTTAGCTACCAATCTTGCCTTATACTTATCTATCGTTCCATCGGATTTGAGTTTTCTCTTTAACACCCATTTGCAACCTATAGTTTTACAACCAGGAGGTAAATCTACCAATTTCCATGTTTTGTTTGTTATGAGTGAATCGTATTCATCATTTACAGCTTCTCTCCATAAGTCTGAATCGGGAGATGTTAAAACTTCTTGTAAGTTAGTTGGATCCCCTTCTACATTATAAACAATGTAATCTGAACCAAAATCTTTTTCTACTCGACTCCTCTTACTCCTCCTAGGTTCATATTCTTTTTGTTCTTTATTTTCTGTCAATGATGAACTAGGAATATCACTAGACTTTGGTATATTATCATCATCCCCACTATTTTTATGTTTAAAAGGGAATTTATCTTCATGAAATATAGCATCTAATGATTCAATTACCACACTATT
The DNA here is from genome assembly GCA_023539305.1 of Ilex asprella. Classification (NCBI taxonomy): domain Eukaryota; kingdom Viridiplantae; phylum Streptophyta; class Magnoliopsida; order Aquifoliales; family Aquifoliaceae; genus Ilex; species Ilex asprella. Next base: position 27,424,642 of record CM042189.1, read on the forward strand.
TTCTAGGTCTAAAAATCTATATGCTTTACTAGCTAGTGCATATCCAATGAATACACACCTAGATGCTCTTATTCCTAATTTAGGAATTTTAGGATCAGTCATCCTAACATAAGCTAAACAACCCCATACTCTTATGTAATTCAAGTTAGGCTTTCTTTTTCTCCACAATTCATAAGGAGTAACTAGATTTTGTTTACGAGGAACTCTATTCATAACATAATTTCCAGTTAAGACTGCCTCTCCCCACAAATTTTTAGGTGCACTAGAACTAGCTAACATAGCATTGGTTAAGTTGATTAAAGTTCTATATTTACGTTCAGCTACACCATTAGATTGAGGAGAGTATGGTGGTGTAGTTTCATGAACTATTCCTAAAGACTGTATATGTTCAATTAATCCAAGTGATTCATACTCTCTACCTCTATCACTTCTAAATCGTTTAATTTTTCTATCAAAACGATTTTCTACTTCTTTAATAAAAATGGTGAGTTTTTCAAAAGCATCACTTTTATTTTTCATAAGATAAACATAAGCGTATTTTGAAAAATCATCGATGAAAGTTATAAAATATCTTTTTCCACCACGAGTCAAAATTCCTTCAAATTCACATATGTCCGTATGTATCAATTCTAATAATTCAGAATTTCTTTCTACTTTGATATGAGGCTATTTTGTTATTTTTGTCATGCTACAATATTCACATTTTTCAAAATTATTGTGTAACTTAGGCAATAAACCTACATGGCTCATATTTTTCAAATATTTGCTATTAACATGACAAAGATGAGCATGTCACATATTCACACAAGAAACAATATAAACAGAAGTAGTTTTATTCATTTCAACATTCAGCTTAAACATACCATCACAAGCATAACCTTTCCCAACAAATGACCCATTCTTGGTCAAAACATACTGATCAGATTCTATGGTTTTTTTGAAACCAGCCTTATTTAAAAGATAACCAGAAACTAAATTCTTTCTAATTTCAGGAGTGTGAAAAACATCTCTTAGGGTCAAAACTCGGCCAGAGATAAATTTGAGTTCGACATCTCCCATGCCCAAAACGTTCACAGTATGTGAATCACCAAGCAACACATTTTTATCATTTTCAATGGGAGAATAAGACTTGAACCAAGATCTATCATGACAGACATGTCTGGACGCTCCAGAATCTGCCCACCACCCTTCACTATTCTCAATAAAATTAACTTCAGAAATCATGGCCACAAGAGGATCCTCGGTCACATTTGCTTGAGGAGCATAACCCCGTTTTCTAAAACGACAATCTTTTGCAAA
>CM042189.1:27445940-27519314 GCA_023539305.1 Ilex asprella
ATATATATATATATATATATATATAAATAAAAACCCTAATTCCCTAACCATATGGTTTAAACTTAAAATAATTATTATTATATTTGTGCAGCAATTATGATAGATAGATGTTTATTCTTTCTTGTGTTTTATTGTAATTGTTGATGTACTTGTTTTAGCTTTTAGTGTTATTGGTTTATTGTGCTGTTAAGTTGGTGCATGTTATTTAATTGAATTATTAAAATAATCCAAAAATTAATTATTTACAAACATGTTCACCGGACTTCCTATCCGATTAATTTTGCCGGAAGTGCCAGAAGTTAGGTAGGAATACCACACTTGATTGAATAGGGTAGGCCAAGAAAAAATTTTTTGCAAAGTATTAGGTAAGAAGACGGAAGACAATATTTTCTACCCGTAGAGTATGGTAAACACCCTTACATATACCAAGAAAATCCCAAAATAGCTCGAAAACTCAACTCACCTGAATCTCTAGAGGGTGCCCGTGGATACCCATCCGTCGATCTATCATGCAAGATCCATCAGTTACTAACAAAGAAGGAAACATATCAAACCCATCAGACAGACACAAGTTTAAAATCAGTTTTATTCCCGTCTGGACATCCACTCTTTCTTGCAATGCGCAGTCACCAGTGATCTTCCCATAAGCTCTCAATAAGATAATCCACCACAACCCTATATAAAGGTCAAGACGCACACAAAAATTTCAGTATTCCAAAGATGCGGAGCACTGTGAGTTTAGATCAACTATTATTAGACATAAACCCAAAAGTTACAAGCCCGTTAGAACAAATAATAAGCCTGTCCATTTTGACTAAGAAAAATCTGCTTAATTTAAAGGTGTTTTGGCCTACACTACACATGACCAAAATTTGCTTCATTTCGAATCCACCTTTCCAAAATGGCCTCATAAGTTGATCGGCCATTATATGTGGGGTTATCTGCTTCAGTTTCTTGTCCAACATACATAAAACACATACTAGAAGTTTGCATAGTGCATCCTCTGCTTTCCGGGACCTAGCCACTGTGGAGCATTCTCGTATAAATTATTCACCTGGGACCTATATATTGGTCAGATTAATGTCAAATAATCTAACAAAATTAATGAAACAAATCGGGTTTAAGTTGACTAATACTTCCCATAAACCTGAAATGCAGCCACTCAAGAACGACAGTACACGGCTTGATTGAGACTAGTAATAATGTAAAATGCTAGAATTTTTTCATAAAAATCATTCCATATAGCAAGTAAGAGCACACTAACCAGAATCCACGGGAGCAACACGTCCAATAGCTGACTCCCCAAAATCTGGATCTAAGACCTCTTCAAATTTACTGTCCTCAAGAGGTACCATTCTAACCTTGAAACTTGCAGGCATCAGGCCCTGCCCTGGACTGTAGCAGTCCACTGTTTTCTCCCAGCTCTAAGGAACAAACACAGCAACTTTTAGACATTCTGACAAAATTAAACATGAAGAAACAGCTCTATTCCACATTCCACCAACACAGATGCTTTACTGAAACAAGATGATAAAGCATTCTGAAAAGACCACTTGTTGAGCAAAGCCACCAATCCAGACTTAAATATCGACCATTTCCAATTTAGTATGTGATATGAAAGCAAAATCTACTTTCTTTGGTGGCACAATAGAGCTGTGTTTGAGACAAAGCAAAAAAATAAAAAATAGTTTCACTTAACCAATGACCTACCACTTCATATATATGCATCGATATCTAACCCAAAATATTTCTTAAAAAAAAGGATAGATGGACATCCCCAATTCAATGGCAATGAGAATGCGTCTGAAACTGAAATGGTAATTTTTCTCAGCAGTCAATGGTCTAATTCCCAATGTAGCATTCAAAAACCCTATGAAAATTACACCATACAATGTCACATTCCCAATTCACAAGTTCAAGGTAGAGATTTGGAACAACAGCATTCCAAACTTCTTGTTATTAAAATTGATACGAATTCATGGTGGAAACACCAAAGGAACATGCATGCACATAAAGGGAGAGGTAGATTTAGGTGTTAAAACTCGATACATTACTAAGGCCAAATAAGTGATTCTGAAACCTAGTCATTTCTAAATTTCAATCACTTACATGGTATAAAAACTAGTAGAACTCGAATAAACATGATATTTACCCTAGCAAACAGTATATATAAAGCCATATGTGATGTGTTAGATTAAAAAAAATATCATTTCCAATCACAATGAAAGATATTACTGTTGGAATTAGTCCAATGTTACTTCGGTTCCAAAATTGATCTGATACCACAATTACAATGTTCTAATATTCCCGAAGGGAAACCAAACTGCAATAAGGACTAGAATACTCCCCATTTAAGCACAAAACTATTATATGGCTAATACTGTATAAATCAATGTAAAATTACCTGCAATTGCAATGTATGGAGGAGGAAATTTTTCACAATTTCCCCCTCCCCCTTAAGCAAGAAGGCAAGAGCCGATGGAACAAAGTCCCGTATAAACACCTGATCGTAATTAAGCGGCTGTTTATCATTGGGGTCATTCGCCGCCACTGTCCCCACCGGACTTGAACAATACCTAACAACCGCATTCTGCAACAATTTCCACGCCTCCTTTTCTATCTCAGACTCCTCTCTAACGGCCTTAGCCTCATTCAAAGCCCCTAAATTCAAATTATTGTCGTTCTCACCCACAAATTCTACCGTATTTTCTTCATTTCTCGCTATATTTTCATCCCTATCAATCTTTTGTACCACCAGAGGTTTCGCATTCAGACCACCCTGAACGTAAATTCTCTCGAAGTTCTTGTCGTTCACACGGGTCTCGACCGAACTCGAATAATTCCTGACATTTGAGGCAACACTAGCAATCACACGCACGGCTCTGCACATACCATTACCAGTACAGTTGGTTAAGAAAGCCCTAGATTGACGCCAAATTGAATTTGGGCCACAAACTGGTTTCTGGGTCTGATTGATTTCGAATCTAAAGCCCAAGATTCGAGGTGGGTAGCTGTGGAAATTCAATCGATAATTGGGCGAATTTGAGGTGAACGAACGGTGGAATTGTGGGATTGGGAAGCCCAAAAAAGCCGAGTTCCGGCGAGAGATTAGAATTCTACAACAAGGTTTCGTGGCCATGAAACGGATTGTGTTCATAGCAAAGAAGAAAAATCAAATTTGGAGACGCGGGCTTTATATTCGATGATTCTGTGTGTCTACTTTTGTGTATATGCAAACAGATCTTCTACTCTCGGAAATTTAATGATCAGAGATTACACTTGTAAGATGTACAAAAAAAAAAGTATCGCCAGAAAGATTTGTGGGTGGGGGTGTGTGTGTGTGTGTGAGAGAGAGGAATGGTTCATTTTGATGGAAAGCGTCATTTACATCGGGCGTGTAAGGCGGGAGCTGCCTTTTCTTCCAAGAAAAAAGCCTACAATCCTTCTAAGTTTCGCGGCACTAGAGAAACTAAAATGGCAAACAGGTAGGCCCTCTTTGGTTCTTAACCATAGATGTTTGAAGGTCTATGATAGCCTGACCATTAAAAAAAAAACAATATTGCACTTTGGCTCAAGTTTTGTCATCTAAATTAGGATTTTGTCATTGGGACTAAATGCTGTATATAAAAACGTAGTCAATTCTTGGCAAGGGTGTTCAAATTTTTAACTGGTCGCAAGTTTCTATTTTTCTTAACCCTACCATACCCTAAAAATCGGCTAGCCGTAAAAATCGGGTAAGAATGCAGAAGTATTTTTGTTCTTTCGATTAAATCGGGTAGGAATGCGGAATAGTCATCTATTTCCGCATTACTTCCCTATCCTACCCGCATTAATTTTGTATTTCATATTGTTTAAACTTAAATTAGTTGTCATTATATTTGTGAAACAATTATGGTGGATTGATGTTCATACTTTTTTGTGTTTTATAATAATTGTTGTTGTAGTTGTTTTTTATTTTAATGTTATTGATTTATTGTGTTATTAAATTGGTGGATGTTATGTAATTAAATTATTAAAATGATCAAAAAATTAATAGTTACAAAAGTATTTATCCGACTTCCTACCCGATTAATCGGGTAGGAAGGCGGATAGGAATACTAAAGTTGTCGGGTAGGATAGGCCAAAAAAAAATTATTCTGCAAAATATCGGGTGGGAATACGGAAGAACATATTTCTTACCCGTAGGGTAGGGTGAACACCCCTAATTCTTAGAATTATATGTTCAATGTATAAAAATATATCAACAAAAAATATATATTTAATGTAAGCAAAAGTTAATATAAGACTAACAAAAAAATTGAACAAAAGGAAGAGTATTTTAGCAAATGTCGTTTATCAAAATGATACTCAACATTCTTTTGTATCATGAAATTCATATATAATTGAATATGTGATAAATTTTTAGGAACTTCATTTCTTATGTACGCATAATAACTTTGGTTTAAATAGATTAGATAAAAAAAATAGTTATGATATTTTCTATACTTGAAAAGATATATTCAGAATAGAAAAATAATTTCTATGAAATAATTTGAAATAATAATCCTTTAGATGATCGTAAAATATAAAAAAGAAAGAGGTTGATGTATTTGGACTCGCATTTCAACTTCTCCTGAATTTTCTTTTCTAATGTTTTACGTCTTTTGCGAGTTAAGTTGTTATTATGCTTTTCCTAAGGGTGGTTACTGCTATTACTTTGTTTGTTTTTATTTCCCAACTTAGATATGGCTCTTGAAGATTTGGGTATATACGTTTTAAGTGAATATTTATATAATAAAATAAGAGTGTGTTTAAATTTTATAGTAATTTTAATATTATTCCACAATTTTAGTTTTGTATGGAGTGAAAGCTTTCTTCAAAAGTCTTGTACAATTTATAAGGGAATTTGGTCAAAAGCTGACAATTATAATATTTTAGTATTTTCACCCTTACCTAGTAAAAGTTGCAGAATTTTATTATGAATAAGATACTTTGTTAAGAAAATAATGCTATGCATTTGAAAGACACACAATAACGATTATGTTCAATAGAAAGATAATAACCTCAGTAGCGGTTATTACTAGTGCAACAATTCGAAAAATCAGACAGTCTTTTATAATCAGGACAGACTTTGTCGGAAGATTGCACTACAATCTTATTGATTGTGTGTTCAATTCCATCTAAGACTGTGAATTTTTACTCATATCATATAAGAATTTGATAATTTAGTCTTATGTGTATACATCAAACCCTACACAATAGATTATCTACAGTGTAAAACAAAAGATACACATGCATAACATATTTATACTACTATAAATTGTCAACAAAAGTGACTAAAATAACTTTGATAACTTAAGTAATGTCCATATTATCTTTTTAATTTAATAATAAACACTAATATTATTAAAGGTTACTTGCATTATCGAACTTCTGGCTATTAAGTTGCTTTTGTATTTTCCATAAATGTTACATATATTCTATATGTCAAGCCTAAGTTAAAGAAGTTCATCGGTCACTCATAATATTGCATCTCCAATTCATCCAATTTGAAGTTTAGTTTTTTTTTTTTTTTTTTTCAGATTTTGGCTATATAAAATTCATTGTGATCAATTTAGCAGTTCAGTACTAGTAATTTTTTCCCTCTCAATTTCTAATTCCTCATATATTGAAAAGAATCATATAATAAACGCAACATAATTTAAAAATAATAATTTGATTCCTCGTATGAAGATCTATTCATATCTAATACAAATTGAGAAACCTTGGAACTATAGAGAAAATTAATAGTTACCTGTTGAAGCGTGCTTTAGCAATCTTCAAGCATTCTCAAAAACCCGGTTTGTTCTTAAATCTTCAAGCAATTTTCAAGCATTCTTAAATTATTAATCTGAATTTGATATTTACCCCAAGCCTCGCAAACGTTTGGCCTCTATCGGTATCCACACGAATGCACAAACTTGAAGAATCTACTTTAGTCATTGATAAAATTAGTAGAGAGAGAGAATGAGGGGTGGTTCTTCTTGTGCTAGCAAGAGAGTTGTTATATCTAATATTCATCTCCTCCATAAAGATATTTATAGAGTTTTAAAGGTCTAATCCTAGTTTGGGTCAAGTTGTAATTATCTCATAATTACATATAACCCCTTTATTAACATTAATTATAATAAAGTCCTTAATTAACTCTTAATTAGGTTTTCACCTCAATTAACTCTTAATTGGTTGTCTCTCTTTTATCCTTTAGTTTCCAATCAATTCTATTGTGTGTAACTCTATAGACTCAAGCATACTCGATTGTAGGCATTCGATACTAACTACAAGTAGCATCTCAAATTAGAACTCTTTTCTAATTTAGCTTGAATTAGAACTCTTCTAATTCTCTTTTTATGAAGAACAATTAATATATTTATATTAATTTCATTCTTCGGGCTTCTACTAATCATGAGTGACACCTAACAACATATCATGATCAACTTCCGGATAGCACGAAATAGGTAAAGAATCCATTCAGTCTATAGTTGTCATGCAATTCAATCCCTCTATCACACAATGCCCGAAATTGAATTACTAGAGTATGAAATTACTGTCAAACCTCTAATTCAATCTTATGTGTTCGATCTTAGGACTATGACTCTTAATGATCAATTAGAAACTCTTTTCTAATTGTCATTCTGCCTTGGCCAACGACTCTTTGTGTCATATCAGAGAAGATCACATAGGATATTCTCCCTTTAATTACTAAGGATGATAGATTCTATGTTGTACACTCATAAATCTTCATATATGTCTAACTATGTCCAACAATACATATCCAAGTTACATGGTTAGTATATGAATATGTTGTATAGTTAAAGCATAGAAGTTCATGCACAAGACAACCATGGTGTCTTAAGTCTAAGGATCAATTGCATAACTATAATTTTAGGATTTAACATTGACAGACATGTAAAACTCCATATGAAAATCCTACATTAGTCAATGGTCGCGTTCAATGATCACGTTCTGTGTACTTGTTATCTAACAAGCACTCACACACCTACTTCAGTGTTCCTACACTAGTGACTTGGACGAGTCACCTTATATCAAATATAAGTAAACATAGTGTGTGCTAGTCTATCCGGATTACTTAGTGCCCAAATAATAATCCTATGACTGAGAACATTTAAGAGTTAAGTACTAAGAAGTATAAGTCTCATCTTCTCAACACTTTGAGAAACTATCTTTTTAACTTATACTTTATGGACTATATCATGTATATTAAAATGAAATAAAGTAGAAACATGATAAATAAACTTGTCATTTTATTTAATTAATTAATGAATGTTGCTCGTACAACCCTAAAACATCATCTATATGATTGGTCTTAGAGCATACTACTAACATATATCTCATATTTTTGTACTTGCTCAAATCCTAGGTTTATGGTTTTTTTTCTTGTGCTCATTAAATTTTACATTTTTGTTTCTATGTTTCTATGTTTGTACGGTCTGAATTTCTATGTTTTGTGAGGGGTATACATATTTCAAAAAGTGTATTATTTTATTCATCATTAACGAAAGAACATGTTCATATTACTTTTGTGATCATGAGTTTCTATTTTCATTCATATGATTTGTAACTCAATGATTTTGTGATTGGTTTTTTTTATTAATCTAATTAATTTTGATTGCTTGTAGGAGGTTTGTTGGCAGCAACTTGAGAAAAATAAAGGCTCTATAAAACTACTATGAGCTCCAGATATTATGTGAAGTTTGATTACATGTTGTTTCATTGTTGATAATTAATTTAACTACAAAAAGAAAGGGAATTGATAGAAAAAAATATCATTACGACTATCTGTGTTGTTGTATTTTACACTTCTATAGTCGAATATATGTTTGTGTAATATGTACAGATATATATCGAAAGAAGTTATTTGTGTATATGTGTCCTTATAATTGTGTGTGCATTTACATGCCATCCTTATAAGCCTAATTACTGTTGTTATCTATAAAATGACTTAAATATTCCAGTACTCGATAAGATATACTCGAATTTGGGATGTTTATGTGTAAGTCAAAAATTGGTCTAAGGTCTTTGAACCTTTTGGCAATTATGGTTTTGATATTTAGTTCAAGTTTTGTTAGAGACTAAATTTTGTGGTGCAAAGAACAAGCAATCTTTACTAATTTAAAAATTTTAATATGAAAATAGTTCACGCACAAAACACATGTGCACAAACTAGTATTTAATATAATAAACACATTCTACTCGTTCAAATTCTCAATAGAAAATAAAAAATTTTTATTCAATAATAAATTGAATTTCACTACAAAAAATAAGTTTTTAGTGTACAACTTTATCATTTCCTTACCCAAAAATGTTTCACTGCACTTTCAACTGTTATTTTTGGTCTTCTGTTTCATTTTTTTTTTGGGGTGGGAAACACATTAACCATCATAGTCTAAATTTCTTATTAACTGTTTTGAGTATCATTTAACGGCCTTGATGATAATATATAAATTGATTGGAAACTCTTGCTAACTTTTTTTTTGGGTTCGATTTCCTTTTCTCTCTATTCTTTTTTCATTTTATTTTTTAGGAAAGACAAACAAACAGACTTTGTTATGTGATAGTTTATAGATCAAAAGAAATACCAAAATTTTTCAATCAATGTCACTGAGCCATAATTATCAATTTTTTTTAATGTTTTAATTGCAAGTAAAAAATACCGTAGTTGAAAGAAACCATATAGATCATTGATATCATGTATATGACATTGTGTAACCATGTGACCAAAAACTTGTCGTACCAAACATAATGTACTATAGTATGAGACTTTCTATATCGTATGATATTTTACAATTAAATCATGATAATCTATAATATAAAACATGACAGATTTTAATAAGTTCATCCGAAAGTGTCAAAAAGACTCATTCAACGGGCACCAATATCCATTTTAAAACTATTTATATTACACCGTATTTTTAGGTACGGGTTGCCTCTATTATGCATTATTTTATGATATATGGAGATATCTTTTATCACAAAATGTTTGTGTAAATACGTTGTATTAAATTTGAAATGTTAAAAGCCAACTTTAATCGTTACTTGTAGTTAGAGTGTACTAATATTTTGGCAATTGAGAATTTAATCTCTTGGCATTTTTCACGATTAGTTCCTTCAAAATGCGAAGTCTTGCTCGTGAGGAGCACGTGAGTCTTTGAAGAAAGGAGATAAGTTTGAGTGATGTGTCACATAATTTCTATCCACTACTTTTCGTATCTCCATGCGTAGGTAGAAGGAAGAGTTCCTTTTGATCCTGCGAAAACACATACAGATATATATTGATTCTACCTTTTGGACGGCTACGAAAACGTCCGCCAACAGGGTTGGCTAGCATTAGTAGCAACACCAATCACATTAAATGGCTTATCCACGTCAGTACCACCAGAAAACAAAAAGGGCAGCCCAAAAAATGAGAGATCTCAAATAAAAATTAGGGTTCTTTCAATGTGAGTACATTTTTTTAGACTTATTTGAGAAAAAGTGTATGAATAAATATTTTACTTTATTAAGTTCAATTTTAATAAAACATCTTGTGATTAGGTACAAAATTCAAATAATATTTGAATTTTTTTATATACTTACTATTCTTTAAATTATGTATAATTTTTAATCTTTGACTCTCTCTGTCTCTCCGCTATTTTCTCTCCATCTCTCCCATATTTAATTTATTTATTTTTTAAATATTTAAAGAGTTGATTTGATTTTTTCATCTCTCTATCTCACTCTCTCCCTCCTATTTTCTCTCACCGTTATTCTCTCTCTTTATATCAACATTACAACAACACAATTACATTAATTAGTTATAATTACCCAATAATATACCAAATAGTTATTCATGTGTTCTAATAAACCAAACAGTTACACCAAACACCACATAAATCATTGATATCATATATATATATACTAAACAGTTACATCAAACACCACTTAAAGTTAAATTGGTGTTAAATTAAAGAAATGACATTAATTTGATAAAATTAAATTTTAAATTAATGAATTTAAATTTTGTTTAATAAATTAAATAGTTTAATTTAATAAAATTGAATGTAATTTGAAAAAAATAAATAATAACTTAATATTAAATTAAAGAAATAATATTAATTTGATGAAATGAAATATTAAATTAATATAACTAAATGCTAATTTGATAAAATTAAATATCAATTTTGTATTGATTTGATGAGATGAAATATTAATAAAACTCATAGGAAGTTGAATTTTATCCCTTATATTTATACAAATCTATATAATAAAACATATAGGAAGTTGAATTTTATCCCATATACATTCCCCCTCAAAAAAAACATCATATCACTTATTTCTATCATATACTCAACTATTTAATATTTGATTAATTTATAATTTAATATATTTTTTATTTTAGATATTATCCATACATGATAGTATAGATCTGTTAAAAAAAATTATCGAATTACATATTTTGAGAAAATGTTGTCAATATCTTTAAGAAAATAATGAGTAAAAATAATTTTTGAACGATTTAATCAAATAAATGAAGGAAATAAAAATTATTATTTATTATAGTGATATCGATTTTTTATGATTCGATTTTTTTGTTCTATCGTGTCTTCGGGTACGGGTTATGACTAGTTCACGTGCAAAGCACATGTGGACCAACTAGTATTTAATATAATGAACACATTCTACTTGTACAAATTCTCAATAGAAAATAAAAAACTTTTATTCAATAATAAACTGAATTTCACTTCAAAAAATAAGTTTTTAGTGTATAACTCTATAATTTCCTTACCCAAAAATGTTTCACTGCACTTTCAACTGTTATTTTTGGTCTTCTTTTTCCTTTTTTTTTTGGGTGGAAAACACTTTAACCATCATAGTCTAAATTTTGGTATTTCTTTTGATCTATAAACTATCACATAACAAAGTCTGTTTGTTTGTCTTTCCTAAAAAATAAAATGAAATATATATATATATATAATATAATATAATAAAGTAGAACGATTTTGAATTTTTGAGACAAAGAGTGCTCCAGATTATTTTTTGACTAAAAAAGACATCATCTAACGAACGACGTTATTTCGAACTGTCTTAAGCTATTGACGTCTCAGATCGTTTCGATCCAACGTACCAAAATAATTATTAAAAAAATTTTGCCGCACAAAATTTTTTGTTTCCAAAATTAGCGTCCCTAAAATTTAATTGGCCCAAATCTTTTCCTAACATCATGCAAAGTAATGTAGTTGGCCCCTAAGCCTCCCTCTCGCTCTTTCTCTCTCTCTCTCTCTCTCATGCCCAATTGATGCACATACAGGCAATTGGAATAAAAAATTAAAGGTTTGTTTGGTTTGGTTTTCAAAAATAGTTTTTTGTTCTCAAAACTCTAAAAACAAGGAAGATGTTGTTTGTTTAGTGTTTTTGTTCTCCAATTTTTTGAAAATTTTGGAAAATGTGATGTGATTTTAGAGAACAACAAAATGATGTTTTTTGAGTTTTCAGGCTAAAATAGAAAACAAGGGAAACAACTCCTCCTCTTTAATGATGTTCACCTATCAAACTTTCTTAGCATCAAAATGCTTTTTTATTTGCATTGAAGTATAAAAACCCTTCACTTAGGGCCTGTTTTTTCCATCTCCTCCCTCTATGCGATGACGTTGTGCAACGAAGACGAAGACAAAGATCTCCATCTCCTGTCTCTCTCTAAAGCTCTTCCTCTTTAACGAAGACAAAGACAAAGACGAAGACAGGGCCTATTTTATTTTATTTTTATTTTTTGCATCTGGGTTCAAGAGAAACACACACAGATCTCCGGCGTCTTCTCTTTTTCTTTGTATGTGTGTTCAGATGTGTCTGTGTGTGTGTATGAGTCTGTGTTTGTATGCGTGTGCCTGTATGTGTTTATGTTTGTGTGTGTGCATGTGTGTGGGTTTTGTGAAGACAGAGAGAGGGGAAAGAAAGATAGAGATGGAAAATTGTGGGTTTTGTGGATTATTGTGCAAACAGATTTTACAATTTTTTGTTCTTTAAAACTATTTCAAAAATATATAATCAAACAAGTTTTGTAATTTAAAAATTTTCAAAAACACTTTCTTAAATTTTGTTTTAAAAACTATTTTCGGATACTATTTTTTAAGATGCAAACCATACTGGCCCTAATTTATACCTAAAAATTTCCATTTTTTTTTTCTCTCAATCACGTTTTGTCCTCTTAATATTTCTACGCCCTGTCTCCTCTCTCCTCGACTGTCTCCCACTTCTTCTCTATAATTTTCCAACCATCTCTCTTCCAATTCCCATAGAGCTCTACCAAGTTCTCACCCCTCTTTATTCTTTCTCTGCTATCTCTCATCTCTCTACCATGCAACTACTACCGGTCGACACAACACCACTGCCCGACACCATTGCAGTGCACCATCGATGCCATATGCCGACGTTGATTTCGTCTCTCTCTGGATGCAAGTGATAACACCACGTCATCTGGCTAGCCACGCTAAAAACGATATTTTTTTCTTCAACCACCGCAAACCACAACCCACCATCATTGTTCCTTTCTACAACCCCACCTTGCATATCAACTATTTGTTAAAATGCCCGAAAGAGGCAAACAAAATTTTGAGGCAGGGACGGCTCAAGACAATTTGAGGCTTAAAACGGTAATTCATTTTGAGGCCTTTTTATTTTTAGTGTTAAATTTTTTATTAAAATTAATTCTTTTCATTTTTTGAGTTCTAAAAGTATAAATTGAATTTTTATATTTAAATTTTGTTATCATATTTTTTTTTCATTGATAATAACGTTAATCTAATTATTTTTTCTTGTGATAGTCGATTTTAAGTAAAATTTTATTAATTTTAATTTTGAAAAGATTCTTTTTATAGAAGTAACTATTATAAAAATTAATAATAATATTCTATAAGCAATGCATACATTTGAATAAAAAAGTCTAATGTTTTTTATATAATTTAGTGTCTCAATTGGATTATTTTCTTTCATTTATAAAATATTCTTTAAAATATTTTATTTTTTAAATAAATCTAAACTATCAATGTCAAAAAAAATGTTATGTTTTAAGAAACATCAGAAATCAAGATAAATTTTTTAAAACTATCAGCATTTAATAATTTTATTTTTTAAGTTAAATAAACAATTAAAAAAAATTCTTTATTTGAAATTGATATAAAGAGAGAGTAAGTGAGAGTGAAAATGAGAGAGAGAGAGGCTTTAGAGAGAGAGAGAGAGGAGATGTGGTTAAGAATAGATGAGTGAATTATGACTTGACTTTTGAGTATACAATAAGTTTTTTTTTTTAATAAAATTTTGATTTTTTAAATTTTTATTATTATGGGATGAATCATGAGCTCAAAAAATTATTTAAATTAAAATTTTTTATTGGCCTTAAATTTTAACTAAGGCTTTTTTTGTAGGATTTATAATTTCATGGACTTAAAATTTTAAAGTGGGCCAAGTATTCACCTAAAATTATTGGGCCTTCTAAAATTATGAGGCCTAAAGCCTAAGTTTTTTTACTTCTATAGTTGGGCTGGCCCTGTTTTGAGGGCACGAAGTGATCATGGAGAAACTTGTGCACCGATCGGATCTGTTTAAAGGTAATTGGATATTCCTCCGTTGCTTTAATTTTTTTTCACGTGTTACACATAGCATGCAACAGTCGTGCAAGAATTGAATTTGCTCCAGAATCCATCTTTTCTTCAGCAAATTTGTAATCCATTTCGTTTTGAACTTGAGTTTGTAGATAAGGTGAATAAGTGATTTTTTGTTTTGTTAGTGCTACTCTCTATTAATTTGCATCTTAACATAATAGCACGCCATCATCCAATGGCGACGACTACGACATCGAAACCACTCTTGGTTGGGTAATTGTCGTGAGATACATCTTTCTTCCACTGTTGTTATTTCAAATTTGAATATCCACTTTGAAAATTGCTGTGATCTTGTAATCCAGAAAACAAACAAACCAAGCCAAATTCATTTTTTAATATGGAAGCTTGAGATCCTGCTTTGGAACTACTATTTAAGATACTCAAGACGTGTGTAGCCGACATGCTCATCATAGTACATATTGTTTTTATAAATGATTCATTCATTTGTTGGATGCACTTGCCTAATATTTTCTCTATTAGTTCCATGGCCGAATGTTGATTGACTGGAAGTGATGAAGACCAAAATGTGCCTAAACACGACATGGAGGTCTCGAATTCAGGTTCAACGGTGAGTAATCCTCAAGTTGATTGTTTTTTCTTTATTTCATTTTTTCCTTTCTTTTCATTTTTTGAGTTAGTTCCTTTTTTTTCTTCAATTTACTGCTGCATATTTAATTTCTTTGAGCCATTTTTTTATTTGGTAGGGGTTCACCAAGTCACTTGCTATGACTATGCCATGGATTTCGAAAATAAGATGTTTTTTGTTGCCACGGTTAATTGATTGGGTATTGATCAAATTACTAGCCTTTTAGGATATGGTGGTAAAATATATGTATTGTGTATACAAGCTGAAATTTTTATGGGATCCTATTTATGGTAAAATATATATGGGGAGTATTAGGAATATGGAAGTGAAACTGGGTTTTGAGTTTGGTAGTTGAGAAAGTCACGTTTTCAAAATGATAAAAGGGAAAGTGGGGTTCTAAATTTAGTGTTGCTTCAATTATGATTGTAATTATGTATTTTTGCCACTTCTAAATGGAATTTCTTGGTTATGACCTATTCTCAAGCAAGATCTCATTTTTGTAGATATTGTTTGAAATTTTCTTGGCCATTCTTTCATTTGAGTTTTTCTGGGCTCATTGTTGATCTTTTGCTATTGTTATCCTATTTTATGGTGCTTTGATTTCATTATTGTCTATTTTTTTAGTAAATTTTTAGCAGTTTTCGCCAAGCCCTATTTCTTGGATGGCAAGTCGTTGATGGAAGAAACTCTATACGGCCAGTAACACGTTTGAGGATTTTTATGGAGGAAATAAGGGTGGTGTACTAACCTAAAAAAATGTAGATTTTGTGGGTTTTTATTGACAGAAAAAGTCATGGATTATAAGGGTTACAGTTTTTTGTGGAAGTTTTAAGGGTTGTAATTTTTTATAATTTCATCTCCCAATATCTTTATGTACAAAAAATTTATTAAATTATTCCTAAAAACCAACTAAACCTAGGGTCATAAATGTAAATGGAGATTTCACATGTTGTGCGTTTGTATATTTCAATATTTGTACATGGTTTGTTTACAAAAAGAATCAGATGCTTGTGCATTGTATTTACAACAAGTAAATGAAGTGGTACAAATTGTTGCACAAGTTAGTGTTCATTTGTTTAAATATGTACTTGATTGTGGGGTGAAAATTGGGGTTCAATGAACTATTGGACTAGAGCAATTGAATTACATTGCTGAAGGTTCATGATCGATGCTAAGAATTAAGGATCGATCAACTAGCTAATAGATGAAGTGATTAATTGTTCAGACGGATCATGATCGATTAGGATCAATCAAGGAGCTACCCAGGGGCGGAGCCAGAAATCTTCTCCAGTGGGGGCAACAACAGTCAAAATTTTAAATGTTCACAAAAATATATTTTTATTAATAGAATGTCAATTAAATGTACAACTCATATACATAAGCGATATAAAAAAAGGCAACAAAAAAAAACTCACTATGAATTTATCTATAAGACCTAACCAAAAAAAAAATTGAACCAAAAAATTAAGCTCAATCATATATTGAGTCTATAATGAAAGAATCCAAATTGTCGAACATCATATAAATATTCATAGTTACTCCTAATGAGTTTTCATATTTTGAAATCATTGTATGATAATTTTATTATCAATGGTAGTTAAAATTACTTTCTCGACATATGTAACTAAGCAATTGTTCATCCATTGATCTCTCATTCGATTGCGCAATTAATTTTTTAAATATTAATTTATTCAGTCACAAACTTAGTATTCATCAGTGAATTTTAACAAACAATAAAAACTAACTTAAACTATGACTATTCCATTAAATTAAACCTAGGTAAAAGAATTACTTAACCCATCACAATAAAACTATTCAAACCACCAAATCAAAACAATTTAATTTAGCACATAATAGAGGACTATACTCGCTATTCCAATTCAA
The DNA here is from genome assembly GCA_023539305.1 of Ilex asprella. Classification (NCBI taxonomy): domain Eukaryota; kingdom Viridiplantae; phylum Streptophyta; class Magnoliopsida; order Aquifoliales; family Aquifoliaceae; genus Ilex; species Ilex asprella. The sequence goes on from CM042189.1 coordinate 27,462,081, forward strand.
CATAAAAGAACAAAACAAAAGAGAGGGTTACAAGCCCCAATCCCAATTCAACATAAAAATAAAACACAAGAGAGGATTACAAGCCCCAATATCAATTAAATATATAAAAAATAAATCATAAAATAGGACTATAAGCCCTAATTTTAACATATAAAAATAAATACAAGATTACAAACCCCAATTTCAATTCAATACATAAAACAATAAAACACAAAGAGAACTACAAGCCCCAAATTTTTTTTAAAACTTTTTAGTGGGGGCAAATGTCTAATAAATTCTAATTTTTTTGAAATTATACTTACACCGCACATTTTTTTAAAATTCCAGTGGGGGCAGCTGCCCCCATTGCCCCCATTGTGAATCCGCTGTTGGAGCTACCAGACCAATTCCATTAATTGGTTGGGATCATGATTAAAATTTTGAGCTTACAAGTAGGATATGAAATAGAGAGTTTATAAGTAGTTTAAAACATAAAGTAGAAAGTCACCCTACTTAGGTCGTTGAGATTGAAGGAGGAAGGAAGGTTTCATCTATAAGCCACTTGCACTGAATCGACTGACTACAGACTTGACTTGCCTACCGACCGGGGCAGGACTAAAGCTAGACGTAGGCCCTAAAGCACTTTCTCCCCCTAACCATCTTTCAAAACATTTTAAGCTCCAAAGGACACTTAAAGATTCTCAAAGTCTAAATATGCAAGCGGTAGTTCGGTATCAGTTGTCTCATTTAGTCAATCTCTTCCCGCATAAGAAGAATTTTGATCTAAGCCTGTATTGTACCCAAAAGCAAAAGAGAATGTCAAACTCAAATAAAAGGTGGAGTGAAAGTACCTACCTTATGTTTAGTCTTGTTGATTTTAAAGAAAAACCACTCTCAAGCTTTCAGGATCGATCATTAAGCTTCTAGACTAATACATTTAATTTGACGAGGGTTCATTATCGATCGAGACCAATAAAATTAATCACTCAAGGGTTCATGATCTGTCTTGAACTTTAAGGATTGATCATTATCCCACTAGATTTATGATTTTTCCATATTTTTTGTTCTCTTATCCTATAAGAATTAAGTTTAAATCCACACAAATTATAAGGTGTAAGTAGACCCCGTGCTATAATGAATAAAGTATAATATAATTTTAAGAGTTCTCCTAAGATAAATAAAATGATGGAAGAACTTTGAAGCATTATTAAAAGATTGATCATGAAATTTTAGTTTCACGTGTATTGACTTTCGTGTTAAATTTAGTTTCGGGGGCGTTTAAGCTTGAGAAGAGTAGCTAGATAAGTTTTTAAATTTTTTCATACCAAAATAAGGCTACCATAATCCAGAAGGTCGAGAAACCTTATTTGAACCAAGTACATGAGGATTGAGGTCTCTGAAGGTCATTCATAGAACTTTTTTAGGTGCTTGGAATTCCATTGGTGTGAAAACTTGGCTCCTTCTAGAGTTTTCAATTGGTAGGTTCCTGGTGTTAGTATCTTTATGACTTGGTAAGATCCTTCCCATGTTACCCTTAGCTTTCTTTTGCCTGGATTTTTGGTCGATTAGGTGACGTTCTTAGTTTTAAGTCATTAACCATAAACTGTCTTGACTTTAATCGATCGTTGTAGTATCTAGAAAATTTACTTTGATATGTTGTCATCCTTATTCGGGACTCTTCTCTCTTTTCCTTGAGCCAACTGAGGTTGTTTGCTAGTAGTTGGCTATTGACGTTGAGATCCAGCTCCTTAGTCCGATAGGTTGCCATCCCTATACCCACTAGGATAACTACTTCCGTTCTGAAGGCTAAAGAGAACGGTGTTTCCCCCTTTGGTACACTTACTGTGGTTTTATATGTCCACAAGATACTCGAGAGCTGCTCTACCCAAAAACCCTTCGATTATTCTAGTCTTTATATTTTGTAATAAAGTTCGATTAGTTACCGTCGCCTACTCATTTTCTTGTGGATGACCAGGGAAAGAGAAATGATTCTGAATCTTGAGCTCAAAGCAGAACTCCCTAAAATTTTTGTTGTTGAATTGCTTGTCATTGTCATTTATTATGTTAGTCGGTATATTGAATCTGGAAACTATTGACTTCCACAAAAAGTTCTGGATCTTCTGCTTTGTTATTGTTGCAAGTGGTTCTACTTCCAACCACTTGATGAAAAAGTCAACTATAACTACTACAAACTTATTTGGGCCCTTCCCCATTAGAAGTAGTCCCATAATATCGATTCCCCACTAAGAAAATGGCCATAGGCTCATGATTGGGGTAAGTTTCTCCATTGAGAGCCTTGAGACTACAATGAACTTCTGGCACTTTTGACATTTTTGTACATAGCTCAAAGCGTCCTTCTTCGTGGTAGGCAAAAAATAGTCTTGCCTGAGAATCTTTTTAGCCAAGGATTGACCTCCTAAGTGGTTTCCACATATCTTTTCATGGACTTCTTCCAAGACATAAGTTGATTCACCTGGACTTAGGCACCTTAGATACGGAAGTGAGTACCCTCTTTGTATAATACCTGTTTTAAGACCATATATCTTAAGACTTCTTTTTTTTTAAAAAAAAAAAAAGGGGGGAGGAAGGAAATGGGTTTGAACCCTTGACCTCAAGAAGGAAAAACCTTCACAAGGCAAGGAGTATCATTGGACCAAAGGCTCATTGGTTGGTTCGAGTCAGACTGTCAGAGAGTGTTGAGGCCAATCATGTTAATGAGTTTACATGGGAGTTTTGCAATCGCAGGACTTAGGTGATTTCGAAATGCTCAAAGTATGCAATCTTCTTTGTTGCAATTTTCAAATAGGAGCTCATATGTGGATCTCTAGCTTCATAATCACCCGGAAGCTATCTGACCATAAGTGGTGAGTCACTGCATGTCTTCAGGCTCTTTCCCCTAAGGCCTTAGCCAATTGCAGCACTGTGATGAGAGTTTCATACTCTTCCTCATTATTTGAGGCCTTGAATCCAAACTGCAGTGCATACTCAATTTAATCTTCAGTTGGAGAGATCAGAATTAATCCATCCCCTCCTCCTATTGAATTAGAGGATCCATCAACATACATCCGCCATTCCCTAATCTAAGTGATGGCATCATTGAGTTCTGGCACTTCAAGGGTGAATTCAACTAGGAGGTCAGCAATTGCTACAAAGGCAACCTTCTCTATTGTTGGGTACCTTACCTCCACTCCTCTTAGTGTTCTACTTATATAGTAGATGGGATGCTAGACCTTCGCATGTTGGCTAACAAGAACTACACTTGTTGTGTCTTGGGTCACTGCAAGATATATGTATAGAGGTTGGCCTTCCTCTGGTCTTACCAGGATTGGTGGTTTGTCTTAATAGTATAAGGTTCACTTGAAGGCTTTTCTGAGTACTTTAAAGAAAATAAGGAATTTGTCTCTAGCCTTGGAGATGAATCTGTTCAAGGTTGCCACCCTAACTGTTAATACCTAGACTTCTTTGATATTTCACGGGGACCTCATATCCAAGAGTGCGTTGATTTTTTCTAGGTTGGCCTCTATTCCTCTTTGAGTCACCATGAATCCCAAGAACTTCATTGAGGACACGCTGAAAGCACACTTAGCCGGATTAAGCTTCATGTTGTACCTGATTCGCACTCTTTAGTGATTGAATTTAATTAATATTATACACCCAAGTATAAGGGGTCAAAGTGTAGTTTTCTCGGTTTTTAAGTCCAAGTATCGATCCCACGAAGAGTTTTAGTAATTAGAACTTAAAATAAAATAAAAGCAATAAAGGTGTTTGTTTGAAGCAGAATATTGTTTCATATCTTGTGATGTGATCATAGTTTGATAACTAGTTTAAACAATTAAATAAAAATAGTGCGTAAATAAAACAGATAACTGACAAGAATATAAAAGATACCTTTCAGTTTAGGGGTCCATATGCTTTGTATTGGTTGATTACTGGAAATGCTACCTCACATCAATTAACGTTCATTGTACTGGAAAGCTAATCGGCAGGTCTGATTTATATAAACCATAACACAGTTGCTTCTTAGGCTACATTGGTGGTAATATTTTATAACACAACTGCTTCTCAAGCTACGCTGGGTATATTCACATCAATTGATTAACTTAGGCAAACCAGAAGGACAAGCCTTTCATGAGGACTACTTGAGTTATTCATTTGATCTCATGATTGTAAATGCATATATAATAAACCATAACACAATTGCTTCTCAAGTTACACTAGTGGTAATATATAGCACAACTGCTTCTTAGGCTACACTAAGTATAGATGATTAATTCAAGTAAACCCGCAGGTTGTATAGACTATCTTCCAGCAACTTGTCAGGTCAGCTGGTGGTAGTAAATAATAACACAACAACTTTTCAGGTTAGCTGTGTTTAGATATGTCAACCAGAAGGTCAAGCCATTCAGACGGAATACTTGAATTATTCAATAGATTATCTGTGATAGATATATTTACCAGCAAAACTTCTTCAGCGTTCCGGTGGAGGACTAGCCATTACGATAGGATCACTGGGGTTATTCGACTGGCAATATTATTGTATATATAGTAATATCATGCATCAATGGAACTTCCTAAGTATTCCGGTAGAGGACTAGCCATACCGATTGGAACACTGGGGTTATTCTAGCTGGCATGTTTTATATATATAATAAACGTATAAATAAAACATCAGCAATTCCAGAATCTAACTAATATTATACATATATTTACTGTAGTTTGAAGGGTACAAACAACTAGTCATGCTCCATTGCTATAGACAAGCACGGAGTACGGGTAGTTGCCATTACAACAGAATTAAAATACAGAATTTAAAAGGCTTTCGTAGGGAACGATTGAAATACTACCACTCTTATTATCAATTAAGATGAAAAAGTGGCAGCACTTCAACTATCCGAATGAAAAGCTACAACAGAAATGTAGGAATACAGAGTTCTAACTGAAATGTATCACAGACCAGATCAAGTTGCAATTTCTCTTTTCTCTCTCTTTTTATCTTGTTTGGATTTCTCCCGGGAGCTCTCAGAACTTTGGGTTTTTACTTTGGAATGGTGGTGATCCAGCCTGCTCAAGTGAAGGAGGGGGTATTTATATACACAAAGGAAGCAGGAGGAAGAAGATAAGTGTTGGCCGTCCTTTGGTGACCGTCTGGACGGCACTGCCACCGTCTAGACGGTGGGGGTTAGCTGGTCTTACAAGTTGCATGCATGCTGACTCTTCACTTGGGAAATTTACACTTTGGCTTTCATTGTTTCAAGCTCCTTAACATTGCTCCTTGCATCTTGTGTTAATTCCGCATTGAAACCTGAAATTTAGGATTTAAATTGTAAAAAATATCAATTACCGCACAAACCCTAATTCACACTAATTACTATTTTTTTGGTGTGTCAATTATACTAATGCGACTTTATTAATAATTCTAATTTATATACTATTTAAGGTTAATCAGTACCTCCTAAAGGTGTCAAAGGTTTTCTTCAAATGGTCAATGTGCTCAATGGTTCGGAGGCTTTTGACGAGCATGTTATCAATATACACCTCCATTAAGTGGCCTCTGAGTTCTTTGAACATGTGATTTACCAATCTCTCTGGTAAGTAGCCCTTACATTTTTCAGACCAAATGACATGACCTTAAAATAGTAGGTCTCTTCCTTTGTTATAAAAGAGGTATTTTCCTAATCTGGTTCATATATCATGATCTGGTTATATCCTAAGAATGCATCCATAATGGAAAGTAGTTTGTATCCCACAATAGCGTCAACTAGAATGTCAATCCTTGGTAATAGGAAGCAATCCTTCAGACATGCCTTGTTTAGGTCGATAAATCTATACAAAATCACCATTTCCCATTTGTCTTTTTTACTAGCACGACATTGGCTAGTCACAATGTGTACTACACCTCCCTTACAGACTTGGCATCTAAAAGATTTGCTACTTCTTTCTTAATTGCCTAATTTTGCTTAGGGCGAAGCTTCACCGTCTCTATCAGATTGGTTTAAAGCTTTGGTTGACGTTCTACTTGTGTGCTATTACGATGGGGTCTAATCCACTCGTATCAGACTGTCTCCAATCAAAGAGGTCCTTATTGGAATTTAAGAGCTCTATTAATGAAGCCTTCAGGTTTTGTTTGAGCATCCTTTCGATGAAGGTGACTTGTTCAGGGACATCTCTTATCTGGATAGGTTCCAGGTCCTCCATAGGCTACAGGTGTTCTAGTTCTTCTCTAAGATCTAGAGAATCAACTTGAATAGCCTGTTGTCATTTTTTTTTATCATGGAGGATACATAACACTCGCGGGTTACTACCTGATCCCCATGTACTTCTCTAACTCATTCCTTAGTTGGGAATCACATGAGGAGATGATATGTGAGGGGTATCATCCTTATGAATTGAGGCTCAAACAGTCCAAAAAAACACTGTATGTTGATGAGCTGTCTAAACACCGGGAAATTCGTCATTATCGTGGTTTGTCCAGGCGCCAGGCCGACTATGACTGCTAGGACGATGGCTCCTAAATGATGAGCCTTTTTCTCTTAAGAAACTAATAAGCGCGTCAATTACTAGTGTTAACCTCTCTCTTCCGATATTCAATTTGTCGAAGGCTAAGGTGAATATTATGTCAACTGAGCTCCCACTGTCTATCAGAACTCTCTTGACAAAGTAATTAGCAATTGTCAAAGTGACCACTTGCAAGTCATCGTGAGGGTGTTGTACACCACTCAAATCTTTTTTTGAAATAGTAATTGGGGGATCCAACCAGGAACTAGGAACTTTTTCTTGGATTAACTAAGGTCATCTCTAGCTCGAATTTTGTTTTACTAACATGGGTTCGCCTGGCGGAGCTGCTTCTTTGCCTATTACAAAGCCCCTGGAGATTACCATGACTTCTCCGATTGGTTGTTGATGTGGGACCTACTCACGATAGGGTTGAACGTCACTCTCTCCTATCGTCGACGCTCAATATACCTCCTGATATGCCCCTTTTGGATTAGATCCTCTATCTGGTCTTTTAATACCTGGTAATCATCCATGTTATGGCGTAATCCTTGTGGAAACGACAATACTTGTCTGTAGACCTCTTGCTAGAATGAGTTCTCATCTTCCTAAGCCATTTAAGGTTCCTCTCATCTTGAATCTGGAAGAGGATTTGCTCCACGGAGGTGTTCAATGGAGTATATTTCTAAGCCAGTTCATTAGGGGTGCGAGGACCTAAACGATCCTTTGCATTGACCCTTTTAGAACGATTCTTATCGCCTTCTCTTGTCCTCTAGCCGATCTTCCATCCTGTTCTCTTGATTTCTTCAAGTTAGGAGGGTATCTTAGGCATTCATATAACTTTGGGCCCTTGCCAAGAGCTCGGCCATAGATGAAGAAGGCTCTTTAGAAAAGGCAAAGAGAAATTGAGAAGACTGCAACCTACCCATGAAGGCAGTCAAAGCTACCTTATCATCGTCATTGTCAATTTGTAGGGCTATATAATAAAGCGATTGTTGTACTCTCGCAATGTTTCACCCCTAGTCTACTTGACATTGAGGAGGTAGGTTGGGGGTCGCCGATGAGCCCAACCCCAATGAAGTGTGAGATGAAAGAGGTGTTCAATTTTTCGAATGTGTTGATTGAATTTGGCTTCAACGTGTTGAACTAGTGCCTAGTAGTTCCCTTAAGTGTGGTGAGAAAAGCTTGACACATTATTTTATCTGGGACACTGTGGAGTATCATCAGAGACCTGTAAGTCTCTAGTGGTCTAGCAGGTCCTTTGTTTTGTCGATTGTTTTAATTGTCGGCATCTTAAACTTCTCTGGTATAGGGTAATTTGATACGTCTTGGGATAATGATGATTCAGTGTGTTGGACCAGGGTCTCGATAGCTTCTGGAACCTAGGTTGTTCGCCATATTTATAACATTCCCCAATTTTTCATTTACCTCTTGAAACTTTCGCTTTCACTGGTCATTGATTTGAGGGCGAATTACTTCATTCTGCGTTCGATCTACTTCCTAGTTATCTCTCACATACTCTTTGGTTTGAGATTGATCTAGCTCCAAGAGCTGGAGGAATTGTTGATTCTGTCGTTTTAGCTCCTCGATCGCCTTTTTCCATTCACTTGACCTTTGCTGACTCTTTTTTTGGAGGTGGCATAACCCTTCGTCCCACTAGGCATGTATTGAGGTGATCATGAGTTTGATCAATTGTAGGTTCTTTTGATGCTCTTGTTATTGCCATGGTATTTGCAGCTTTATTGCTAAAAAAAAAGTTATTCCCACAGATGAGACCAATTGTTGATCCCAAAAGCTGGACCAATGGAATGTAGAAAGATTTGGCGATTGCCAGGGAACACCTGCAAGAAAGTCAAGGACCGAAAGGACTCTAGTGTCAACCTTTTGATGATTAAGTCAATAAAGAGATAGAGAATTGAATGGTGTTTAGCTGATAGGAATTATTTACCTGATTTTTTACTTGCATGACCATTTTATAGGCTAGGCAAATTGTACCATTGGAAATCCCTCAACTGCATTTCAAATGGAGTGGCAAGAAAGTGGAACTCCTTCTAAAAGTATCTCAACTTATGTGCGACTATTTTTGTGGGACATGGGCGAGCTGACTACTGAACGGTTGTTGGAGCCCTCTTATGAAGGGGAGCTTCATGTGCCAAATGTCCTCGTGCTCGGCTTACTCCCACGTGCTTGCCTGATGACTATTTCATAATCATATGGAGCTATTAAATAAGGTAGTAATTGATAATTATTAAAACAACGGAGTCCACTAAATACACTTGATGTTCTATCACTGATTGAGAATGTCACATGACATTGATAATATGGTGTTATAGTTACATTCAATATTTTCTGCCAAAATGATAATTTAAGTGTTAATCTTTCCCCAAGACCTTACCTATAGGACCTTAATTTTAAGTGACATTGATAATTTTAATTTTAATTATATAACTTCACCTTACCTATAGGACCTAAACAAATTGTAGGATTAATTACACTAAAAATTTCTAAAGTATGGAGTTTGTCTCATTTTAGTCTTCAATGTTGCAATTGCATCATTTTGATTCATGAAGTATTGAATATGTTTCTATATGATCCCTCAAGCAGACAATATCATAAACTTGTCACGTTATATGTAAATATGGACAAAAAATAAGTTTAATAGTTCTTAAACAAAATTGTAGTAGTTTTTGACAAAATTGGGATAACTAATAATCAAAACTGTGTAATTTAGGTAGTTATTTAACTAAAATTTGAGTAAAAATTTAATCAAGAGTTATCTAAATTATTTTTGTGTTTATATTTAAATATTACTGACAAATTTATGATAACAAATTAACAATTTAGACAACGTCTACTTGAGAAACTATATAAAAATATATTCAATTATGAGAGACTAACAAATATCCTACTTTAAGACCTTCATGTTTTTTTTTTTTTTTGATCAGACGAGACCTTCATGTTCAAGAACGTTATTTACCTGTTAAAAAAAAAAAATTCCAATTCGTACGATTTATCAACATCCACTTAAACCCATCTTCTAACGGTCGAACCTAAACCCATATCTCTTGCTCCACTTTGATCATGACCACCGTCCTTGAATCGATTAAACCTCCATCTCTCTCTTCTTTTACACTACCGTCCTCGTTAGGGCGTCGTGTGACGCCGTTTCCTTCGCCGGAACTACCCATACCGTCTACTCGGCGCACTTCAGTTGCCAATTCAAGTAATTCAAGCCGTGGCCCTTCAATTTCTTGCAAAATACAAACGGTAAGTCTTCCAAAATTTCAATGGCTTCAACAGGTCTTATTCTGAAAATGTCATTCTATCTTTGCAGACCAATTAGATAAGGTAAAGTTAGACAGATGTATAATATCTGTGTGTGGGTTGCTATCCATTCATGTACAAAACAATCAAATGGTGGAAATTCTCCCAAATATCCTCTATGTCCTCTCTCCCACTAACCACTTCAGTTATATTTTTTCGCATTCTTTCAAATTTTTTTCTTAAATTTTCCAATTTCACTTATCTTTTATACATTTGTTTTTCCTGCATCTTCCATTTGTAACACCACTAAAGAAATTATGTGGGTTGGTGGGGAAATATGAATATTGGAGCTATCAGGAAAGAAATATTACTTGGAAACAGAACAGTTCAAAAGATTTTGGACTGAAATTTTGGATATGAAAGTTTCTTGGAGTCGAGTAGTCCAAAAGAATCGAGAAAGATCTTTGGGACTTCGATTGGCTTCCCTAGCAGGAATTTGATTTGATTTCTATCACTATTAGGCATCTGGTTTAATGTGTGGAGTTAAGCTGACGTATTGAAAGATACCCTTTCTGGATGACAATAACTGATTCTGTTGTCGCTCAATGCTTCACAATTTTCTTTGATCATACACGTGCACACGCACACGAACACTTGTGCACACACACACGAACACTTGTGCACACACATTCTTCAATGAATTATATGGAACTCAGTTTTTCATTAGGATGAACTGCATGTTTCTTGTTAGTTGTGACAGCTGGCTATGGAATACTGTTTTGAAGTGTTCCTAAGTTCCTGAACATATCTAAATGCAATTGAGAAGCTGGTGGACTTCATTAGAACTTGTTGTTTAGGTAGTAAACCTTTCGTAGTCGCACTAGAATTTTTAGATCCAGGTTGGGAGGGGTTTATGGGTGGAGAAGGACTATGTCCCTTTCTACACCATAGCTAGCTGGATTTCAGGTTGGTAAATTCCCTTTTTTTTCCTACCTTCCTTTCCACCAAAACCAAAAAGAGAAGAAGGTCGTCACTTGTGGGCTCCAGTTATTGTACTCAGAGAGTCCTCTCTCTGGCAAATGGAATACATTTATAGTATCTAATATGGCTATTTAGATTCTTATTACCCACATGCAACTGATTATGCGTTTCAGGGTAAATTGTTTTTCGAATTATAAGGTTCAAAAGAGAAAAATTGGATTGATTGACATGTTTGAATGAGTAAAGATGAAACTTCAACTCCCGAAATTTCTAGTCATAAAATGCAATATTCAGAGAGAGCAAGGATTTGATTGGCGTGAGGAATTCAGTTGCTGGGGGTCACAGAGTTCATGTCATGGCAGTCCAATGATATGGAATACATGGGCATAAACAAAAATCGCATCATTTTGATGAGTTTCAAGTCTTTGCTTGTGTGCACACTCTCACATGATGCAATTGACCATGCCATCAATTCCAAACACAAGCAACTGGATGTTATGTTTTGTTGATTCCTATTTCTATTTGAAGTGAGTACGAAAGTCATGCTCCATGCACTAATATGTTGCATGCATCAATCTAACAAAAAAGGTGCTATGTCCTTTTTCTCGATCTGCAAATGTTTTATAACCATTAGCTATATGCAATGGATTCTCACAATCCAGCTTCATAATGTTTAATCAGATTAAAGCTTTTGAAGTTTCAAGGAGGACTGCTGTGGCATTGATCTTTTCAAGTTACATCTTCTCAAAAGCTGATCTGCACAACGTTGCATTTGCTCAACAGTCTGTTCTGTTCCGGGAGTATATAGACACTTTTGATGGATATTCATTCCAGTACCCTCAAAACTGGATTCAAGTCCGGGGTGCTGGAGCAGACATATTCTTCAGAGACCCTTTTGTTCTTGATGAAAATCTTTCAGTAGAGATATCATCTCCTTCATCCTCGAGGTACAAGAGTGTAGAAGATTTGGGTCCGCCCCAGGAAGCTGGAGAGAAAGTACTTAGGCAGTGTTTGACAGAGTTTATGTCCACAAGACTTGGTGTCAAGCGTGAATCTAAAATCCTTTCTACATCTTCAAGAGTAGCTGATGATGGCAGGATGTATTATCAAGTTGAGGTAGGGTCGGTGTGATGTTGAAAGTGTCAACTGCATTGCATGCATTATAAAATTTATAGACAGTGGGAACTATCATGACTGATTGGCTGTGCTTGAGTCATACATCTAAAATATAGGTTCACTTCCGTTTAGTGGGTAATAATACTTGGAGAAGTTTGTTTAGGTAGTTTCTGATCAGTTCTGGAGAGGAAGAATCGAGGATCATGTAATTTGTGCAATGCATAATAATAATATGAGATGATTGAGATGTGTTAGTTAGCCTACTGAACAAGTTTCTGCAATATATTTCTGATAATTTATTGTAGTTTTCAGAGACTTTCTCATTTCAATCTATATTTCTGTAACTGCATTACTGAATAAAATCCCTTGATGCAGTTACATTCTACTGATTTGTATTCCATTGTTTTGTTAGGTAAACATAAAGTCATATGCAACCAACAATGAATTGGCTGTTATGCCCCAAGACAGAGTAGTCCGTCTGGAATGGGATCGACGTTACCTTTCCGTTCTTGGAGTAGAAAACAACCAGCTATATGAGCTAAGACTACAGACACCTGAAAAGGTATTCGTCGAAGAGGAAAGTGATCTTCGGCAAGTTATGGATTCGTTTAGAGTAAACAAGGTGGCGAGTTCATCATAATGTTCTTTCCATTCATTTTTGTCAAAGTTCTACTATGACTCTGTTGTTCATCGTTTGACAATTTTGTTGTTGTAGCTCCATTCAATACAAGTTAAAAGATTGATTGATTTGTATTATCATTTGTCCTCTCAATGTTTCATTGCCTAACTTACATTGCGTAGACAATTATTGCACCCTCACTGTCCCTTCTGCTTCCTTCGTTGCCCTTGTAAACCATGAGAGGGTTTAACCACTCAACCAATTTGCCCAAGAAAATTAAGCAAAAGCAGAGTTGGTACGACAATAGCTTTGGCAGTTATTGCATAGAGAAATATTACTTGGACAAAAAATTACTGACCAAACCCGCTGCTACCATTGGATTGATAATGGACATTAGATGGAATCCACCACAAACACAATAGCAACAATTAATCTTGTCAGCAAATTTTATTCGTGAATCGGTCTAAACACCATTATTGTATTGCGCAAGTCATACTTGTTGCCGACAACCACAAGCTAAAAGCTCACAGGTGAAACAATTACTTGATATTGTGATTTCCAAGTTTTTTTTATTCAAGTATCATGATTTCTAACTTATTTTCTAATCTATCATAATTTATACGAAATCTATCACAGTAACATAGTAAAACATTAGTTCACTGGCTGGACCAGCTCAGCCGGATACTTTGTTACACAGCATAGTTGGATATGAAAATGGAGCATGATGGTGTAAAACCACGGGTGTGAGTTAAAGACGTGAATGAGGTCGTCTTACATAGAACTGAGCTGCTAGACCTGTGTGAATCGTAGTTAGAGATGGAGTGGAATCTGGGATTAACACAGTGAAAATATAGTGGTTCATCAGCTACAGAACTTGGCTAGTCCACTCTTTAATGGAAGCTCTTGCTCCCTTTTCTTTATTGATCATTCGAGTTACAGAATAGCCTCTCTCTTCTGTTTTATGTGTCTCTCTCTGGCCAAAGGAGGCACTGTCTAGCATTTATAGGCTGGTTCCTGTTTCTAAGGGGTCTACACCGAGATCTTTGCTTTGCATCCGTAGGATTTCCCTTGATTTTCGGGAGAAGATCTTGGTTGATTGAGAGTTTTGTGCCTAAACTCTTGCTTTCCGTTCTCATTTCCTTTATTCTGGAGATGTCCGTTATCTATCCAGCTGTCCCTATGTCATTCCAGTCGGTATGTTGTTGGAGTGAGGCTGAACTCTTATCCTTCAAGCTTTTCTTCTTTTCTGTCTGACCTTCTGACCTGTGCTAGAGATATGAGTTCACACTTAGAATTATTTTTGGTATCATCAGTTGCCCCCCCAGCCCTTGGCCTAAGCTGGCTTTGGTAAGGGCTGAGCTAGCTTTATCCGAGCTAGACAAGCACGTGGCTGATCTTAGCTTGCACGTGCATCACGTCTTTTGACGATTTTTGGCAATCATGACCTCCTCGATTTCCGCGCACGTTTCAACTCCTATCCCTCAAGCTTTAAATGCTCAAACGGCTGCCTAAATCGCCTTTTTGTTGTTTATCTTCTTCCTTCGTTCTTCGGTTTCTCCTCCTCTTTGCGATTTCAGATTCCCTTGTGACGGTGTAATTTCTGATTCCCCTCTTGAAGCTAAACCTTATGTACTTGGTTCAGGAGTTTGTAGTGCTTTCTTCTTTCAATTTAGCTCTGGGCTTTTGTTCGTTGCTCTCTCCTAGCTAGGTACGCCTACTCGCTCCTTTTCGCCTTTTCTCGTTCTGGATCCCTCGAATTTGAGGTGGTTGTTGCGTTTCTGGGCTTATCGATTCTTTTATTTTTGGAACCATGACCTCTGTTTATCTCCCCTTTCCCATTTCGTGGACTGGGGTTCCATTGTTAGAGTCCTTAGCGTTGGTAGTTACTGTGCTAACTCCACAGTTATTAGGGAGTGTCTGATCAGTGTCCCCCTTCCTTATCGTCTCTACAATCTCCCTTTTTCTTGTCCTTTCATGTCTGCCTCTTCCAGAGCTGCTCATTCCCCTGTCTCTCCTCTAGGTGGTAGGTCTGCCGAGGAGGATGTTGAATTAGGGGAAGCGGGTGAGGAGATTGACAACTTTCCTGGCGTTGATGCCCTTAACCCTGAAGCTGAAGCCGGAGAGTTCCCCTCGTCATCTGCCTCTATGCCCCCCAAGCCTAGCAAAGGCAAGGGTAAGGTCAGTGGGGTTGGGCTCTCTGGTGGTTCGTCATGTCTGGGAGCCGCCCTTAGGCAAGCCGAGCTCATAGGATCTAGTAAAGTTGACCCCCCACTACTTAGGATTTTTAGTGCTCGTTATAGTTTTCCTCCTGGTGTCCAACCTGCATGCCCTAACAGCTTTACCCTATATGTTGCTGAAGTTCATAAAAAGGTCTGCTTCTTTGAGGCTGCTTTCGAAAATGGTCTTCGCTTCCCTCTGCACCCTTTCCTCAAGATCGTTCTATAGTACTTTAATGTGTGCCCTTCTCAGCTTTCTCCCAATTTCTAGAGTGTCTTAGTGGGTTTCATGGTCATCTTCAAGGAGTTAAGACTCGGGGTTCCTTCTCTTCCCTTGTTCTTGGACTTCTTCAATGTCAAGTTGACCTCTTCGGATGGCTTCTTGTACGCCTCCAAGCGAACCAATGTCAAGCAACTTATTTCTAATATTTCTACCTCCCATAAGCACTGGAAAGAATACTTCTTTTTCGTTGGGGGCATAAACTGGCAGTATGACCCTGTTGATAAGACGGACACCCTTGGTATCCCTAGGGCTTGATCTTACCCAGAGAATTTGGGTGAGTCATTGCCTGAATCAATTGGGTTTTGTTCTGAGAATTACAGGTTTTTGAATTTGCTCTGTTTTTGTTACTTTCAGGTACCAGACTTGAGATCAGCACAAAGGACGAAGGGGTGAAGTTAAGACTATTGGAGTGTGCTCCGAGTGGATATTCCGAGCTCATCCAATTCTAGGTCCTAGTTACGAGGGGACTTAGCCTTCCCGAGGTAACGGTAGAAGCCCCTTCTCCAATCTCTGTTGTCAGGCCTGACGAAGTACTAGGTAATCTTCTCATTCCTTGGGTTTTTATTATCTCTCTTTCTTCTATCTCTGATTTGGTTAATTGTCATAGTTCAGACCTTCCAGGATATTCCACCATGAAGCTGTCTTTTGAGAAGCTTGAAGCCAAGATTGCCAAGTTGCAGAAAGGTGGAAAGAGCCACAAGAGAAAGGCCGAAGCCAGTTCTGGTGGTAGACCTACCACCCGAGCTAAGGCTCAAAAATTAGGGGGCCTTCTTCCTCCCCAGCTTCGACTATTGACAGCCGGGTCCCACCCCCAAGCATCCTGCCAAACACAGGGATTTCCTCTTCTCAGCAACCTCAGCTCACTTCCCTTAAGCCTAATGAGCCAGGTGAAGTTTCTCCCACATCGTTTGAGGTCGAGAAGGCCTGGGGGTTCATTTTTCAGGTTCAATCTGAGATGGTTTTGTTCATCCCATCTGGCAAGATCATTGAATCATCCCAGGTGAGGCCTGGGCCTGACCAGGGAAAAGGTGTCAAAGCGGAAAGACAAGAGGATTCATTTTTCGAGAATGCTGAGCTGGCTGCTAGGGCTATGACATCTATTCTCTCATATTCTGATGTGAAGATGGCTTGTTCTATGCCTCTCGAAGAATCCATAGCCGCAGCTCTTCAAGGGGCTGCTACCGTAAGTTTTTGCACTTTCATGCTCCTACTTGGTTTACCGTTGTATCTTTATGCTAATCCTTCTTGCTCTTCCACCTTTTATTTATTTATTGATTTATTATTTTTTTTCTTTTAGCTGGCTCTTCATGTGAAAGGTTTGCTGAGTAGGATCTGGTCATCTGAGAGTTCTGTCAAAGCTTTGAAGGCCTACGAGGTCAAGGTCATCGACCTTTCTTTTGAGAATGAGGAACTCAGGGCTCAGGTGCAAGGTCTCCAAGATAAGGCGGAACAGCTAGCCTTTGATCTCCATGTCTCTAAGTCAGCCAAGTTCAAAACTGAAGAGAAAGAGAAGAAGACTCGAGATGTGCTGAGGATTCAAGGGGACGAGCTGAAACACAAGACTGAACTCTGGTCCAAGGCTAATTAGGATGTCCTCGATGTCCGCTGCTCTCTCGACACCTTGAAGCAAGATCATGAAGCCATCTGCGAGGTGAATAGGGCCCTTCATGAGGAACTCAAGGAGAAGAACGATACGATTGCTGAGCTAGAGGATGATGCCACCACCCAATGGGCTTCTAGGTGGCTTGCTTTTAAGCGCAAAGCATCCAAGGCTTTCCCTGGTCTGGACTTCAATTTTCCTGTCCCAACTGAAGAGGAATTGGAAAAATCTAGCTCTGATGGCGAGGAAGACTCCTTAACTCTTCCCACTGAAGACACAAGCCAGGATGTGCCCGTTCAGCCAGCTATTCCCCAAGTTGCTTTTTTCTACGCTGACCTTGTAAAAGAGACTCTTGCTCGAGATTCGCAAGCAAATGGAGTGGAGGTTCCTGGTGCCAACATCTCAGAGAATCCAGCTTTTTCAGCTTTTGGGATCTTACCTACTGAGCTGCCGGACTCTGCTCCTTCTACTGAAGCTGCATCCATTGAATTGCAGGACCTTCTGACCACTCCTCCTCCAGAGACTTAGGAACTTCAGTTGTAATTTTTGTTTGTTGGAATGTACTTTTATTTTCAAACTCCTGAGTTGTTTGTTGGAGAAGTAATATACTTCTTTTAAATTTAAAATCTGCTTGATATACTCCCTTTATCCCTTGCTTTGAGGGGTGCTGAGCTCTCTTTGAAGCAAAAATTATCGTGTTGACAGAATAGTCTGCTTTGAGTTATTCAGGCAAATACTGAACATACTTTGCTGTGTTGAAAGTACTTGACTATTCTCGAGGATTTTTATTGTGACCTTGGTGTGTCTTTCTCGTCTGACCCTTAATGTGAATTCCCCTCCTCGTACGCTCCATGTGACTCCAACGTACGCTCTCTACGTAATTTTCTCCTCTGACTTCGACAGCTCTCTCCGCTGAGCTTGCTCCTTTTGATCTTTGTATGAGCTTAACTCTTTTCCCTCTTTTTGGAGGAAACCTTTAAGTTTCTTGGGAGCAGTCTTCTTGACTTTGAAGAGCTTTGAGAATTTTAGCCTAGGGTTTCCCTATGGGGGTCATGCCATGGAAGGTTTGAGTTGACCTCGCCTTAGAGAGGTCTGACGTGTTTCTCCTAAAAGGTGAGCAGAACTGGGTGTCAGGGGTCTGGAGGACACCTATAAAGGGGTTCATGCTGCTGCGTCTGTGGTCATGGGCTTTTAGTTTACTCCACAAATTTGAAGCTGCAGCTTATTGTACTGGGCTTATGTGAGTGTTAAACATGGTTGAGGTGGATAAAGAGAATCAAGATCTTGATCTCCTTTGAAGGCAAGAGGTCTACCTGAGCTCTTTTAGTGCTGATAGAGGTGGTTGATTGACATTCCTCATAGTGAGAAGATGCTGAGGTTCGTCGCAAGCCTGTTGTCGAGATCACTCCCTTTTTGGCTAGTATATCCAAAGGGCTCTGAGTCTGGTGACCTGAGGGGTTTTCCAGAGGTTTGTGTGTCCATCCGAGCTGCTTGGGAGGATGAGTCGAGGTCGAGATGTTCTGGGCCCTCTTGCTAGTCGAGGAAGATGGCGCTAAGTGAGCACTGCTGTTTGCCTTCCCTTTCATCCTAGACTGCTTCCTCAGTCTTTTGTGAGCTCTAATTGTTTGAAAATTCTCCACGTGTTGTTGACGGAATAATTTTTATCACCCCCTGCTTTCCTAAACCATACTTGTCCTCTTAAATTTGGGAAGTCTAAAGAATAGCCAAGGCTTTAAATTTGGCGTGGTTCTTGGGCCTCCTAAATTTGGCCAAAACTTTAAACTTCGTAGCTTCCCTTTACTGCCTATAATTCTCGAAGATTTTCTTGAATCTTTCTCCTTCCTTTGGTTCTTTGCCTAGGGCTTCTAATGGCTAATCCTGCTCTGTCTCTCTTTGAAGACCGCTCTTCTTTCGAAATAGATTGAAAATTCCAGTCTCGTTTCTTTTTTCTTTTTTTCCTTATTTCCTCGGACTTGGATGGGATCAAGAAGCGGTTCTTCTAAGAACTGAAATTGCCTCTCCGAGTTCTCACTCCAAACGAACCTCCTAACTATCTTTCTCGGGGTGAGGTCTATTTTTTTTAAAATGCCTTCGAGATGGGCCTTCTTCTCCCTATTCATCCCTCTGTCGGGTGTATCCTGACATATTATGGTCTGCCCCTTCTCGTTTATCTCCTCGAGGGTGGGCTGTACTTATTAGCTTCTTTTTGTTCTGGCGCCTTCAGGGCAATGACCAGTTTTCCACAACTGCTGAGTTCTTGTACTTTCATTGTCTTGAGGACGATGAAGTTCCTTGTTTCAGTTGTTTCAGATGGAGGTACTTCTCCGATTGCCAGCTGGTGCTTGACATTCCTTCTCCATCTCAAAGGTGGCTCAACCGTTTTTTCTTTGCTTCTGGAGATTCTTGGAGGTTTGTTGAGAACCGTCGATGAGGAAACAAAGTCCCTCGTTCTTGGAGGAAATTTGATTGCATAAGTGAGGGCATCGATGATTTTCTTAGTCGTTCCTTTTTCTTCTTTAACGTCCTATTCTGACCTTTGTTTTCCTGTGCAGTTGCGCCTGACCCAGATTTGTCGGAGGCCATTAGGATTGAGCAAGTGAAGCAATCTACCCCTATGTCCTTCTCAAACTTAATGGCGTCTGGTAATCTTTTCTTGTTCAACGCAGTGGCAGCATTTATTGATTTCCACTTCGAATGTAGCTCGCCAGATCTTTCTCCCTCAGAGCCTGAGGAGGTGGGACCGTCTTCCAAAAGGTGCAAGCTGTGCGAGTCTTCTTTATCCCCTGATTCCTCTCTTAGCACTGTTTTTCTTTCTTATGTTGGGGCCAAGCTTCTCAATGCACTTTCAAAGGTAGAGAAGGAGAGAGAGGAATTAAGGGAAAGGAATGCCCGTCTGAAGGAGGAAGTGGTTGAATTGAAGAAGCGCTTGGGGGAGAACTAGCAGTTCTATTTGGGAGCTTCAAATGCTTTCTTTGAGCAACTTCGTTTTTGCTAGTTATTTTAGCCTTTTGATGTAATCTGAACAAATTTTTCTTCTTTGTTGCCGGACTGTTAGATATTACATGGCATAATCTACCTTTTTTCTATGGTCCGTTTTGAATGGCTGAGCTCTTTCTCCGAACTGCCTAGTTCATGGTTAACTACCGAGTTTTTTCTCTGTATCTCATCGTGAACAGTTCATGGAGTTTTTCGCTATTAATAAACTGGAAAGTTTATCGTGGGCTTCTGGACTGTTTATGAGCTATGAAGCCCTTTTTAAACTTATAAACGAGAGTTTATCATGAGTTACTAGGCTCTTTCTCAACTATGGAGCTCTTCTTTTATCTATAAACGAGAGTTTATCACGAGCTACTGGGCTCTTTCTAAGCTATGAAGCTCTTCTTTTATCTATAAATGAGAGTTTATCACGAGCTACTAGGCTATTTCTGAGCTATGGAGCTCTTATTTTATCTATAAACGAGAGTTTATCACGAGCTACTGGGCTATTTTTGAGCTATGAAGCTCTTCTTTTATTTATAAACGAGGGTTTATCACGAGCTACTGGGCTCTTTCTGAGCTATGAAGCTCTTCTTTTATCTATAAACGAGCGTTTATCGCGAGCTACTGGGCTCTTTCTGCGAACTCATGGGTTCCTGCCGAGCTTTGTGGCTCTTTTTGTGAACTTGTGCATTTTGGCTGAGCTGCTTGACTTTTCTTGTGAACTGATGAGCTTAAGAGCTCACCGTGAGCTGTTATAGCTCATCTTTTAGTTCTTTAGCTACTTCAAGGAATCATACTTGTCTCATACTTATCTGAATCAAGAACTTGCCACTTTATTTGAAATGATTTTATTACAAGGAGTACTTACTGAATTTTTTTTTTGAGATACTCTGCGTTCCAGGAATGAGGTAGGATTTTTCCTCCTTCGGTCTACAACTCATAGTTTCTAGGTCTTATCACCCTGGATACAATGAAGGGACCTTCCCAATTTAAACCTAGCTTTCCATGGGAGGGATCCTTTTTGGCAAGTAAGAGTTTCCTAAGTACCAAATCTCCTACCATGAAGCTTCTGTATTTAACTCTTTTGTTGTAATACATTGCAATTTTTCTCTGATAATCTTGGATACGATGCAGAGCTCTGTTTCTCCTTTCATCCAAGAGATTGAGGTTCAGCAAGAGTGACTCATCGTTGTACTCCGGATTTGTGAGCTCGGTCCTTGGAGATGGGATATCGATTTCTACTGGAGACACTACTTCTGTTCTATAAGCTAAAGCGAACGGTGTTTTCGGGGTTGCCGACCTCGCAGTTGTTCTATAGGCCCATAACACCTCTGGAACTTGCTTCACTCATTTTTTCTTCAGAGATTCAAGCTTGGTTTTCAGCACAGCCTTGATGATCCTGATGGTTACCTCTGCTTGTCCATTGGATTGTGGATGAACTGGCACTGAAAAGTAGTTCTTTATTCCTAGCTTGGCGCAGAATCTTCTGAACTTTGGGTTGTCGAATTGTTTTCCATTATCTGAGACTATTGCCCTGGGAATCCCAAATCTACAAATTATCGACTTCCATGTGAAGTTCTAAACTTTTTGCTTCGTGATCGTAGCCAAAGGTTCCACATCTGCTCATTTAGTGAAATAGTCCACTCCAACAATGGCGAATTTGCACTGTCCCACTCTGATTGGGAGGGGCCCGAGTATTTCCAAACCCCACTGCTGAAAGGGCCAAGGACTAACTACCGAGGTCAGGAGCTCTGGTGGGCAATCGGAAAGATTGGCGTTCATTTGGCAGACTGTGCATTTCTTGACTAATTCTGTGGCATCCTTGAGCATTGTGGGCTAGTAGTACCCCTGCCTCAATGCTTTTCCTGCCAAGGCCCGCACTCCAATGTGGTTGCCGCAAACTCCCTCATGAATCTCTCTGAGAATGTAATTGACGTCCTCATCCCCCGCACATTTAAGGAGGGTACTGAAAAACCTCGCTTGAAAAGGCTTCCCTGCAAAATAGAAAATCTGGCTGACCTGGTTCTTAGCTTTGTTACTTCTTTGGGGTCCTCTAGCGAGATTTCATTCCGAAGGTATCCCAAAATAGGGTCCATCCAGCTTAGTGAGGCTTGCACAGGGAATATTTCTTCATTTTCAAAGTCAACGGAGGGTTTTGCTAGATGCTCTACCAGAATTAACCTCTCCAAACTTCCCTGCGAGGCGGTTGCAAGTCTTGCCAAAGAGTCTGCTCTTAAGTTCTTGGATCTGGGAACATGCTTGATTTTAACTTGTACAAATTTTTTGATCAATTCTTGTACCTTTCTGAGGTAAAGGATCATCTTCTCTCCTTTAGCTTCATAAGACTCCTCTATTTGCCTTACCACAAGCTGTGAATCACTGCATATCTGTAGCTGTTTTGCCTCCATTGAGTGAGCCAAACTGAGCCCTGCAATAACAGCTTCATATTCAGTCTCGTTGTTTGAGGCTTTAAACCCAAACCTAAGGGCGTATTCGACGTCCACTCCATCGGTGAGGTCAAAATCAGGCCCGCTCCACTTCCTTGGGTATTGGCTGTCCCATCTACTGAGAGTTTCTATATTGGGAGATCAGGTACTAGCTGCGTGGTCTCCATAGGTGTTCTTGTCGTGAATTCTACGATAACATCTGCCAGGATCTGACATTTTACAGCAGTTCTTGGTTTATACCTGATGTCGAATTCGCTGAGCTCGATGACCCATTTTATTAATCTCTCAAATGATTCAGGCTTTTGTAACACCTGTTTCATCGGCTGGTCTATCAGGACTTCTATAGTATGAGCCTGAAAGTATGGCCTGAGCCTTCTGGCTGCGGTAATCAAGACCAAGATAATTTTTTTTATCTTCGGGTATCTCTCCTTGCTTAGCTTGGACCCGACGTATACAAGGTGTTCTGGTTCCTCGTCGAGTTGAATAGGCTCCAACTCTTCCAATGGCATTGGTCTGGTTTCCAGCTAATCCCTCATGTCGAGCTCGTCCACTTGGATGCTCTCCACCCTTTTTTGTTTCATAGAGGTCATGTAACATTCTCTAGCTACATGTTGGTCTCCCCTGACCATTTCAATTCCGTTTTTTGTCAGGAACTTCACGACAAGGTGGTATGCAGAAGGGATGGCCTTCATTACATTTAACGAAGGTCTCCCTAATAACATGTTGTATGCCGAGGGAGCGTCAACCACTAGGAACCTTACAGTTGTGGTGGCCTGGCAGGGAGGGTCCCTTATGGTGAGTATGGGCTGAATTGATCCTAGGTGCAACACCCTTTCTCCTGAAAATCCCAATAGATGGGTACTTACTGGCTCTAGCTTTTCTCTTCCTATGCTCATTTTGTCAAAAGTAGACGTAAAGATGATATCTGCCGAGCTTCTGTTGTCTACCAGGACCCGATGCACTGTCCTATTGGCCACGACAGCTCTTACTACCAACGGATCATCGTGGGAATGGTGACAGCCCTCCAAATCTGAGTCTCAAAAGGTTATGGTCGTGTCTAGCCATGATACTTTGGTTGTAGTGCATACCTCTAGCACCTCATCACCTCGGATTCTGCGTAGATGAGCCTTCCTGGTTGTGCTGGATTCTCCTCCTCCTGCAAATCCTCCTGATATCACTCTAATCTCCCCCATGGATTGCTAGTATTGCGCAGGAGCCTATCACTGAGGTGGTAGAGGTGAAAGAGCTAGATTTGGGTAGTCCTGGGCCACAAAGCGACGTAATTGTCTTCGCTGGATTAGAAACTCGATTTTCTTCTTAAGCTAAATGCAATCATCTGTGTGATAGCCATGATTTCTATGGTAATCATAGTACTTGGTGGGATCTCTCTTCGGCGGATCTGCCTTCATCCAAGGTGGCCATCTTAGGAACTTCTCATTTTGCACCTCATGCAAGACTTGTGATATAGAGGCAGTAAGGGGGTGAGCTATCGAGGTGGGTACCTCGGCTACAGCTTTGACTGTGGGGGCCCTAGACAATCTCTCACATTACCTCTCCTCTTCGGGGAACGGTCTCTGTCTCTCCTTGGGGACCTGCCTTGCTCTTTTTCTTTCTTGGGACTCCTTTCCTTCTTCTTTTCTTCATTCCCTTTTCTTTTTGCGATGAAAAATTTCCCATCTTTGAGAGGAGTGCTTCTTCACCATTTATATATTTCTCTGCTTTGGCCAACACCTCAGCCATACTCGTTTGGAAATTCTTTGATATGAAATACATCAGATCTTTCGACTATACCCCAAGCCCTGCAATAAAGGCAGTAATGGCGAACTTTTCATCTGGGACGTCCACCTTTAAAGATTCTGAGTTGAGCTTCTGGACGTATGATCTGAGGTTCTTGTTTGGTCCCTGCTTTACATTTAGAAGATGGTAACTCGGTTTTCTGTATATCCGAGCTCCTATGAAGTGAGATACGAAAGAGATCGAGAGCTCTTTGAAAGAAGAGATCGAAGCGGGGGGAAGTTTATTGAACCATGCTAAGGCTGATCCTTTAAGAGTGATGGCAAACGCTCTGCACCGCATGGGATCCTGATACCTGTGCAACTTCATTTGATTTTTGTAGGTGTTGAGATGGTCCATGGGGTCTTTGGTCCCATCACATGCCTCAATCTGAGGTAACCTGAATTTTGGAGGGAGGGAAAAATGTAGCACCCCCGTGGTGAATGGTGATTCTGTCTACTGTATCAGGGCATCCATTGTGACAGGAGCCTTACTCCTTACAGCCTCCTTCATGTGGCTGAGTTCTTGCTTGATATCCTCAAAGCGTTATTTTCAGTACTGTTCTCTTCTTTTCTACTGGTAGGGGAAGAAATCACTCCTTCCCCCCCCATCGTTCTGGCTTTGTACCTCTTCGTTATGGCCATTCCTGAGCGGAAGTTGTGGATCCCTCCCCATGGTCTAGCTATTTTCTGCTCCTTCGTTGACCTCTCTGAAGGGGTCGAGGTGACACTATTCCCTACGAGGAGGGTTACTCGGGCCTTCTTGGGCTGGTCGTGCCTCCTGTGAGCACTTTAAGAGTTTTAAAAGCTTCTCGTTTTTGTTGCAGTAGGCGTTGATTAACAAGACGGAGGACATCCAACTCGTTATTCGAAGGGGAATCTCCTGTGAAGCGATTAATTTCTGGATTATTCTCGGTCTGTCTGTCGTTGGTGGCTTCCTGTCGATCTTGCATGCGTGACGGATTGGTTTGACTTCGGCTCATGTTTCAGGTTGAGACCATCGGTCACTGAAAGATCGTTATTCGTAGAATGAGAACAGTCGTTCCCACACACGGCGCCAAACTGATGGTGTAAAACTAAGAGTGTGAGCTGAAGACGTGAATGAGGTCGATCGTCTTACATAGAACTGAGCTGCTAGGCCCGTGTGAATCGTAGTTAGAAATGGAGTGGAATCTGAAATTAACACAGTAAAAATATAGTGATTCAACAGCTACAGAACTTGGCTAGTCCACTCTTTAATAGAGGCTCTTGGTCCCTTTTCTTTATTGATCATTCGAGTTACAAAATAACCTCTCTCTTTTGTTTTATGTCTCTCTCTGGCCAATGGAGGCACTGTCTAGCATTTATAGGCTGGTTCTTGGTTCTAAGGGGTCTACACCGAGATCCTTGCCTTGCATCCGTAGAATTTCCCTTGATTTTCGAGAGAAGATCTTGGTTGATTGAGAGTTTTGTGCCTAGACTCTTGCTTTTTGTTCTCATTTCCTTTATTTTGGAGATGTCCGTTATCTATCCAGCTGTCCCTATGTCATTCCATTCGGTTTGTTGTTGGTGTGATACTGAACTCTTATCCTTCAAGCTCTTCTTCTTTTCTATCTGACCTCCTGACCTGTGCTAGAGATTTGAACTCACACTTAGAATTATTTTTGGTATCATCAGAGCACATTCATGAGTGTCAAATTTTATCAACTGCTAGATCAATGTCGCAATGTTACGAAGAAATATAACAAAATAGGTTCAAGGCCATCAATTAAGTTTCTGGAAAAAAAGGGGAAAAAAAGAGGAACTCTCCAAGTTCTCTGGTAGCTTTAACATGTGCAAACCAAGAGAAATTCAACATATTGTAGGGGGCATATACTCTGCAGAAGTTTTTACCATGAACCAAATATCCCTATTTACTACTTCCAGTAGAGTTGTCAGTAACGTAAACGCCAACAGATCTCTAGGTCTCTCACATGCATATTTTCGATTCCCATCTTCCGTATGAATAATTCAAATGACAGTAAAGGCCGACTGTATTGTGGATGAAACTCGAGATGCTAGAGTCTGGGTCGCAAATGCTTGAAGCTGCTTCTTAGCATCTGAAAAGAGAGCCAAATGTTTTTACTGGGAACAACAATGCAGAATAAAAGCAAGATGTTTTTCCATATATTATTATCTTAGATAATTTACAAGACCAATAAATGAAATTATGCATGACATGATATAGCAGTTGTAGAAGAACAATAATGACAGAAAAATGTTTGAAGCTGCAATAACAAAATAATCATCTTAATTACATACTATAGTAGAAGCACAAGAAAGGAAAATAATGAAAAGAAAAAAGGTGAGAGTAGTTTAGAAAGGCAGCATGTTACTATTGTTTTCTGTTAGCAAAATCATATCCATTATCCAAAAAAAAATTTGTTCAATTCGGTTTCCAGTAGCAACTGAAACTAAATTTACCAATTTTACAGAATTCAAGAGGCAATTCAGAAAGCTAAAATTTCATTAGTTTCAAGTTTTCCAGAATTCAAGAGGCAAACTTATATTTAAATAGACAAAACAACACTAATTTTTAAGAATATTCTACTTTACCCAAAGTTATAGGATGGTTTATACATTCAAACGCCATACAAAACACACACACAAAAAAAAGTGACTTCATTTCGATTGGGTATTCAAATTGGCTTAAAGAAACGCCCACTCCAAAGAATCCAAACCAAGTGAAACAGGTATTTCTCAAACACAATAGTTACATGAGCGAGGAATAAAATTGGTGAGGTTTATCACTTCATATCTTCAAATCATATCATAGAATTTTAATTTTTCTTTGGTTGGCATGTACAAAGTAGCAAGCATTCAATGGTTAATCAGGCCAAAATAGAATCCCAAAACAACATGAGGTGATCCTAGCTGTTCAATGAATAAAAGATCCATAATATTGGAGTTATGGTAGCCTCAATTGTGTCACCTTTGCCTCTGCTAGATCATTAGGCTATGAGAGCAAGGGAACAGATTTGATTTCAGTATTAGGATGCTTCTCGGATGATGCAAGCAATTCAAGCAAGCAAGAAATGGGAACTCATCTATATTGTCATATAAATCTACAATAAAACATTTTTTGGACAAACATTACCCACCATAAAAATAGTTTCCCCATTAATAAGTGTAACATACCCATTTACTTAAACTTAAGAATTTCAATGTTGGAGCAGGGGCTTTTATAATCAAATACAAATACACAAGGCATAGGTAATCCAATGAACTATAAGGTGATCATACTCTTCAGTATGCCCACACTATTATTACAAATGACTAAAAAACTGCTTCCAAGTTAAAATTGACAAAAAAAAAAAAGGTTGCTTTTGTATGCGTGATCCGCCAATTAATGCCTGAACTCATTCTTGAACCATTGATTTTCTCCACAGATGTTAATGTAACATAACAGAACACCATAATGGAAATTTTCAGCATGGCTAATCAACCTGAGACCCTACAAATCCCCAACTAACTCTCTCCCCT
Organism: Ilex asprella; assembly: GCA_023539305.1. Classification (NCBI taxonomy): domain Eukaryota; kingdom Viridiplantae; phylum Streptophyta; class Magnoliopsida; order Aquifoliales; family Aquifoliaceae; genus Ilex; species Ilex asprella. Next base: position 27,489,330 of record CM042189.1, read on the forward strand.
CAATGTTAACAAGAAAACTATAAATATCATATTGGTTATTCTAAAAATAATTACTAAAAGCATACCATTTCAGCAAATATAGAGGGGAAAATAGGTTTTTTGTAATTCACCCCTTTGAAAATCTTATCTTACTTTGAAGGAGAAACTCCAAATAGGACCAGATAGGAACATAAGTATGGAAAATCTTATTGATTGAGTGTCATCATAATTATTTGAGGGAATTAGAATGCAGCTGAATTCTGATAAACTGATAGTCTGCTCACCTTTGCGGCATCTAGTAAAGCCAACAATATTTGCAATGCTAAGGGTCAGACAAACGCCTACAACCAGGAGATAATCAGCTTGAAACCTTATGAGAGAGAATATCGCGAATAAGATCCACGCAACCGCCTACAGAAGAAAGGACAACTCAGATGCATACAAACAATCCAAGTTTCAATCTATACAAAAGTCGATCTTTTAAACATGATGGATTTAGCCTGGTAAAACCAAGTCAAAACTCCCAGAACCAATTTGTGAAATCCTTCTGATGTACAAAGTCTTAAGGCTGGTACCCGAAACTTTGATATGCCTAGTGGTCAGCACTCCTCGAAATGGGATTTAATACTTAAACAGTCCTACTTCTCAAAAATACTCGTACAATATTATGCATTTCCTTCCCCTCATTTTTTTCATCTATATACTACTTTTTCTTTCAAGCTGAACACTAAGGACATTGTCAGACGGTAACACTGTAGTTTGGCAGTATTTACTTACAGTAAGGTAAAGGGTCCACCAGAATAGCCATGAGTCTTTCTTGTTCATCCGAGCCAATGACTGTAGCAAGAAAAAAGATAAACATACATGACATTCAATCACTGAGGTACATTTGAAGCCAAGAATAAAAAACGTTATATATAGTTAGAATTATTACAGAAAACTTCATATGCTCAAATCAGGAGATCAACATAAAGAATAAATGAAAACAACTACCCACCTCTTGGTCAAGGCATTCAAATTTCCACACGCTCTCACCCACATCATTAATTTCATTCCACCACCTCAAACCAACTAAGATACGCCCACTCACATTTTTTACTACCCAGAAATCAAGAGCAGCAAGAAGAACAGTGACCACAAAAATAATGACAAAACTATCCACAAATAGAGTAGAAAGTATGTAAAACGTCAAAGATGCAGCCTGCGAATGAAAGACACACATTATTACAAAGCCAAAAAGAGTTACAAAGAAAAACTGGTGAGTTAACACAATCAAATATATTAGACCTTGAAGAGGACATGAAAGAAGCATAATTTCGGGTGGGCATAGTTCTCCCCTGCATGCTGCACAAAGAAGTAAACGAAAAATTAAAGACTAGTCTCACAATTGGGGAAAAAAGAATCAAAGTTGTAGTTTTGTACTCTATTCAAGCCTCCTAGTTTGATCCAAAAAATATCATTCTTAAATATAGTATACTTCTATTTTTTTTTCAAAAATAAGAAAATTAAAAGCAACATTAAACAAGCTCCAAAAATAGATTGCCAAAAAAATTAAAAGATTGCAAAATTCCCCACTTGGCACTTAGAGTTTTCCCCCTTTCGATATCCCTTTTTTGTGGTTCAAAAGAAGGGTCTATTTGCCAATTGAAGCATAAAAATTAATTTATGAAGCATAGATACAGGTACAAGATACATGTGGAATACGATACAAACACGACAATACAACAAACTCTTAACACTTAAGATACTGGTATGGCCAACATACATTAATAATAAAACATATTTTTATGTTTTTACTATTATAATATACGAATAAGACAAATCAAAAAACACATAAATAAGTCTTGCATTGGCCAAAATCAAGTGCAGTTACGCTTTCAACATCCACGGCTGCAACAACTAAGTTTGACAACACAAATAGAGTGAATTTGATTACGTTGAAGCCCATAGGGTTTTATGAAATTAGCCCATCAGACCACTTCTGGTCAAGATAAGAGTATCTGGTGCTTAACATTAGAATCAACCACCAACAAGATAAGGTAGTCTTGGTTAAATGCCGCGACTACACGTGCTTAGCACGGGCAAGAAAACTCATTAAAGACCCGGCCAAGCAATTCACATGTGTTTGTGATCATTTCCCTTCTTCCATTCTCTCTGTTCTCTCTTGTCCCCTACTTGTGACCAAATAAAGAGGTTCTCATGTCTCCCAAATCTACTTTCAAACTATGAAAGCTTTGGAGTAGATAGAGAATAACAAAGGTGACTACAAGAAGTGGGACAGTGGATTGATCTCCGAGATCCTGGATTCAAGTTGAGAAAAGAGATTGGTAGATTTTAGGGAACAATTTTGGAAGCAAGATGCGATGGTCCATCTTCTTCAATGTTGCTTATCACTTCTTTGAGTTGTTCGAGTTTTTGATCCACCTTGACCATGATGGAGGACTACTTTCGTGTACAGAAAGGAGTAAGAGAAAGCATTATTCGAGGTTTGACCGATGAGGTCTTTTCTTCAAGTTGTAATTTTTCATTTTTGAATTAAAAAACCCCTATAATTTGTGATTTAAACAAATAAAAACCCATACAAAATATTTTGGTGCGCATGTTTTTAAGAATTAAAAATCAAAAGTAAGTCCCCAACGTATCCCCTAGAGTATATTGAACGTATTCTTCCATATTAAAGACATATAAAAAATTATAAACTTTTGTTTTTATCATGGGATGCATATAGAGCGTATTTGATATATATCTATTGAATACAGATACAGAAGCATTTGTCAACATGACAAAAGCAGATGTCAATAAAACCAGCAATATCAAAACCACCAATGGACATAGTCCTTCTTCCTCCGTTTCTAATTTCTCCAATAGTAGATTCCATTTTTAACAATTTTTCAGTTAGTAGTACAGATGTAACCATTTTCTACAATAACGTAAACCCTTCTCCGTGGAAAGGAGATAGGAGATATTTTCATGAATACAATAAGCTTTAAAATCTTTGCAATCTCCCTGTGGCTAGAAAGGACTTCGGTCGGTTCAATCACTAGGCTTTAGGTCCCACTATGAAAAAGGTCACATAATTTTTAGGTGTGTAGTGTTTGATTAATTTGTAGTTAACATATTTTGAAAAAAATGTATATAGTGGGATCGATTTTTTCGACTCTCAAATTTTATATTTTATCGTGCCTGAAGGCACAAGTTATGACTAGTTATAGGATATAGCCTCCCATATGTTGATGATTTAAAGTGTGGGATGACGAACATGTGGATTGTGCCGTGCTATATGCTAGTTAATCATACCAACACTTTGAAACACCAAAGCACTTCCTAAATGAGTAATGATGCGGGTATCAAATAGTTTATCAAATATTACTCACCAAATGAATGTGAATGGTTGAATTAGTACGTCTTATTAGAAAAAGCAAATGGGACAGATTCAATAAACAAAATTTTATGAACATTTTATAAGTGTGGCAGTGTCGTTCCTAAATTAATACCAGCAATCAGCCTACCTACAATAACCCTTTTCACTAATGGTCAACTTATTCCCAATCCCCATGTGTTATTATTCTTGCTTTTAGCACGAATTTTGGGAATAAATTGTGGAACTTTGCCTGCATTTGTTCTAAACGTGGTTTGTTTCCAATCCTTTTATATTTTCTGTAACATCACAATCACAGATATCTACAGTGGGGGTACGATTACATATTCCAAATCCCAACTGATGAGTAAACAAAGAAAATTAGATTCTACTTATGGTACATGTAAATAATTGGTCATATAGACTACACATCAAGTTTCCCTCCCAAGAAAATTTCCATTTTACAGCACAAGTTTGGCTCAAAATCAATCATTCACCAACCTAAATCGAACTCCACACACAGATCTGTAGCATACAAACTCATAATCACCCCAATACAAAACCACATAAACGAATAAACAAAATTCCAACAAAATCTACAATAATAATAATAATCACAATGATCCCTTAGCCTTACGATTCCCGAATCCAATTTTGCTGAAGTACGAATACTAGATACGTACACGAAATGACAAATGCAAATATTCGTGTTGGGTATGTCTTTGTAGAGGGCGTAGTGTGGTCGATCAAACTTACCGGGTTTAGATCCATAGCTTGGGATGAATGATTATTACGCTAGAAATAGAATTGAAAAGCCTTTGCCTCGGATTGCTGTGTCCCTCCCCAAATTCGCTCACGACTCTCGACTGAGATTTCAAAAGAAAGCTATTCTTACACCTGTTTATGTTGTCCGCAAAAGGGGATGGAACAAGGGACCTTATGTTGTCAAATTTGCAAAGCGGCCCCAAAACATTTCTAATTCTTCTGTTCTCTCCCAAAATTTCTTTGCTTTTCTATTTTTCTTTCTTTCTTTCAGCTCTTGAACTATAAGTTGACGATAAGATTGATTTTTAATCTGATTTTATAAATGAGTCAAATCTAATCTAAATAGTATAAGGGACTAATCTCGAGTAAGTTAATTTCTTCTTTCCTATAAATAATTTTAATTTTTATGGTCAAACAATACATACATAATATTGAGCAACTCCAAACTTATCACAAAATTAGTTTTCGACTGTTTTTTTTCTCTTATCTAAGAAATGTTTGAGAAATTTGAACTTTAAAAGTTCAATTTATGGTTGATTATTATTTTTGGAGATTTTCGTTAAGAAATTAGTCATTTCATTTTAGGATTTATATTTTAGAAAATTTCACTAAGAATTTAAGTTTAAGTTTGATTCTAATGCTCACAAGCTTTTTATTAAGATGAGCATGAACAAGAATCCAAATCCTAAGTTTTAATTTGGCTCGGGCTTAAGTTCTTTCTCAATCATGACCAACTCAAAATCTGAGAATATTGAAGTTTGATAGAATGGATTCGATTAAGAGATATTCAATGGAGACTCAAAAATTTACTCAAATTTGAGTAAAAAAATGTGGTAAAAGCTTGACTTGGTATAGACTACTCTAATTGAGAAACTTAAATATTTACTTAAATCTTTTAAAAATTTCTCATATTGTCCCAAAAGCTCATAAAAAATGGATCAGGAAAAATCCTAAATTGTTGAAAATCAATGAAGGGAATTCTACCAGTTGCGCAAAAGTCACAACCAAAGTAGAAAAAATAGAAAATAAAATTGAAGTGGATTCTACTAGTTGCAATGATTATTAGGGTTAAGGTTTATACCAGAAAAAAAATTTGAAGGAAGAAGAATGATGGGTAGATGATGAAGAGGGCATTCGATACCATCGTTCCTAGCTTGCAGTGGCGTTGAAGATGAAGGGACATTGAAATGGCAGAGGCGTTAAAGGAAAGAAGTTTGTCTGGTAAAATCGTTGAAGGAAACAGAAAAAGTAGCTGTTGGATTTTGATATAGAGTTTGGGTCTCTGTTAATTTGACATCCAAAAAAAGTATTCCTTGATTTGGTATAAATTTGAGACAAATGCTAGAGTAAGTATTTTAGACTTTTTTACTCAATTTTAAATTTGAGCTAAATTTGAATCAGGGTTGGAGATGCCCTAACACTCATAACTAACACAAGGGCCACCTAATCATGCCCACGGACCTCACAACCTGGATTAAAGTAGAATTAGAAACCTTGACTAATGCTCCTGTAGCCTTCATGAATTTGATGCACAGGGTATTCCGACCGTATCTAGATTAATTTGTCATTGTTTTTATTGATGACATATTAATCTATTCACAGACACAAGGGAAACATGAACACCACCTTTTGAAAGTGCTACAGACCTTAAAAGAGCATAAGTTGCATGCTAAGATGAGCAAATGCGAGTTGGATGAAGAAAGTGAAATTCCTAGGCCATGTGGTGTTAGAACAGGATGTAGCCGTTTACCCCGCAAAGATTGAAGCTGTAATGAAATGGGAACCACCGAAGAATGTAACCAAGGTACGTAGTTTCCTGGGCTTAGCAGGCTACTACCGGAGATTCGTGGAAGGGTTCTCAAAGCTACCGATGTCAATGACTCACCTTACGAAGAAGGGGGAAAGATTCTTATGGACTCAAGAGTGTGAACTAGCCTTTCGCACCTTCAAGGAAAGGTTGACAACAGCTCCTGACCACATTCTTCCGAGCAGTGGGGAAGGATACGATGTTTACACCGATGTTTCATTACGAGGCTTGGAATGTGTGCTAATGCAGGGAGGTAAGGTAGTTGTTTATGGCTCGAGACAACTAAAGATTCATGAGTAGAACTATCCTACTCACGATTTGGAGCTTACGACTGTGGTTTTTGCTCTTAAGTTATGGAGGTGTTACCTGTATGGAGAAAAGTTTTAAGTGCTTTCTGATTATAAAAGTCTCAAGTATATTTTTACACAGAAAGACTTGAATCTTCAGCAAAGAAGGTGGATTGAATATCTAGAAGACTATGATTTCACACTCAACTACCATCTAGAGAAGGCTAATGTCGTAGCAGATGCACTTAGCAGAAAGTCTTGGGGTGAAATCAATGTACTTGTGGTGAATAGGTGAAAGATGATTGATGTTTTTAAGGAATTTGATCTGCGGGTGGATAGACAGAAGACTCGACCATGCTTATTTCATCTTGTAACTTAACCAATTCTCCAACAAAGGATTGTGGAGTTGTAACGATTAGATACAGAGTTAGAAGCTTTTCGAGGTAGATTGAAGATGAATGAGGTTGTTGAGAATTGGTCTATGCATAATGATGAGTTACGATTTTGTGGGAGAATATGTGTGTCAAATGATGACCAAGTGAAGGAAGAGGTGTTGAGTGAGTGTCATCGCTCAAAATTTTCCATACATCCGGGTGGTACCAAGATGTATAGAGACATGAAACGTTACTATTGGTGGAAAGGGATAAAACAAGACATGGCTAAGTATGTCTCCAAGTGCGCGGTGTGTCAGCAGGTGAAGGTGGAACATCAAAAACCCAGAGGATTACAACAGTCCTTGCCTATCCCAGAGTGGCAGTGGGATCACATCACTATAGACTTTGTGTATGGCTTTCCACGGACTTCACGAGGGCATAATGTCGTATGGGTCATTGTAGACAGACTCACCAAGTCCGCTCATTTCTTGAGTATGAAGATCACTGACACACTAGAGATCTTGAGCAATTTGTACATCCATGAGATTGTTAGATTGCATGGGGTTCCACTCTCTATTGTATCAGATCGCGATTCTCGTTTGTGGCGTAATTTTGGTAAAGTCTACAACGAGCTATGGGGACAGAGTTATACTTTAGCACCGCATTTCATCCTCAGACAGACAGTCAATCCGAGAGGGTGATACAAGTGTTGGAGAACATGTTACGAACTTGTGTGTTGGACTTCAAAGGAAGTTGGAGTGAACATCTTCCATTGGTAGAATTTTCCTACAACAGTAGCTATCAAGCGAGTATTGGAATGACACCTTATGAGGCGTTGTATGGGACACCATGTAGGTCACCGACTTGTTGGCTAGAATCTGGAGAGAGTAGCTTATTTGGGATAGAAATTGTTCGGGAGACTATGGAGAAAATTGAACTCATCCGGGAAAGACTACGCACGACACAAAATAGAAAGAAAAGCTATGCTGATAGAAGACGAATGCCATTGGAATTCCAAGAGGGGGACTATGTGTTCCTAAAAGTGTCACCCAAGAAGGGAGTGTTAAGATTTGACAAGAAAAAAAAATTAGCTCCAAGGTACATCGGACCATTTGAAGTTATTAAAGCGGTGGGCAAAGTAGCGTATCAACTTCAGTTACCAGCCCAATTGTCAGTAGTACATGATGTGTTTTATGTGTCCATGTTAAGGAAGTGTCAATCGGATACAACACATGTTGTAGATTTGGAGGATATTGAAGTTCAAGATGGAGCAACATATGAAGAACAACTGGTGAAGATTCTTGATACCAAGGAGAAGGTGTTTCGCAATAAAGTCATCCAACTGGTGAAAGTCTTATGGCAACATCATGGGGTGGATGAAGCTACCTGAGAACCAGAGCTGGAGATGCGAGAGAAGTACCCTCATTTGTTCTCTACTTAAGGTAAGTTTCGAGGACGAAACTTTCTTTAAGGGGGTAGATTGTAAACCCCCATATTCTTATCATTATATAGTAACGAAATTATGCTATTGAGCTGCTAATATATATAATGATGTATGTATGAATTATGTGAATTGTAATATTAGAAATAAAAATGTTAGTTGAGGTAAAAGGATATGTTGTAGAAGTTGGAAACATTCCGGAGTGAAAGCACACTTAGGGAGAATTTAAATAGGAAGGAGTTTTGATTCTGCCCAAATATTTGGATTATAACTTTTTATTTTGATGTCTATTTGATCTGAAATTTTGACAGTGGATAGTAGACTTCTAGGGCTACAAAAGAGTATTTCACAAAAATTTTCCAAATCGACCTCTAAATAGGTCAAAATTTCATTGGAAGTTACAGCAGAAACTGGGATGATGTTCGAACGTGAATGTATGTTTGAACGTGAAATTCCGTTCAAACGACTATTTGTTCGAGTACCCTTGTTTGATGGAAAAACAAAAGTACTGGGAGATTGTCTGATGGAAAATTCAAAAGTAGTGGGAGCAACCAACATTCGAAAATCAAATAATATTCAAACGTAAAACAAAAATTTGCACTAGTGATGTTCGAACGCCAAATGACGTTCGAACATGATCGACGAATCAAAACATAAGATTTAGGTTGGCTGAGATAATTTCTTCCTCTATAAATACATAAGGCCGCCTCCTTCAGCCTTCAAACACCATTTACAACCCTAGAAAGTCTTGAGAAACAAGAAATAAAGGGGAGAAACACAAGATCAAAGGGAATTCTCATCTTGAAGTAAATCAAAATCTCAAGTTTTTCAAGAATTCTAAGGAAGAAGAAGGTAGGGGATTTCTTCCACTCTTGTTCATTGATACTTATGCTTATATATATACATGTTTTGACTCTTAATCATAAATATTTGTTATGTAATCCTTGTTTCTTGATTGTTCTTGCAAATCTTACCATGCTAGATGGAAGTTATAGCTTGGTGTCCATTAAACCTTTGTTCTTGACATCCGAACTTTAATTTTTTCAAGAAGTATGGATTTTCTCCTTGATATTCATTTATTCTTGATTTCAATACTTGATACTCCTTGGTTATTGATTCTAAAGTTTGATATTCATTTGTTATTGATTTCAAGACTTGATATTCATTTGTTCTTGATTTCAATACTTGATATTCCTTGGTTATTGATTCTAAAGCTTGATATTCATTTGTTATTGATTTTAAAACTTTAGTGCTTTATTTGGAACAATAAAAGTATAGCTTTTGATGATCTCTTGCCTATTTTCTTGAGATGTGATATTAGAAAATACCTATGAAATTGGGAGTTTTTGAATTTACTTGTGATATGAGAAAATGGTTGGTATTACATCTCTTGTATGGTTTGTTGTGATGTACTTGAATTGACTTCGAGAGCTGCCGTAGAATGTTAGAGGACAGTCTATCCCAGTGGGGGTGAGATAGTTCCTAACACTTGTAGTGGTTGTTGTTTGCGACAACAATCACTATTGTTCACATAAGTTTGTGTCTGGGGGATGGTATACCTTTCTTGGGAAGGATTTCGTCAGTGCCGTGAGAGACATTATACGCCCTTCCTAAAGTATTTGTGATTTGGACCTACGGGGAATGATTGTGATGAGTGAACCAGGTAGAATCGTCGTGTAGATTCATGGGAATCAACTAACATACATGACAATGGAAAATAACCAACATACAAGTACGGATATGGGTACATATTGTGGGATATGAATACATATTATGTGTTATTGTTTATCATTGTTGAAATAGTTTATTGTGGCTAATGGTAAATGATTTTTACGAGAATTTGTTGGAAGTATGGGATTACACCAGAACTTGTTGGAAATGGTTTATGATTGAAAATGGCTTATTATGCGGAAATTGGTTTTACTGTTCATTCCATTTATTGCTATTGCGTTAACTTGAGATTTGTTTAAATGTCACTATTTTATTTCAAAGTTATATACGATAATTTAGAAAGTGAGACCAAACTATTTTATATGTTTCTAAACCTTGTTCGAATTTGGAGGATTGTTGCTGCAGAGCTTAGTGCTCACCCCCTACAAACACTATTTATTCTCAGATTTAGATTTAGAGGAAGAGCTCGGAGTTGACGAGCAGGTACATTAGGAAGCGCAACTAGATGGGATCATGGATCCAGAGAGAGATGTTTAGGGTTATTCTCTTTGTGTCCTAGACTAGGGGATGCCTTTTTGAGATAATGTATGAATGGTATTTTGTTTATTCCGCTGCGAGATAACGTATTCTCTCTTTGAATGTAATGACCATAGTTTGGCATATTCTTTTGGACAACACTCTAGATATTATGTATGATGAATTGAATATTCGTTTACTTATGAAAATTATTAGTTGCATGATGTGAATGGTTTGAGATAGTAATGTCGTCCAGGGTGGATTTTGGGACGTTACATTCCGAGCCCCACAAATCAACTCATCGAGGTGGTTATTGAACCAAACCCAAACTCACGCACACATACTCACTCTAATGTCAATGCCCACGAATATAGTGCAACCCGTGCATATGCAATGTAATGTACAATTCTAATTTTTATCCATCACAATGTTAATTATATCATGAGGCATATAATAACATTTGATAACCATCACCAAGCATGTTATAAGCATTAGTAACTCAAATAGCACGCTTGCATATACTTAGGCATTTTATCAAATACCTAGAAAGCATAATGCCCATTCATATCATACATACTTAACATGTTTAACACCCAAAATCAAGTAGAAATTGGTTTATATGTTCATCAATTCCCAAACCTCACATTAGTTACATGGTAGATAATGCAAATATTCTACATAACCCTACACATACCATATACAACTTGAAAATGCAAGTAATCCTAAATAGGAGGAACCCACATCTCTTGTAGCGTAAATGAAGAAGATAAAGTTTCAAGAATGCCCAAAAATAGCTCTTCAATGCCTAGCCCCAGCCCTTGCTTTTTCCAAAATTTAGGGAAAATGGTCGTTGTTGGTATTGGCTCATAGCCCTCGTCGAGTAGAACCACTTTAATTTTTGGTTGAATGAATTCTAACAGTCATATCAAAAGTTATGATCCAAATTAAGTGGGAAAGGTTGAAGGATTTTGGAAGCTCTTCTCTCTCTCTCTCTCGCGAACACTTTTGGCAAGGCAAATGGATGGAGAAAATCTGATTTTTCTACCTTTTGTTCCCTTTATATACTTGGCCTAGAATGTGCCACGGGTCACTTTTCCATTAGTTAAAAATCGCCTAAAGCCAATCATAACACGCCATGTGTTGTAGTGGATAAGATTTTGTTGGATGGTCTGTTAATTATACATGAATATGTATCCAAGTTGTATTTTGACAATTGGAAGGCAAATGAAAGTCCTGTCAGCCAAAAGAAGAAAATAGTTGAGGCCCCTACTCCTATTTCTTCTCCTTCTATTAATCCAAACAAGGGCAAAGCTATTCTGATTGAAGAGCCCAAAAAGAAAAGGCAGAGAGGTTTTTCCCTGAAGTTGCTACAGTCTGCCATCGATGCATATAATACTATTGCCCATCCCCTAAAGAAAGCTAAGACTTCTCAAGCAGCTATTGATGTGCTCTTGATTCCTACCATCGATGAGCAAGGAACTGAAGAAACCCCCTCATCTGCAAGAATAAAGGAAATTTCTGCAAAGGAACCTTCATTGCCAATATCAACAAACTCCTCCCTAAAAGGAAGCAAAGAAATAATTCTTTCTCCTTCTAACAATGGAGATATGTTGATTAGCAAGCTCATCCGTACTAGCAAGCAAACTGACAAAATGTTTAAAGTGGCTGCTAAGGCAAGAATCACATCTTTCAAATTCCTGGTTTTCTCTTCTTTTGAGTATGCCTTCTAATATTTCAATCTCTTTTCTTGCAGAGGGGGAACAAAAAAACTAAGGGGTTGCTTGGTAATATTTTTGTTTTCGTGTTTTCAAGAAACAAAAAAAAAAGAGAATTTTTGTTTTGTTTTGTTTTGTGGTAAACACTGGAAACAGAAATATGTTTTGGAGTAATTTGTGTTTGCCAAATTATAAATACAAAATTTAAAAACATGTTTGGTAACTTATTCAAGTTATTTCCAAATATAACCCAAACATCTTACAAATGTGACCACTAATGAGGACTTTTTATTACCCCTTAAACCAGATTTACAAGAAGCAAAAAGGATGGTAATGTTCACCCTTGTGTATAGCAACTCAATGAAGAGCCTTAATCAAAAGTAACAAAAAATCTTCACACCAGGTCTGCATCAGATCAGCAACCAGCAGCATCAGCTCAACAACCAACAATAATCCTTTACCTCCTTCAATCTTTAGCACAAAGAATGGTAAACAACAACTGATGCAAAACATAGTACATGAAACTAATTTCTTTTCCATTTCCAATTCCAATTTCAACACAATCCCAAAATAAATACACACACCAACACAGACACAACACGCATAGACACACACACTAATAACACATAGACCAACAGTACCCCATCGAACACACACTCACACACATACACAGAACACACACTAAACACATACACAGCCACATACCCAAAATCAAATATGCAAATTCATACCCATAATTGTAGATTCATAGCCATACCCAAAATCAAACACACACACACACACTTGAGCTTGTCATTTTGAATGGTTTGACAGAGGCAAGACACACAGGCAAATCGATAGAGGCAAGACACACATGCACACACATACACACAGGCACACACATAGAGACATACGCACACACAGACACACACCCATAAATCAACACCCCCCCTGATGAGCACATAATATTGCATATTTCATGGCCTCATTACATTCATTATAACTCAACTTGTGCATTTAATTACTTAGTGTTAGCATATTTTATGAATAATGTTGAATTCTCGATGTTGCATATTTTGATAGCTTAAATGCTGAATTTTAGGACCTCGCAACTATGTTGGATGTGTGGTAATGGTATGCACACAATACATGAAGAATTAGAGGCTTAAAAGTGAAGAAATCAAGGAGGTATTGGTGTTTTGGAACAAAGGCACCAGCTGGCACATCACTAGGAAGCACCGACTCGGTTGTCCTCTATTTTGACCATGATATAATCATAATATGGAAAAGTTCAAAACATAAAAGTTATAGATATGGATGTCTTCTATATCGTATCAAAATTTCAGCTCAATCCAACGGTTAGATCAGGAGTTATGCCATTTTTACCGAAAGTGGTCCAGTGCAAAAAAAATAGTACCGGTACCTTCTGGCCGAAAAACAGCCTGTAACTCAACTTTGAGGCTTGGGGGTCCCACCTACACTTCCCCCACTTGCCCCCAACATTTTCTTACACAAGAACAGGCATCCCTTACACATTTGGAAGACTTTTGAGGCTTGGCATTTGTAGAGGATGGGAGAGAAGAGTGCTGACATGTGGGTTGCAGGCTAAGCTCCTCCTAGCCTATGTAACCCATCCAAATCACCTGCCATTGATGGGAGGTCTTCTCTCACAGCTAGGGGACCCCCATGGATGAAAATTGAGGACACACACTCTATATATACAACATTATTCAGCATAAGAGAAGGAGGAGAGGGTTGACTACCTAAGCTTAGGAGTAGATATAGAGAGAGAGTTCCAAGGTTGAAGATGATGAATAGTAAATTTCTTTTTTGTATTTTTTTCTCCCATTTCACTTGCTATTGTTGTAGTAAGCTTTCATACTCTTATAATTTTCATTTTATTACCTTAATGTCACTTACTTCAAGTCTATTTCAAGTTTAGTTGTGTAACTTAGATTTCACCATTTATGCTTTCAAGTTCTTCATTTCTTAGTTTAAAATGGGTATTGTTGATTTCTCTTCTTAGTTTAAGATTTCTTGCATTTAGTTAAGTTTTAATCTCCATTTCATCCTTGTCTCTTTACATTATGAATGTCTTGCTTTTAATATGAGTCGTTAGGATTTAAGTTGATTAATCCAAGGGAAAACCTCATCTTGGGGATTCCAATTCAACTCTTCTTCATTCCTCCCTTTTGAGTCAAATGGTTCAGTTTGACGGGGTTGAGAGTGGATGAGTTGGTGAGCCTTTGATATCCCGTAGGCCTAGTCACGGGTTATGCTTAGATACTCACCAATCTCGTCCCTAGCTTCCTCCAAATCAATTGTTCATTCATGTTCAATCGGAGGAAGGCTTTTAGTTGATTTGGTATTCCCATTGGAATGAATCATTTGGATTAGCCAACACTTGTTTTCTTGCATTTTCATTTACAAACCAAACACAAAACTCAAATACAAGATTTTACACTTTCTTTTCACTTTTGTAAAATCACTTTCACAAAACTCCCTTTCCTTCCCTGAGGAGACGACCTTGGAATACTTTCCAAGTAAAACACCGACAACGAAAGACTACTTGAGATTGGGGAGCACTTTTGTGCACATTCCACATTTCATTTCACACATATTTTGTTCATCCATGTTCCACCATTCACATTCCGTTGTTGCCTAATATCTTGCATCAACCCTAGGGAGAGTGACACTCCCTTAGTCCTATAAGCCATACACACATTTGAGGGTGGTGTTGAGAGGTTAGGAATGACACCGTTACCAACCAATCACCCCCCACACGTACACACACAGACAAACAAAAACATAGATCTATGTATATATATAGTTTTATATACATACCTTCACAATAAGAGAGAGATCGACATAGGGTTTCATTAAAGCAAGCAACAACGAAGATGGATTCGTTCAAGAAGGCAGCAACGACCAACAAAAGATGGGAAGGAGCTTCAGTTCATCTTCCACAAGACACAGGGATGGTGCTTCGGTTTGCCTTGGTAGACAGAGAGAGAGAGAGAGAAAGAGAGAAAGAGAGAGAGAGAGACGATGTGAGGATGAGGAACAAATGAAAAAAATACCAAATTCTCCAACTATTTATACTTCCATAAAAAAATAAACTTTTTTTGTTGCTAATAAGGATCGAATTCGAGACCTCATTAAAATTATTTAGACACCGAATGCGTGTTTCGTGTTTCAGTTGTTTCCTGAAGCACAAATTTTTTGTTCTCATTTTTTTGGCTTGTTTAGATAAGAAACAATTTAGATTTGATTTAGATAAAACCAAGACAATTTAGATAAAACAAAAAACAAAAATAATTAACAAACACGTTTATATTTGATTTTTTTTGGCAAAAACTGAAAACCAAAACATAAAATAAGAAACAAAAATAACAAACAAACAACCCCTAACTTTTCCATCAAAACCCAATAGTCCTGAACACCCTTTCCCACCTCCTTCAAGGCAAGAAGACACTATTTTTTCAAGGGATCAAGGAGAGAACACAATGATATCCATAGTAGTTGCCACTCCTATGAGCCAATTTATGCTCCTTTTGCCTATTGAAAGTCAACCAACACATATTCAACAAGATCCTTCCGCTGCGACTAACATCAACCTTGAGGAACCTACCTACGAAGAATCTACCACTCTAAGCCCCATGCTCCACGTTGAGAGTCAAATTAATTCTCCTCAACTGGACCCTTCTACCAATCCAAATCCTGTCCCTAAAGAGGTTGCCTATGAAGGTCATGTTATGCCAGCCAAATAGATCAATCAAAGAAATCCTTTTCATCTACTTCTTTTATGAACCAAGTAATTCTCCAGCAATCTTTCTATTGTTTCATTTTTCCTATGTCTTTTCACAAACCAACTTTTTTTTCTTTCTCTTTTGCAATCAATACCAGAATCTACATCTCATATCTCAATTTCTGACTTTGACATCGAGGCTATCTACCAAAAAGAAGATGAATTCATAAAGGCAATTGATTTTGTGTTCACTTCTAGCATTTCTGTCCCCCTATCGAAAAAGCTCTAAAATAAGAACTCTTACGTTTCTTCAGATTATTGGAGCTTTCCTTCAACCAACTCATTCAAGCTTATCTCTTTGCCGTAACCTCTTGTTTGGCCCAGATTTCTGCTATTCCATCCACTTATTTCACAGAACCACAACAATAGTAACTGGTCTACATGAGCACTTATCTTCACACCAAAATCTCTTAGGCCTGCTATTTCCAAGATGAAGTGAAAAATAAGATAGGCTTTATTGACTCTATAAAAGACTTCACTCCTCAAATTACTTCAAATAAAGAAAGTTAGGAGAAGTTGAAGTAATAAGATTCCATCTTACTACAAGAAGAGATAGAACATTGGGAGAGATTGTCGAAGACAGTTGATCATATAACCAAAATAATGCAAAAAAATGAAAACTTGCTTTTGAATACCAAAGAACTGCTGTCCAACTACCAAGATAGAAGTGGTAAACTATTGGTCACAGTAGAGACTTTGAAGCATGCCCAACAACAACTGAGATTATTATCGAATGAATGACATACTTTTAAGTTATTTTCAGTATGAAGTCAGGTAGTCTTAGTGGCTTCTTTTTCATACTTTGTATAAAATAACTTGGCCACTTAGTATTTTAATGTAACAAATTTATTCCTTTTGTTTGTGGCCCACACGTTTTATCTTTTCATATAACAAGGTGATTTTAGCATCTCTAGGGAGCCATGTGATCTTGGTGGCTTTATTCGAATGCAACCTGGCCATCAAGTCTTTTGACTAATACCAAAAAACATCTTTTCACCTATGCAACCTTGTTTATTATATAGTGGTCTTATTGAAACTATTGAACAGTGGTTGTATATAATAAAGGGACATAAATTAAAATTTTAATTCCATATCTAAGAGGATACACTCCAAAAAAAGATTTTCTATCATGGAGGAAATATGCTTAAAGTTGCTCAATCCTCTTATTTAAGTACTAAATAGTTTGTCTTTGATTCCTTGTGGCATCCATTTTTGGAAGCTTCATCAAGTATTTCCTTGACTTCTTGACCAACCTTTTGGTGTACAACTTCTCATCAGATATCTAATCTGCTTGGTCATCTTCTTTTGTACCTATTTCCTCTAGTTTTTCTTTCTAAACCAATGCATAACATTTTTAGTCCAATCAACAGAGGCAGCAACCAATACCTTCACTTTTCTTCAAGGTATATCCTAGATATCCTTGTTATCATGACTTTAATGACAACCACTTGCCACTTCAAGACCTTTTGCAGATCTTATTGATAATCTTTTGTAGACTCTCCATCTTCTAATTTAGGTTGTAGAAACCCAAATCTAGCCAAATCATGGAAAATTTGGAGCAAGCTTTCTGAAAGACTTTTATCAATTTGGCTTGTACAATTACTTTGCCCAATTGAAGTCAAATCCCTGTGATAAAATTGGGCTTCCACATTGTGTGCATCTACATAGAAAGGATTGGTATCTGCCTAGTGAACTTCTATCCCCTTTCTTCCTCATTATTACTTTCTAATAGGAAGATCAATGACTGATGTAAGGATGACGACACACAACCATTAGCATGTATCCAATCTCTTCTAAAAAAAGCATTGAAGTTAGATTAGGAATCTACCACAAAGAATGTTGTTGTGGTATTCCTAGTGCCTATTTGAAGTTGTATAGGCAAGATTCTCTTTATAGAAAGAGGATCCTTCTAAAAAGTTACTAACTATGATGTTAGTGTGAAACAGGTCCTCTTACCCGTTATTTAAAACCTTTAACATCCTTGAAGGTAGTATGTTGACCACTACCCCATTGTCAACCAAAGTTTTGTTGATTGGGTGACCATCGATGTGGGCCTGTATGTACAGTGGCCTCCAATGCTTGGCCAACTCTTTCCTGGAGGAGTGTAAAACCAATCTATCTACCCCCAACCTCCTTGCTCTATACTTATAGAGCTTCCATCAAGTCTAAACTTCTTCCTATTTTCTGCAAAGATAGCTACGGAATCATTGCTATCTTCCACATCTCCTACTAATTGGTTGGTTGTCCTGACTTAGCCTTGAATGCTTCAGAAAGAGTCAATATCATGTTGTATGTTGCATCATCTCTAAGGAGAGGTTTTATATCCTCTAAGTCCATAAGCTCCTCATCTGAAAATATGTCTTTATCTTCTTCTATTTTCTCCTTCCTTTTGCTGATGAACTTTCTAGCTTCTTCTCTCTGTTTCTCTTTCAAATAGATCTATTATCTACTTGAACTTAACAATCTTCTGATCAAGGATGTCCTATTTAGTTTGAACTTCTTTGATCTCTTTTCATTGTTCTCTTGTCCACGTGGAATTTTTCTTTTCCATCAATAGACTTGGCCCTGAATAGGTTTCAAGGATAGTATGATTTTATCTACTCATCTAGGCGGAAATTTTTTTTTTCTCTCTCATTTTTTGAGTTCTATTAAGTGGTCTGTACCATGCCACAGATGGGAACTTTGGGTGTTGAACATGGTGCCACTTTTCGTCATGAACTTCAAGGGGATTCACTACTCTAGATCCAGGTTTTGTGATGATTTCAAATCTCCCTTTCCTCTTCTAGATCTGCTGCTCATGGTGTTCTTGTCTATCGATTTTCAACCAGACACTTTTTTTTGTGATCGATGGTCTAGCAGAATGGTCCATCCTTTTGCAATCTTTCTCTCTGGGCTTTGGCCTTGGTAACTAGTGCTCCTTGGATCTCTCTTGTTTTCAGGAAAAAAATGGGGTCAATGCTGGTACCTTTCCTTAGTCTTGAATATGATGCCTGGGTCTGCACCATCGAATATTTTCTCAAAGCTATTATAGATCTGCACATCTCTTTCACTTTGATGTTGAACTAGAGACCCTTATTAGTGAATTCTCTTACCTCATCATCTAGTGGTATTGCATCTGGCTTGGCTATTTCTTTTGCATATCTAAAACACATAACTAGCGGCTCTTCCCCTCTAGGACCAAGCCTGCTATGAACTGGTATTCTCATCTTAGGGACAAACCTTTCTTTGCCAATCATCAAGCTGGCAACCTTCTTGTCAACCTACAAATTATAGAAACCATATTAATATTTACCTCTTTGGGTAAAAAATCTTTATCTACCCCCATGGTTTCTTCTTCTTTTGTGACATACTTAAGCATATATTTTTGGATTAAATCCTGCACGTGATTCCTAAAAATGATGTAATTTTTAGTTGAATGCCTAAATAAATTATACCATTTGCAATAATCTTTTTCTAATGGGATATTATGTCAATGAGACAGGACAATGAATTTTTGGTTAATCATCTCATCAAAAAGGGTATCAACCATCGATAAATCAAATGAATACTACCTAGAGGTTGAGGATGCATCCTTTTTGAAAGGATGACTGGATGGCATATCTGCAAGGTCTTCAACCTTTTTGAAGGTATAACACATGATTGGTGTTTTCCCTATGATCCGTGTCACATCTATCTCAACCTCTCCATCAAAGTCTTGGAAATAAGTCCCTAATGAATTATTTTTCCTTTGTTGCTCTTCTCTAAGCAACATTTTATATGTAGTGGCCCTGGCTAAGAGTTCAAAGAGATCTCTGAACTCCATTCCTTAGAATTTCTTTCTTATTTCAACTTCTAAACTATTTGGGGCCAATTTTACCAATTCTATTTAAGGTAAATAAAGGTGGCATTTATTTCTGGCTTGCTTGAATCTGTCCATGTATTGTTCTACAGATTCATTCGATTTCTTTCTTAGTCTCGATAAGTCTGCCATTGAAACTTCTGGTTCATTCCTAAAGAACTGAGCATGAAACTGCTCTTCCATTTCTTTCCAAGTTTGAACTGAATTGGCAGACAAATTTATGAACAAAGCAAAGGTTATTATTGTTAGTGATTATTAGAATAATTTCATTTTCAGATTCCCGCTGTTTCCAACTTCCCCAAAAGTAAATCTGCTTATGTGTTCTATTGTAAATTGATTCTCTTTGCCAGAGAAAAAATGGAATTCTGACATCTTATACCCCCTTAGGAATTTCTCATAGTCAATCCATGATGGCTATAGTTTTCTAAGCACAAGACTTTCAATTTTTCTAAGCCTAGGGCCATAAAGGTCTTGAATCAATGCCACTAGTTGATTCCTATTAAAAGCCATGGTTTGGTAGCCTTCAATGTGTTCTACTTGGTCAAAGGGTTGCCCTCTACCCTTGCATTAAATTCCTCCATAGGTTCCACCGGAGGCATGACATGCCTCTTACGACTTCTTCTAGGAAATTCAAGAATTTATTCCCCTAAGATTCCTTCCTGGGAAGAAATTGGGGAACCCTTCAACTAGTTCCCCATCAAACACCATGTTGAAATAATTTTGGTGTGATAGGTCTGGTCTTTCATTAATAACTATTGGTGGTTGTCTTTGGTTTTCTATAGGAAGTGCCACAGGACTGGTAGTTCCTTCTTCCACCACTTGATTACTGACTAGAGTGGTTGATTTCTGATTAGTTGGTCCTAATATTGGTGTCTGGACATTCATTAACTTGTGCATGGCATTAATTAATTCTTTCCTAATGCCAAAATTTGGATTATGCAATACCTGTGTTAAATTCCACACAAATTCTTGCATCTATAGACTATCTTGGCCACTGGATTGGCCGTTTTCTGGGTTTACAGATTTCAACGGATTGGTACTCGAACTTGCTTAATGATTGCAATTATTTGGCATTATCTCCATAGTTTTGTTAGTCTCAAACATGATCTCATATTGTTTCCTTGTTCTCACTATTTTTCTTGATCCAAGTTAGGGATGTTATCCTACTGGGCATGCAAAAGATTGTTGCACCAAAATTTGTTGTTATCAACGGAGGAGACTCGATCAATAGACAATTTTGAGGGAATTGTTTATGATGGGTTCAAGTGTCTTATTTTTGGACTTCGATGGATGAATTTTAATAGCACACAATACAAGGAACTAATAAAACTTAATTCTTTTACTCATTCAGTCGAAATGACATTGGTTACAGAAAAGACTGGATTGATAGCTTTGATTGTAAAAGTAATTGCTTCCTCACTCCTAAAAATGCCCAGATCGTGGGTCTTGTGGGGATTCGAATGTGTCCTTCATCTTCTCGACTATATGCCTTTTATAGCCACTGTCTTCGACGATTTTGCCTCAGTTAACAGTTATCTGACTGGTAACTTCCAGTTAGTTATTTCTTCTTTTCAAATATGGTTGTAGCTAATCATCTCCCGTCTTTCTTCAGATTTTGCCACTAACATCTTCTCAATACATTAAAATTTTTCATATGTCAATACATCGAATATTTTTGTAATTTCATATTTTAGGTCCAAATAGCTTCTCAATTAATTAATGAGCTTCTGCATTGAAATATCCATATAATGAAGGTAATGCATTCACTTTTGGATCTCTTGTCAATATTTGCAAAGTGTTTTCCTTGTGAAAGAAAACTTCACTTCGAGTTTGCCCATAGAAACTAAAATATAGTTACACAAGTACCTAAGATTCATTAGTTGGTGTCTTTTTGTCAAGTTTCATCCTTCTCCATTTGATATGTGATGTTTATTATTATTATTATTATTATTATTATTATCCTTCACAACATACCAATTGATTGTGAAGATAAGAAAGATTTGAGATTTTTTTATGTCTTTCAATGTTTTTAAGCTAAGAGGTAAATCGAGATACATGTTAGTCTATCTGCTGAATGAGATAAGAAGGATTAGAATTTTTCAATATATCTGCTTGAGGGCTTTGATGTTGCTTATGATATAGATGGCACATATTGTAAACATTACAAAATTATTGAATAAAATAATGTCTATAAAGGGGGCCTAAACCTATTAAACAAGTTATTAAAATTAAATTAGGTTGGACCAAAATACCATAAGTATAAATTAATACAAACCCATTAGTAAATTCTATGAATAACCTAATCTATAAGGCCCATATGGGAGTATTCACGTAAAATACACTTGTATAAGATAACTACTCACAGGTCTATGAATAGGGGGTCCAGGTGAAGAGAGAAAAAAAGAGACAAAAAAAGGAGAAGGGAAGATCACTAAATCTCTCTCTGAGTTCAACTCCAGTTGAAGTCATGCTAATTCGTCTATGGGATTAATTCACCGTCAAGATCCTTCAAGATTTTTAAATCATCTTCACACACACACACACACAAAATGGTGGGAAGATCTACCAAATTCATTATCAAACAAATGATTGAGAAACACATTAATGTAACCCTTGTCTTTACCAAATTAGTGAGAATTAGAGAATTGTGCACTCGAAGGCACGTCAAAGAAAGTCAACGCTGTTTCTTGCAATCAAATTCAAAGAATCAACAATTGTAATTTGATAGTCTTTTGTGTAAATTCTAAACAAACAATATTTATGGTTACCTATATAGTAATATTCATATACATCTTCTTCTTCTTTTTTGTCAGAGTCATATACCCTTTTCAATGACACCATAATTTGTATTTTCCCTCCCTCACATTATCATCCTACTACACATTTTCACTTTAATTTATGTTGACAAAAGTTGCACTCCATTTTATCTAATATGCCTTGAGTATTCTTTTATAAGTATTATAGTTATTTCAAATGTCAGTCAGATTCGAACAACATCCAATTATTTGGAACTGAATTGAAAAAGAGTAGCTCGGTATACGAGACTCCTACCACTACAAAATTTGGGGGTGGCAAGATATATGCATCTATATACAAAAAGGTTATATAGAACTTGTTTTGTAGTACTACCACTATATACCGATGCTTAGGCAACCTCCTCTATACTACCTTGTTTCGCTCATTTAATGGTGGACGTGATGTGAATTTGGATTTTTCTTTATCTTTAGGGTTTTCACGCAAGTCAATATGCTTTCATTTGTGGTTTTTTAAAAATTTGTCTTTCTCCATTTTGTTATGTAATTTCTAAAGAAAAATGAAAATTGTAATTTGGAATATTGTTCAAGCATTTTTGGATTGATTGTACTAGGAAATCTTCTTGGTTTGTAAGTTGTAACATGAGACAAACATATGACTTAAGCCTTAGCTACCATCGAAAAGAAGAGTAAAGAGATAAACAACTGAGACTAGGGTCTTTTGGTTTGACAATTTCTTGCCCTCCAAAAGGGGTTGTATTTTCACAAAAGCTCCCAAATATAAGAGAAAGGTATCGTATAGTAACTCGAACAAAAGTCCAAGGTCATCTTCTCAGGGAAATAATTGGAATTCAAGGTGTTAAAAACAAAATGAAAAAGTTCTTGAACTTTGCAAATTGTGAGAGTTAAGTGGTAATGATATTGAAATTCAATAAATAGAAAAGCTGGATAATCTTCAAAATTTATCCCACCTTTGAATAAGAGTTTCTGTATTAAATCTATAACTCATATGCTTTTGTATTGAAACTACTACAAGCGGATGATTTCCAGCTAAAACTTAAAACGAACTCATGTAGCGATTGAGAGGTGGTTTAGGATGAAATAATCTAAACTCTAAAAGTTGCACGAAACACCATAATTATTTATACCAAGCCTAATTGCATACAAATAACAAGGACGTATGAAAACCAATTTGGTTTCTGAAAGCATAACATGTTCAATCAATCACATAAATGCTAAAACCCTAGTTAAAGCATACATTCTAATTCATACGTTTGGAACTCATTCCTCATATCATCTAGAAGAAGGCTAATCACTCATGATAATGAAAATAACGTAACGCTTGAAGAATACATGATTAAATTCAAATAATTAAATAATAGAATTTGAATTGGGTACTTGTAATGAAAACTGAATGTAGATAACAAAACATTGGAAGTAAAGACAATTGAACAATAAATAAATAGAAAATAATTGTTTAATAAAAATTTGTTGAACAAACCCAAAAACTCTGTAAAAGCAAACTCCTAAACCTATGTAAAACTTGTTCGTCCTCTCTCTGATTCATCAAAGAGTCTCTATTTGTAATGAATAGGAAGGTGAATCTTTAGCTCTTTGAAAAATATCAATTCCAAAATTATCTCTCAATTCTATTGGTTGAGAATCCCAAAAAGATTTAGCAAAATATGATCTTTAATTAAGCATTTCGGGAGTATCTACCTCGATCTACTGGTAGCATGATAGATCTACCGGTAATTCTCTGTCTGTCAGGAACTTCTAAAACTTCTGTAGTTTCTCTGACTGATAGTACATCTGGTAGAACTCTTATGATAAAAGTACTGAGGCTTCAACTACCAATAGAACATGATACAAATACCAGTGGAACTTTTCTAATGAAAACTTGTAAACTTCTGTGAGCTCAACTACCGATAGAACTTAATTCCTATCGGTAGAATCTTGTCTTCCTTTATTCCTGCCATTTGCAACTATTAGTAGTTCTTCTATTTTTGCCAGTTGACTTCGCAAGGCCCCCGACTTTATCTAATCCCATCCAACCTCATTGCCACCATGTTCCTTGTCATCATATCCATGTTAAAACTCCATATTTATCCCTAGAATACATTCAACACCAAAATCCAGGCTTACGCTACAAAATGCAATAAGTGGAACAAATTAGTTAGTTATTTAGTTAGCAAGCCTAAATTGTATGTGAAAGGCTATGAAATAATGCAATATTGAGTGCCCATCACACCCCCTAACTTAAGCGTTGCTAGTCCCTAGCAAACGTCAACAAAAAAACAAAGATGAATCACAACCAATTCTCAATACAACCATAGAAACAATGAAAATAATAGAACTATAAACAATATCTAAAAGAGCACAAAGTAGTAAGATCAAAAGATGTATTCATTAAAACCAAACCATAGTCTTTCAAGTACAATAAGTACCTAAAAGGACTCAAAATTATGCCTACATCCTAGAGGTTTTTCTACTAGGCTTAAACTTAAACTAGACTACTACTACTCGATCCCAAAACCTAAATGAAAGACTACAATTAACTAGTGGCCTCATCATCCTAATAAGAGCGAGTGATTGGATGGTAAATGTTGGAGCCTACATACTCAGGCTTCTCAGTACGAGTCCAAGTGGCCTCTAAAACTGAGTCTTCTTGGTCTAACTCCAAGGCCTTAGCGACCATGAGCAGCGTAAGAGCCTTCGTAGAGCGCCTATCCCTCTCCTCCTTCCTTCATAGAGAGAAGACATCATCTTCATCAGACCTGGGCTCGGTCTTCTTCTTCTTTTCATCTTCCTCGTCATCCTCCCTCTTCATCTGCTCCTTCCCTCTTTTGTTTAGTCAGTTTAGAAAAGGATCAACTTGGGGGTGGATCTGGTATCCTTCCCCAATCTGGTCTTGGCCATAATGACCAAAATAAGAGAAGCAAGGGCCATCAAGATGAGCCACATGAGTACAATCATATGAAGAGGCTCCATAGATGTCATAGAGAGAGAGAGAGAGAAACTTCCTTGCCATCATTCTTGCAACTATCAAGGTGGATTTGAAGATTTCTTGGAACACAAGGCTTACAAAGAAGATTTCTACCGGTTCTTTTTGAAAAAGAGGGCCTTTTATAATGATTTTTTTTTTTAAAAAAAACTTTTGAATTCCCAAAAAAAACCCTTCATTTTTTAAGTTGCATATCTAACTTCTACTGGTAGTAGATACACGACCTACCGGTAGAAGTCCAAAATTCCTAAAAATCCGTATTTTCTACATCTCTTTAATTAATTTTGTGTTGATACACTTTGTTTGAAATGATAGGGTTGTCCTCAAAATTTCCATCAACTTTTATTTATCTACAAAAAGTGTTGCATTTGAAGGCATTATATCCAAATTGTGAGTTTTAAATAATAATTGTATTGTTTAGTTCATTTGTGCTGAATTGTATTACACCCACACAGAACACACAACTCCCTATCTAGCACCCCCCGCCCCCATGACCCATACCCCTATGTGCACAAACCCCTCCCCAATTCCTTCTTTTTGGAAGACTAACTTTTTTAGGACCTGATTATTACATATGCCATGTTATAACCCCCCCCCACACACACACTCGAACACATCCAACAAGCACACATACAATGTGCACACACACACACATAGATGACGCCTCTATCTTCATATCTTCGACCCTTGTTTTTCATACTTACACAGGCAATGCGCACGCGCACACACACATATAACGTCTCTATCTTTATATCTCCTACCCCTATTTTTCTTACTTACACAGAAAACACACACACACACACACAAAACAAAAAAGCTTCAAGGCACATTGAATTACACTTGAGGCACTTTAGGTGATTTGCACATACTGTTTTCTTTTCTATGTTTAGGACCCTTGTACGGAGAACCCACTTTCTTTTAAATGGTACAATGCTCAAGAGGAGATTCACCAAGTTTTTGGTTTATTCCTCTAACTTTAGTGAAACAAGATGCTAATTGGGAATGTTAGTTGGTTGTGATTGTGAATTAACATGTGGTGTTATGTTTTTTGGGATTATCTGACTACATGGGAATGTTGTGATAAGAAAGTCACTTGGGATTGTGGAATGTGGGTTTTTTTTATTATAACTTTTTCATATATTAACTGAGATAGTTTTAAATCTATATTTTACATTTCATGCAAATAGGTTGAAAATTGTTATTATTTGGGTTAAATAGATTAAATGTATGCTTGGGTTACTTGGGGGTTGCTCAGTGGGGTTTTCACTTATTTATGTTAAGTTTGTCTTTTAATTTGATACAACCAACTTTGATTATATCAATTCAATTTGATTTTAGTTTGGAGTTATTTTGTTTTTATTACTTCTATGTTTTGCGGATTGTGAAATAGGATATTTTTTTTAATAATCTAGGATTGGCCAATTTTGTAGCCACATGAAATTGGATACCAAAAATTGTGCGGAGAGTACAGTTGGGCGCAAGAATTTATCATTCTTTCCCTCATTGTATTTGTTGAAAGCCCTCTCACTGCTCTCAAGGTAATATCCTTCTCTCAGTTGGTTTATTTATAAATCACCTATTCTTTAGAATAAAAAAATTATCCCTTAAGATACTTGATTTATTTGTTCATTTAGCCTTTGTTCTTGGCAAGTGAAAGAAATTAGCCCTTTAAAACTAAGTTAACAAGTTCATTACTTGGATTATGACCTTGTGTGAACTACAATGATGATAGAGTTGTATTGCTAGAAAAAAAATAATGATAGAGTTGTATTGTGCGGGTAGGTGTGTATGCCATAAATCTATTTTCCATTTTCTTTCTCTTTAGATGAGTGTTTGTAGGTGGCAGTTACTTTTCAAATGGATTATCATTTTTGGTAATTGACATTTTTGTGTGTTACACAGTTGCACACACACTATCAACCCTCTCCCCCCCCCCAAAAAAAATAAAATAAAATAAAATCATATAGTCTTTATTGTTCACTATATATAAGGTGTTTGACAAAAATACTAGTGAGTAATGCAAATTTTAGTTCAATTTTACTGCGAACCAAACTTTATTGTGAATTAGTTATCTCGAAACATCTCCATCATTGTTACTTTGACTATTGTGAATTTTAGAAACGAGAAAAAATAGAGTATTTAAAAAAGTCTCTCTATCTCTTTTCTCTTTTGCATGTTGACATTTAGGTGAGATTTTCACTAAAATGATTTGTTTGTTATTCAAAATTTTGTGATGGGTTACCCTTTATGGAAGTTAAGACTAGATATTATTGTTTTGCTTCATTGAGTTGAAATTTTACTCATTTTTTTTTCGAAGAACGTCTATAGAGAGAAGACAGAGTGATTCAACACTTTTGTCTACAACACAATCTCAATAAACACTATAAAGTTTTGTTTGTATGTGTAGGTATATGTATGCATTGGTCTTTTGTGATTACTACTTTTCAGGGTAAAATGGAGAAAAGTTTGAGATTTGCCACTCCTATTCTTCTTTTCTAGCTGCATCTACTTTGTCTCATTTTTGTTTATAATTTTTTTTTGTTTAATCTGAATTTTTTTTATTAAAATGTTGAATCAATGAGATGGATCTAATGGATCTCATGTGTTATTTTGTGGGTTTGGCATAATTCTCCTTCATCTTCGTCACACATTCACACACACAACACACCGTACACATACACACGCACAACACAGCACACACATGCATGTATACATGCACAAACACGCAACACACATACAAAAAACTTGATTATTTAAATTGAAATTGATGTTGGATATATTTCAAGTAGGGTTGTAGTAACTTTGAAGGAAAATTGATATTTTGCTGAACTTTTGGTGTCAAATATGATATATTGAGTTAATTTTGCTATTATGTTGATTTAATTGGTTGAATTTTCAATAGTTTTATATTAATTGGTGGAATGGGTTCTTTTGGTGGTTGAAATTGAAATTTCTTTGGTGATTGATTTATGGTTAAATTTGATATTGAGTTGATTTAGTGAGACATTTAGTAGCCTTTTTTGGGTATGAAAACAAATTGTGGTATACAAGTTGAAAATTTGTTGGGGTCCTATTTTTAGGTGAAACTTTGGCCAAATTGTTTTTAAATATATTGAGGGTTTAACTTGTTATCCAATGAATTTTTAGTTTTTGCTAATTTATATTTTATTTTTGGTTAAGTAGTGTCTTTAGGCACATACACAAGATCAATTGTACCAATCATCTTAACTTATTTCAAATTTTTTGTTGTATCAATTTTTATATGGGAACTAATATGGATGTTAATTAAATGCAAAATTGTGGGCTGAATTTGATATATGCAGATTTATATGGATTAAGTTGAACTAAATTGTTGCTTGAAATTATTTGTATTACATGATTAGTGCTCCATTTTTGTGTTGTACAATGTCTTCATGTATGGGTTTCGTTCATTTATTTTTAAAAGTAGTTGTTGCGATTTGATGTAGTGGACTCGATCATTTGGGGTACTCGATTTTGTGTTGCACAATGTATTAATGTATGATTTTTTTTCCATTTTTTTAAAAAGAAGTGGTTGCGGCGATTTGATATAGTAGACTCGATCCTTTGAGGTACTCAATTTTTATATTGCACCGTGCCTGTAGTCACAAGTTGTTACTAGTATGTATATGTGTGACAAATCATTCATATTGATTATCAAGAGTGAATGTAGTTGTAGTCTTTATTAATCTATTGTATCTGCGTAGGTCTTAAGACCCAACCAAAGAGCATCTCCAATAATACTCTATTTTAGAACACATTTTTTTTTCAAATAGAGAGCATCTATTATAAAAATTTGAAATAGAGAGTGAAATATTTTTAATAACTTCAATGTACTCTTTATTATAGAAAAAAAAATTCCTCCTTGGGGTCTGATGAGCTTTTGGTGGGCCACAATAATTACAAGCTTAACTAGCGCCATACCTGTAGAAGAAGATACCATAGTGACTTGACTTTGGGACGGTTTCTCTATGGACAATGCCACCTTAAATAATTTTTTTTAGTCATTATTATTTACTCCCTTTATTTTAGTAGGTGCTAGTCTTCTTCATCTGGCCACATTGCATCAATATGGATCAATTAATCCATTGGGTGTACATTCAAAAATGGATAAATTGCTTCTTACCTGTAATGTTATGTAAAGGATCTAGCAGGCTGGGTAGCTTTTGCTATTTTTTCTTCCATTTGGATTTATAGTCAATAACATTTAGGGCAAACTTCACTTTACCTCCCAATGGTATACCCCAAATCCATTTTACCTCCCTACAATTTCGAAATATCCACATAACCCTCAAATTTTGAATGAGAATCCCAATGCATATTTTAGGTATGAAATGACTTGTTTATCTTCAATTAACTTCCTCAAAATATAGAATAAACACAATTACCTGTCAATAGAACCGGACCAAAACCATCAAAACCCATTACCAACATATCTGTCTAAGAGCAACTCCAATAGTCTCTCTATTCTCACTCAATTTTTTTATTTTAGAGAGTCGATCACAAAAAATCAAGTTCCAATAGACTCTCAATTTAGACTAGCTGAAATAGAGATTATGTGAACATTTCTAAATCATGGGGAGGTAAAGAAAATTTGGATTATACCATAAGGAGGTAAATTTAATTTGGAGTGTACCATAAGGAGGTAAAGTGAAGTTTGCCTTAACATTTA
>CM042189.1:27539314-27569627 GCA_023539305.1 Ilex asprella
GGCCCTCCAAGCTTCAAAGAGGGAAAACCTTAGAGAAAGATAGAGAGAAAAGAAAAAGAAATAGCCGGTGTGTGATACATTTCTTGTATTTCTACATTTCTATTGTAATCTTTCTATTTGGATAGTTGAACTACCGCCACTTTTGTGTCTTGAATGATAATAAAAGTGGTTGTGTTTTAATTGTTCCTTGTGAAAGAAGTTGTATTTTAATTTCCGTTGTAATAAATACTACCTGTACTTCTTGCTTGTCTATAGCAATGGAGTGTGAGTAGTCGTTTATACCCTTCAAACTAGGGTAAAATATATGTATAATATTGGTTAAGTTCTGAAAATGCTGATGTTTTATTTATATGTTTATATATATATATTATATGCTTAATATGTGATACAATGATGTATGTAATTTCGGTATTGTGTCTAGAATTATGTCATCAGTGTACCATAAGACCCGCCAGTTAAAGATCTACAGTGTTCCTACCAGTATGGTTTATCCTCCACTGGAACGTTAAAGATTTTCTACTGATGTGTGGTACAAAACATAAATGATCCTCACGGGTTATTAGGGTTGTTTCTACTGGTATGACTTGTCCTCCACCGAAATTCTGAGGATGTTTAATTGACATATATATATATATATATATATATATATATTACAGATGACCTGTTGGGTAATTCAAGTATCCCTCATGAATTGACTCTCTTCTGGTTCACTTGAATTAGTTAATTGACACATCTATAATCAGTTAACCTAAGAAGTTGTTGTGTTATGCTATATTACCACCAGTTAACCTAAGAAGTGGTTGAGTTATGGTTTATTATATATGCACTTTCAATCATGAGATCAAGTGAATAACTCAAGTATTCCTCATGAATGACTTGTCCTTCTGATTTGCTTGGGTTAATCAATTGACGTGGATATAACCAGCTTTCCTAAGAAGTTGTTGAGTTATGATTTATCACCACCAGTTAGCCTAAGAAGCGGCTGTGTTATGGTTTATATACATCAGACATGCCTATTGACTTTCCAGTAAAATGGATGTTAATTGTTGTGAGGTAGCATTTCCAGTAATTAACCAATATAAAGCATATGGATCCCGAAACTGAACGATATCTTTTAAATTCCTGTCATTAATCTACTTTACTTACGCACTTTATTTTCTCCGCATTTTATTTTTGCTTTTTATTTAAATTAAACTAGTTATTAAACTAAGCTCACATCACAAGCCATCAAACAAAATTCTGCTTCAAACAACAAATTTATTGTTTTTATTTTATTTTATTGTCTAAATTACTGAAAACTCTTCCTGGGATCGATACTTGGACTTAAAACTGAGAAAATTATAATTTGACCACTTATACTTGGGTGTATAATAATAATATAATTCAGACACACTAAAAAGTGAGAATCAAGTTTTTGGCGCCGTTACCGGGGAGTTAAAGTAATTTAAAAAAATTAAAATAAATTAATAAAAATTAAAATAATTAAAATAATAATTATACGAAATTCGACAGAATAATTAGATTTCGCGATACAAATCCAACGGCGAAGTCCGTTGTGTCATACGAGGTCCATAGAACACGTATTTTAATTCTGCATTATAGTGACAAAATACTATTTTACCCTTTTTAGAAAATATTTAAATTTTCCCGGGTTTTACACAAAGTTTTCAAAAGACATAAAATAGGTAAGTCTAACTTGAAAATTAAATATATAAAGTTTGAACTAAAAAAATGACAGTTAATGATCTCAGGTTTACGTAACAAGAACACAAAAATTTGGATCATCACAAAATCATTCATAAATCACATCTCATAATGCAATATCTCATGAACACATGTTGAATAAACAAGAATCCACATAACAAACATATCTGGTCCACAAAACTACACCTTCTCAATAATAAAACCTCACAAGGCAACAAAGTTCAGGAAAAGCATATACTAATACATCAACCATGACGAATCCTTTATAGGATTATAGTATGCCAACCCTCAGCCTTGACCTCTATGAAAAAATAGTGGTTTGGAACCCTGCAAGGAGCCAACCCCCACTACGAATAATAGGAAACTTTAGAACCCCTCAAGGTAAGAAACATTTCTGAACACTCTACAATATCTGTTCACATGTAACTCAAGTTCATCAATCCCATCCCAAGAGATATGCTTTCATAAAAATCCACGTTTCCAATATCCAAAATTCCACAATTCTCAAAGAGCATTAGTAATTCCATTGAAACATGTAACAAATCATAAAAAGAAAGTATTCAAGTTGATAATAATGAAAATCTAGATTTTGTATTAATAATTTTTGATATAAAACATGTGTAGGTTAGATTATAAATCAAGAACTAGGGTTTATACATAAAAAAATGAATAAATCTAGGATGCCAAACATGTATTTTATTCATATACGAATCTTAGGATCAAACCAACATGAAAACCGTAGCTCTATTATTTATATTATAATAAATATGAAAGAGATATAAATATATAATCATAATCTCAATAAATGAGTTTGAGAAAGAACTTGTATCTTGATTTGCAGTTTATTCTATCCTACTGTGTATTGATTTGTTTCCTAGGAATTAATTCCTCACGATCAAGTCATTTTTCTTCCTTCTAACCTTTATTGGCTCCATAAAAATTGAAAACTGCTGAAAATTAACCTAAATAGTGTCCTTAAAGGTATTTATAGACTTAAAAATGGTTCCAACGGTGCAAGTCTGATTGCTGCAAAATGCACACTCATGTTCAAATGGACTCTAGTTTCTTCCTGAAATTCCAAGGCAGTTTTGGCTAGTTAGAAGTGAAGTCCTGAATGTTCATAAAATACACTTTTATAGCCCTTGAAAGTCTGGTTTCTAATGTTCAAAAATTAGATCAATCATAAATTGAGGTAAAAAGTTATGACCAAAACACTATGTTACTGTCAAATTCCTTTCTATCTAAATTCTCTCGAAAATATGTTTTAACTCTAAAATACTCACAAACTTTTAATACACTGCATATCACATCTCCCGAGGTTCTCAACCTTCCAAATTCAATGGTAACCTTATTTTGACCCAAAAATATTTAGAAACTTACCTAACCACCCTTTTTAAGTTTAAGCACCTTAAATAATAAATTTGACCTAAAAGTCAATTTGCGCAAAACTTAAGCTTCATTTCAATCTTTCAACTATGATTCGAAGTTTCAGCCAACATTTTATTTATCTTAGGCGAAATGTTAGGATGATATTATCTTTATTTAATTATAATACAGGGGTCTTACAATCAACCTAAGGTTTTTTTGCTAATGTGTCAAAAGCATAAAGATCGTAAGCTTTAACGATCAATCTATGTCCTAAAGTACTCATTCAGATTGTGGCATCTAAGATTTCATTGAGCTATTACTTCTAATGAGTTTATGATGATCGATGAAGAGCAATGTGTATATGTTCAACGGTCTAAAATTATTTTCTTAATCCTATCATTATATGTTGATGACATTATGTTGGTTGGAACAATTGGGAGATGATTGCCACTGCTCAAAGGTGGTTGTCCTCGACCTTTGAAATGAAATACTCAAGGAAATTCATAGTTAAGATCCTAAGGGATCATTCTAGGAAATTCTTGGTTTTTCAGAAAAAGCTTATATTAAGAAGGTTCTCAAACATTTCCAAAATGCAAAACTACAAATCCATAGATGCTCTTATAATGAAAAACAAGAACCTAAGCCTAGAGATATGTCTTAATACTCCTGATAAAAAGGAATGGATGGCATGTGTTCCCTATGCTACTATTATAGGTAGCTTAATGTATGCTATAATATGTACTTGTCCATGTATTTAATATACGGTAGGCCTGGTTTATCAGTTTTGGTCAAATATTGGAGTAGCTCACTAGAAGGCAGTCTGGTCCATCACCAGAGGGATTATTAAGGGGAAAAGAAAGTTTAGGATCTGTTGTTCATTAGCCTCTGAAGGAGACTTTGGATTATATGCTATGCTACTAGTGTAAACCCATGTATACTTATAATTATATAAATAATGAGTCCTATGTGTTGCATGGATAAATAAAGAGTTAGGGATAAGTTATATAGGTTGTACCAGAAGTAGAGGTATTTCAGATATTATACTCATCATAGCAAGAAGTTAGGAAGAGAATAATTAGATACTATCTTAGTATTTTAACTATAACTTTTTAGTTTGACATTAGATAGTCCTAAATTTTTTGACAGTAGAAACTAAATCCCAAGAGTTACAAAAGTGAAGTGGAAGTTCTGACAAGAATTAGGAATCACGTTCGAATGCCAATGTAAAACTTGGGCAAATTTGAACTTTTTGTGCATAAGGGCAAAATGGTCATTTATTGTCCTAATACTTATTTGAGATACTCATTCTCTAGACCTCGGATGAGAAAACGGACTTTGCCGTTGGATTCGTATTACAAAATCTAGTCACCCTGTCAAATTTCGTTGAATTCTAAGATAGTCGGACTTTTGCAAATCATTCGAGGCGACTGCGTGGCGAATGACATTTTAAAGGTTCCAAAAAATAAATTTTTGAAAATTTCCTTAAAATTAAATTAAATTTCAAATAAAATTAATTTAAACTTAATCCGAGGTATAATGAATCATTTCGGGATGAAAAACGGACCTGAAAGTCGAAAATATACGGTGCGATGTGGACCACACATTTGTGCCTATAAATACCCTCTTAAATCAGCTTTTGGGGGAGAAAAATATCCCCCCATCAGCTGTAAGCAGCCGTCCAAGAGAAGAAAAAAATATTTTCATCTTCAAGCTTCCCGCTCCGATTCTGAGAGTTCCGTCGATCGAAATTCGTCGAACCAAAAGGCAAAGTTCATCTCCTCGACGAGGGCTACGCGTACGTACCAAGAACGAAGGATTTCACCAAAGATCCAAAGAGTGTATTTTGGATAAATCAAGGATCTTGAGGTGTTCTTGGTGTGTTCTTGAAGCCTAGTCTTCATTTCAAGCTTCAAGAGGTAGGGTTCCTCCTACCTTGGATTAATCTTTCATTAAATGTTGATAGTTTAAGGGTTTGATATATTTATGCACATGAATAGACTTTTATAGTTATGTGGAAGTTACATATGATTGACATAGGTAACTTATGTATTGATATATATGTATGTTTATGCAATGAAAATGAAAAAGTGAGCATAGAAATAGCTTAAGCTAATTTGCTAGCTTGATTTTGGTATGTGAAAGTTACATGTGATTTATTATGTGACTTAATGAAGATTGAAAACATGCTATGTGTTATACAAATTATGCCTTGAAGGTGTTTGGTGAAATACCTTGAGTGTTTGAAAATTGTTGTTTTGATTGAATTAAAATAACATTATTAAGTTTAACTCGTGGAATCATATGCTTATGCTATGATTTATGATTGAATGTGCTTGTTGATATATGCATGTGTTGATATATTAACATTGAGATGAATATGGTATTTGTATGCTTAGGATATAAATTTACCATGGATATTTTAAAATTGTTCATGTGTTGTTCTTGACATATTGAGCATTATGTTGTGTGCAATGGGACATAGCATTGCATATGAATGGAAGCATCTCATCACATGGGTGTGTGCATGGTTGATGTCAACACCACAATTGGTGATTGACGGGATGGCTTGGAAAAAGTTGGGTCGAAGACCTAGCTGAGTCGTTTGGTTGCATAATAAATTGGGTTGGGGTTAGCAAGAAGAGGCATGACGACCTCTCGGGTGCAAGACCCGGTGATTTGGGAAATGCACTCTATTGGTGTAAGAGTCCATAAAGTGTGTGGGTTTGGATGACCCTTGGTGTAAGTCCATGAACATCCATCCCTAAGAAAGATCCTAGTTTTGAAAATGTCATTTGATACGTAAATAAATGATGGAATAAAACACTTTGGCATTGCATCGGGTAGTGGGAGTCGGTGAAGACTCGGGTTAAAGTGCATGAGTGAGTGTTATCTCATTTCATAGCATGGTATTGTTGCATTCCAACTTAGAATGCATATTCTTATAAGAAATGATTGTTTATATGTTGTAAATGAATGTTGTATGAGCATGAGCATCTAGGGGGGAGTAGCCTTTGTAGGATTTACTCTACTGGGCGTTGGCTCACCCTATACGGAAAACATTTCAGGTGTGGGGTTTGCATCTACGGATGGCTCACTTGGAGAGCATCAGGCATGAAGGGGGCCGAATTGTGGCCTTATTTTGAGTTTTTGTAAAAAGTTTATGAAAACTTAGTTTTTGGCTTGTAGATTATGCAAATTAATTGTAATAGGACATATATGGACTAATATTAAAGTAACCTTGCATGTTTTGATATTAGTATGTGTAATTGGACCGGTGTGACCAATGTTTATTTATAAATGGACCCGGTGCGGCCATTGTTTATATTGGGCCTCGGATGGGTCATGTTAAGTTATATTGCACAGAATGGGTTTTGGGTAGAACTCCCTGTACAAAGGAGACTCTGCCTAAATTTTGTAAAGTTATGGATCCCGGTAAAATGGGGCATAACGGTGTGATATCGAGTTACTCGGTATCTACGGGTATTCCGCGGGTTGATGGGTAATCAACGGACCTCCGGATTTTGGGGTGTCACAGCCAAGCTCCCATTCAAATGGGCTTAGCTATAGTAGTTTGATTTTTGACAGAAACTCTAGATATTGGGAGTAAGAAATGTTCAAATGCCAGTCAAGTTCGAAGTTTTATTCGAATACCAATATTTCGTTCGAACACAAGTACGAATTTAGTAGTGATTAGAATCGCATAAGCTGTTTAGATTTTGACCCTATGAATACCTATGGACATTCCTTAGTTAGGTATTAAGAAAACTTTAACCCTAATGAGAGAAAAGAAGGAAACGCAAGGTTCAAAGGAATTCTCATGTTGTGATTGATTTAAACATGCTAGTGTTAACATCAAACATCAGATTGAGGTAAAAAATTCTTCTTGAATTCTTTCATTGAGACTTAGGCATATTATATATGTATATTTTTATCTTCTTGGTGAATATATGCTAAATAATTGTTAGTTCTTGATTTTCTTCCGATCGAAGAGTTTTTTTGAACAAAATACAAATTTTATGTTCAAGAAATTCTTATTCTTGAATTTTGAAATCCTTGTTCTTGAAAAGTTACATGATTTCTTTGGGATATTCAATCATGTTGAATTTATAATCCCTAATTCTTGAATAAGTTATGTTTTATGTTCAAGAGGATATTTTTCTTTCCGAAAATCTAAAATATGAGAAAACCCTAGAATTTGAGTTCCGCAAAAGTAAAGATTTTTTTATATGATTTCTTGCATATTTTAATTCCTTTATTACTATACATTTATAATTGTGAAATTTGTGATACATGGGTTGTGAGGGAAATTGTGATTGGTTAAGTATATGATTTTTATAAAGTTGTGGTTTTTATCTCTTGTATGGTTTGGGTGTGATGGATTTGGATTGCCTTAGAAAGTTGTCTTTAAGTATAAGAGGTTAGTCTATCTCAGTAAAAATGAGATGTTTGTCTAATACTTGTAGGGGGTTGTTCCTTGAGAGGTTAATCATTATTGTTCACGTAAGTTTGAGGCTGAGGGATGATATACTTTTACTGGGAATGGATTCACCAATGTCGTATGAGACAATACAAGCCATTTCTAAAATGATTTGTGATGTGTCCCTACAAGGAATGATTGAGATTGTTTATGTTTGTGTTTGTGGTGGGTGAACTAGATAGGTTCATTGTGTAGATTACTAAGAAGCAACCAACATACGTGAGACACTTGAAATTATGTTTATTGAAATATTCTTTATTTACTCTAATTCCTAAATGTTTACTTTTGTTATTGAATTATTGCATTCCGTATGCTATTTTCCAAAATCAAATTTCTTATTTTTTTGTTTTAAAAACCTTGTTTGAATTTGTGAAGAATTTCCTACGGGCTTTTGCTCACCCCTTACAACCCACTTTTTCAGATTTTGGTACAGAAGAGGATATTGAGTTGAATTAAGATGTGGACTTTGAGATCGAGGTTGATCAGGATGGAGATCTCAGAGTTGAGGCTTAGAGTTGCTCTTTCAGTTTTTGGATTTTTAGAATGAATTCATTAGTGATGTAATAAACATTGGGTAGTTTGTTATTAATTTTGAGACCTAGTAGCATTATTAAATATTTTGATTGTAAGCTTGGGGCTTTACTTTAGTTAGTTTTGAGAGGTTTACTTATCTGTGGTGAATGCCAAATGATTTTCATATATATTTGTATGTTTCTTAGTTGTTCTCATGATTTGATGGTTTGTAAATAGTTAATTCTCAAATTATGGAATTTGGGGAGTTACAACTAGTCTTCGGATTCTCAGATGGTTGGTTATAGTGATGATTGGGGTGGTAATATAGATGAACTCAAGTTCACATCAAGATACATAAGAGTTCTTTAAACAAAGCGGCAATCTTTTCGACAAATGTGGTCTTAAGTTGGTTGGCTTTCTCTGCCTCACTTTTCCTCTACCAGAACAATTCTAGCTGGTGCTTTGAAATTAGATGATCTCATAATAATAGAAGCCCAATAAGCGTGGTGGGGGTTAGGAAAAGGAAAAGATGTAGATATGATAATACGTTATAAATAATGTTAGTAGAGTCAATAAAAGATAGATAGTTATTACAAATCAATTACTACAAATGCAAATCAATGGGTCTAGCAGAGAGTCAAACCAAATATTGTATTAGAGAATTCAATAGTGTAGCTAACTTTAATAAGGATAAATAATCTAGCACTAATCTGACTTTATACAAATATTTGAGGATAATTATGGAAAAAAATATTTTTTGATTTAGTAGCATTTATAATTAGCATAGATTAACAATGTGCCAGAGATTAAGTTTGTGGGGAT
Source organism: Ilex asprella (assembly GCA_023539305.1). Lineage (NCBI taxonomy): Eukaryota > Viridiplantae > Streptophyta > Magnoliopsida > Aquifoliales > Aquifoliaceae > Ilex > Ilex asprella. Next base: position 27,548,199 of record CM042189.1, read on the forward strand.
TGTTGCTACCATCAAATATGAAATCCTTAACTAAAGGCAGGAGCGAAGTTAGGATTACATTTGAGGGGGCAAGATATGAATAAAAAATATTTGGATTTCAAGTATAAGAAATATATAAAAATTCTAAACTAAATTACTAAATGAAACATAAAATCGGTACTGTTCAACCTTAAGAAAATATGGACAAAAAAGACACAAAATAACTTTAATTTTGTATATTTTACCTCAACCACATTAAAGTGGAGTATGACGTTCTTTCGAATCCCGAAAATTATTTGTACTCAATTTGTTCAATGCTAAATTTCAAAGCAATTCATCCCTCATTTTATTATAAAGCATAATTGAGATGATTTTTATCTTGTTGAGGAATTGATTTCATTGGAAGTGCAACACTTGACCAAAAAAAAAAGGAAGTGCAACAAGTGTTGTTGGGTTAGGGTATTTTATGATTTGTATCTAATTGTGTTTTTGGGTTATGTAACACTAAATTACCAAAAAGCAGTGAAGGTCAACATGTACTAAATGTAATTATTGTCTTATTTGGTTGGGGGCACTAGGTCAATACTTACTGAAAAAATTTAGCTATTATATAAACTTTTCAAAAATTAAGTGGGCATTATACCATTTCACAAGTGTTGTGAATTTTTATCATAAACATACAAGAGAGATTTTTCAAAAGTCAGGGAGGCGAGTGCTTGCTAGAACCAATGTAGTTCAGCCCTTGATTAAAGGGATGGAGACATTTTCTATTCAGTTTAATTAGGTTCAGGCTACTAAGGAGAAAACATCAGAACTTTAATTACATCGGCACTGAGTTGGATAAGAGAATTAGTTTTTTTTATTAATTTTTATTGATAATAGTAAAAAATTAGTTTGAGTAATATTTAGAAGAAAAATATCATTATTTTTGTGTATTACCCATTAAAGAGGCCACAATGGACAGTGTGATCAACCTAATCTAACAAGAAGATCTATCAAAGACCCCTCTACTCTACCTTCTATAAAATTCACCGTTGTTTTTAAAAAAATATCAATATATGATTTGAATCTAAGTATAAAATCATCTAAGTATATACCAATATATACTTAGATGATTTGAATTAGAAAAAAAAAATGTATTAGAGGAGATCTAGATCATTTTAAATTGTCATGGCGACAAGAGATCGATATCTACAATTTAGTGCAAAAAGATATATCCCACAAAAAATATATTCACCATGACGAAAGACACTAACATAAAAGTAGATGAAAAAAAGGAATAGTTTTTTTAGGAAAAAAAATATGTGTTCACACCACCTTTTACAAAAGTGGTACCTGACGTTGTTTTATATCACGTAATTTGTATATGATTGAATTTGATGGTGGCTCGAATAAACATTCAAGAGTGAGCTCAGGAAAGAATGTCAAGTTAGGAGCTCAGCCGAAAGATACAGAGCTCAAACTTGAGCGATCAGAGCTCTCCCTCAGATGAGACAGCAGCAGTAGTAATCCAAAGACTATTGAACAACCGTGAACACCTCCAGAGCAATAGCCAAGCTGAATTCAAGGCATCAAACTCTCTGCCAACAGAGATCCTTTCCTTAAATTAAGGAGGATCCCTCGGATGCAAGACGAGGATCTCGGCGTAGATCCCTTAGAAGTAGGAATTAGTCTATATATACTAAATGATGCCTCCATTGAAGAGGAGGAACCCTAGCATCGCATCCAACATACTATAAATCTCCCAAGTTATCAATAAAGAAAAAAGGAGCAAGAACCTCCATTGATGAGTGGACTAGCCGAGCTCCTTGGGCCGGTGAACCACTATATTTTTACTGTGCAACCCATCTTTAATCCCTTGAGTTCTCTAATGACCATTCTCACAAGCCTTGTAGCTCAGTTCCATATACAATATCACCACTCACGTCTTCTGATCACCCATGAGATTTTACACCATCAGTTTGACGCCGTCTGTGGGAACGACTGTTTCTGTAACAAATAAGTTGATCTTTCAGTGACTGATGGTCTCAACCCGCAACATGAGTAGAAGTCAAGCAAACCCTCCTCCACGAGTGCAAGATCAACCAGACGCTGCCAACGGTATACAAGTAGAAGACATCCCGGAAGCTAATCCACCTATGGGGATTCCCCTAGCAAACAACGAATTGGAGGCCTTAAACTTATGAAGCTCTTGGGGTGCCCACGAGAACAACCACCGGCCCAAGAAGGCCAGAATGATCCCCAACATAAAGGGCCGCGATACCTCGACCCCCTTAGAGAGGCCAACGAGGAAGGAGAAAATAGTCAAACCATGAGGCAGACACACCACATACCTCCTAGGAACGCCTACAATGAAGAAGTACATAGCTAGAACGAAGGGGTGGAGAGAAGTGATTTCTTTCCTTACCAGTCGGAGAGGAGAGAGTAGCATTGAGAACAACGCTTTAAGGACATCCAGCAAGAGCTCTGCCACATGAAGGAGGTTGTAAAAGGCAAGGCACCAGTTACAATGGACGCCCTGGTACAACAGACTGAATGCCCATTCACCATTGAGATACTGCACATCCCTCTCCCACCAAAATTCAGAATGCCACAAATAGATCCCTTCGACGGAACAAAAGACCCCGTAGACCATCTTAATACCTACAAAAATCAAATAGAGTTGCATGGGTACCAGGACCCTGTACGCTGCAGAGCCTTTGCCATCACGTTAAAGAATTCTGATCTCGCATGGCTCAATAAACTCCCTCCAGCCTCGATCTCATCCTTTAAAGAACTCGCAGTGGCTTCTGTGTCCCATTTTATAGGGGCTCGAATCTACAGGAAGCCAAGCTACCATCTGCTGAGTGTAAAATAGGGACCCGAGGATAACCTAAGGTCTTATGTTCAAAGGTTCAACTCGGAGTCATTGAAGGAGGATGTCGCAGATGAAAAGTTTGCCATCACTACTTTTATAGCCGGATTGGGAGTGCAATCCAAAGATTTAATGTTTTCCATCTCGAAGAACCCTCAAGCAAGAATGGCAGAGGTGCTTGTCAAAGTAGAGAAGTACATAAATGGTGAGGAAGCTCTTCTTTCTAAGGTGGAAAAATCCTCTACCCAGAAGGATAAAGGGAAAGAAGAAAAGAAAAGGGATTGAAGTCCTAAAAGGGATAAGGAAAGAAGACGGGATAGATCTCCAAGGAGAGACAGAGACCTCTCCCCCAAAAGAAGGGGAGACGTTAGAGATTGCCTAGGACCTCTACATCCAGGGTTACAATCGAGGTACGCACCTCGGAAGCTCCCTCCCCTCACTGCAGCAATTTCGTAGATCCTTTATGAGGTGCAGCACGAGAAGTTCTTAAGATGTCCACCTCAAATGAAGGCAGATCCAGCAAAGAGAGACCCTACAAAATACTGTGATTATCACAGGGATCATGGTCATCACACCGATGATTGCATTCAGCTGAAAAAGGAGATCGAGTTCTTACTCCAACGAGGGCATCTACGTCGTTTTGTAGCCCATAACAACCAAAACCGAGCCCTTCACCCTCTGCCACCCCAGTAGCAAGCGCCAGCACAGCATCAGGTAGGTTTGCGGGAGGAGGAGAATCCAGCACAACCAAGAAAACCCACCTCAGAAGAATAAGATCCGGAGAAGCCCTAGAAGTCAACACTGTATCCAAGGTTCCGCGCCTCGACACGGCCATCACATTTTCAAATTCAGATTTAGAAGGTTACAAGCATCCCCATGACGATCCTTTAGTGGTAAGGGCTGTAGTGGCAAACTGAACAGTCAATCGAGTTCTGATTGATAACAGAAGTTCAGCAGACATCATTTTCGCTCCTGCATTCGATAAGATGGATATAGGAAGGGAGAGACTAGAGCCAATAAGTGCTCACTTGCTAGGGTTTGCAGGAGAAAGACTGTTACCCCTTGGAGCAATCCAGCTCGTACTCACCTTAGGTGACCCACCTTGCCAAACCACAATAACTGTCAAGTTCCTAGTAGTTGATGCAGACCCTCACTCAATTCTATAAGGGTCATCCCTTCTGCTTATCACCTTGTAGTGAAGTTCCCAACAGAGAATGGGATTGGAGTGGTCCGTGGAGACCAGCGTATAACACAAGAGTGCTATATGGCATCGGTAAAGAAGAAAGAGGTAGAGAACATCCAATTAGATGAGCTTGACATGAGGGACGAGCTGGATATCAAACCAGCCCCATCAGAGGAACTAAAGCCCGTACAACTCGACGAAGAGCCGGAGCACCTCGTTTACGTGGGACTTAAGCTGAGTGGTGAAGTTAAAGATCTCCTCATCCAGTTCCTCAAGAAAAACGCGGAGGTCTTTGCCTGGAAGTAAGAAGACATGACAGACATAGATCCCGCAGTCATCACACACAAGCTCAGCGTGAATCCAATTTGTAAGCCGATCAAGCAGAAGAGGATGAACTTCGCCCCTGAGAGACAAAAGGCTATCAATGAGAAGGTCAGCGAACTCCTCTGTGCAAAAGCCATCAGGGAGGTAGACTATCCTGTCTGGTTAGCCAATGTGGTCCTTGTCAAGAAGAACAATGGCAAATGGCGGATCATGCCTTTTAGGTTAAAGCCAATGTGGTCCTCGTCACTGACCTCAATCGAGCATGCCCCAAGGATATCTTCCCTTACCCCGGATCGATCTCATAGTAGATGCCACAGCTGAACATAAGCTACTCAGCTTCATGGATGCCTTCTCAGGCTACAATCAGATCAGGATGGACCCAAATGACCAGGAGAAGACCTCTTTTGTGACTAAACAGGGGACATACTGCTACCAGGTCATGCCTTTTAGGTTAAAAAATACGGGAGCCACTTACCAGTAATTAGTAAACAGAATGTTCCAAAGGCGGATTGGGACGTCCATGAAAGTTTACATTGATGACATGTTAGTCAAGTCGCTCAAAGCGGAGCTCCACAAGAGTACCTAGCTAATTCGTTCTAGAATCTAAAGGAATACAAGATGAAGCTTAACCCCGTCAAGTGTGCCTTTGGAGTCTTTGCAGGAAAGTTTTTTGGCTTCATAGTTGACAGCAGAGGAATAGGGGCTAATCCAGAGAAGGTAAGAGCAGTGTTGGATATGCAACCCCCCTCAAATACGAGGAGAATCCAGCATTTGACTGGAAGAATAGTTGTCTTGAGTCGCTTTGTATCCATATCGAGTGATAAGTGTCAGTCTTTCTTCCAAATTTTGAAGAAAGCATTCTAGTGGGATGTTAAGTGTGAAGAAGCATTTGCAGCTTGGAAGGTATACCTGAGCTGCCCTCTTATACTGGTGATCCCCTTGGAGGGGGAGGTGCTTACCCTTTACCTAGTAGTCTCAGATTTCTCAACTAGCGCGACGCTAGTTAGGGAACGGGGCAAAGCTTAGCAACCAGTCTATTACTGCAGTAGAGCTCTGACGGGAGCAGAGGAGAGATATCCAAAAATGGAGAAGCTTGTTTTAGCTTTGGTAACGGCAACCAGAAGACTCAGACCGTACTTCCAAGCTCATACTATAGAAGTCCCGATAGGACAGCCACTGAAGTAGGTGCTGCATAAACCGGAGTCTTCAGGGAGACTTGTTAAGTGGGCTATTGAGCTCAGCGAATTCGATATCAGGTACAAGCCTAGGACAGCCATCAAGGGACAGGTTTTGGCAGATTTCATCGCAGAATTCAAAACAGCAACACTCATGGAGGCCACGCAGCTAGTACCTTACCTCCCTATTTGGAAACTTTCAGTAAACGGAGCTGCTAATGCTCAAGCGAGCGGTGCAAGTCTAATTTTGACCTCTCCAAATGGGATAGATGTTGAATACGCCCTTAGATTTGGGTTTAAGGCTTCAAACAATGAGGCCGAATATGAGGTTGTTATTGCTGGGCTCAATCTTGCTCACTCTATGGAGGCAGAACAGTTGGAGATCTGTAGTGACTCTCAACTGGTGGTGAAGCAAATAGAGGAGTCCTATGAAGCGAGAGGCCAGAAGATGGTCATATAACTCAGAAAAGTACAAGAATTAATCAAGAAGTTTGTGCAGGTTAAGATCAGACACATCCTCAGGTCAAAAAATTCACGAGCAGATGCTTGGCGAGGCCGGCAACTGCCTCGTAAGAAAACTTTGATAGGTTAATACCAAAGGAGTACCTAGCGGAGCCTATAGTCACAATCAAGCGAGAAGAAGTGTTGCCAATCTTAGCTCAGCTGAGCTGGATGGACCCCATCATGGGATACCTACAAGACGGAGCCTTGCTAGAAGATCCTAAGGAAGCCGCAAAGCTAAGAACTAGGTTAACTAGGTTTTCTATTTTGCAGGAAAAATTGTACAAACGTGGTTTTTTAACACCTCTCCTTAAATGCGTGGGAGATGAAGATGCTAACTATATACTCAGAGAGGTTCATGAGGGAATCTGCAGTAATCACATCGGAGCTCGGACCTTGACAGGAAAGGCACTAAGGCAGGGATACTATTTGCTCACCATGCTCAAAGATGCCACATACTTGGTTAAAAAATGTAAGATCTGCCAAGAACACGCCAATATCTCTCACAGACCACCTGAGTTTTTAACCTCAGTGGTGAGCCCTTGGCCATTCCAGCAATGGAGTTTGGATATACTTGGGCCCCTCCCTAGGGGTGTAAGACAGTGCAAGTTTGCCATAGTTAGGGTGGATTACTTCACCAAGTGGGCAGAGGTCAAACCATTGACAATGATCACCGAGCAGAAGGTACAAAACTTTATTTGGAAGTCAATAGTTTGCAGGTTTGGAGTTCTAAGAGCTATTGTATCCGATAATAGAAAACAATTTGACAACCCGAAGTTTAAAAACTTCTTGCCGAGCTCGGGATAAAGAACTATTTCTCAGCCCCGGCTCATCCTGAGTCCAATGAACAGGCTGAAGTCACCATTAGGACCATAAAAACAACTCTGAAAACCAAGCTAGAAGACTTGAAGGGAAAATGGGTGGAATACCTCCCTGAGGTTCTATGGGCCTACAGGACCACATCTAGGTCAGCAACCCAGGAAACCTCGTTTGCCTTGGCCCTCGGTACTAAAGCAGTAGCACCATCGAGGTGGGGTTCTTATCACCCAGAACTGAGTTTGCATATGCGGAACACAATGATGAATCACTCCTAGTGAATTTGGATCTTCTGGACGAAAAAAGGGACGAGGCTTTGCGCCGCATCGGGATTACTAGAGAAAAACAGCAAGGTATTACGACATAAGAGTTAGACACAGAAGCTTTAAGACTGGGGACCTAGTGCTCAAGAAACTTCTGCTTGCAAGGAAGGACCCAACTCATTGGAAGTTAGGACCTAAGTGGAAAGGACCCTACATTATATCAAGGGTGGTCAGACGTAGGAATTACAAGTTACAGACGGAGGAAGGAAAAATTCTGCCTCACTCTTAGAATGTAGAGCACCTTAAAAGGTTTTTCCGATAAGCCTCTTTTGTAATGAAACCATTTATCAATAAAATGATCAGTTGTGATTTAACTTTGAAAAAACTGTAAAGAAGAGCTCCACAGCTCACGATGAACTATTCAGTTCATTAAAAATAAAGAAGAGTTCTACAGCTCACGATGAACTACTCAGTTCATAAAAAATAAATAAGAGCTTCCCAGCTCACGATGAGATATTTAATTCATAAAAATAAAGAAGAGCTCCACAGCTCATGATGAACTATTCAGTTCATAAAAATAAAGAAGAGCTTCATAGCTCATGATGAGCTATTCAGTTCATAAAAAATAAAAAAGAGCTCCACAGCTCACGATTAACTATTCAGTTCATAAAACAAAGAAGAGTTTCGTAGCTCATGAAGGACTGCTCAGTTCATAACTCAGAGTAGAGCTCTATAGCTCACAATGAACTATTCAATTCATAAAAATTGAGAAAATCTCTATAGCTAACCATGAACTATATAGTTCGTAGAAGAAGCTCAATGGTTCAGGAAGGACTATACAGTTCATAGAGAGAAGTTAAATTATGCAGATCCCGTTGAGCCCTATAAGGTGAGAGGAGCCCACCTGGCCTTGGGAATCAAGATTAGCTATCCGGACCATAAGATTCGAAGAAATGGTTCAGGGTGAACAAATAGTATGCCATTAAGTGTCCAAAATATAGCAAAAAAGCAACAAAAAGAAAAGTTGTTCGGGTTACATCGAAGGATAAAAAAAACTGTTGAAAAGAAGTTGCATAAAGAGGGCCTCTGAAATTTCTAGGCAGAACTACTAGTTCTCCCCCAAGCGTTTCTTCAACACAACCACCTCCTCCTTCAGACGGACGTTTTCTTCCCTCAACTCTTCCCTCTACTTCTCGACCTTCAAAAGTGAGTTGAAAAGCTTGGCTCCAACAGAAGAAAGTAAAATTGTGCCAAGAGAGGAATCAGAGGATGAAGGAGACTCGCACAAATTGTATTTTTTGGAGGATGGTCCAACCCCCTTATCCTCCTCAGACTCAGAAGGAAGAGAGATCTGATGAGCTGCAATAGAAATGAAAGTCAATGTAAGCTGCCATTGCACTGAACAGGAAAAGGTTGCTAGACGTCATCAATTCTGAGAAGGGCATAGGGGTGGATTGCTTCACTTGCTCAATCCTCATAGCCTCCGGCAAATCTGGGTCAAGCACGACTGCATAATAAAGCAAAAGTCTGAACATAGCTTTAGAAAAAGGGAATGATAAATAAAACTATCGATGCCCTTACTTATGTGATCAAATTTCTTCCAAGAGCGTGGCTAGCTGGCGCTCAAAAAAGTGTCTCCATCTGAAACAGCTGAAGCAGGGAACATTGTCATCTTCAAGATAATGAAAGTATAGAAACTCGGCAATTGTGGGGAACTGGTCATTGCCCTGAAGGCGCCAGAACAAAAAGAAGTTGATTAGCACAACCCACCTTGAGGAGATAAACGAGATGGGGCATACCATAATACGCCAGAATATACCCGATAAAGGAATGGATAGGGAGGCAAAGACCCATTTCCAAGGCACCTTCAAAAAAATAAACTTCATCCCGGGGAAGATAGTTAGGAGGTTCGTCTAGAGTGGGAACCCCGAGAGGCAAGTCTAGCTCTTGAAAGAATCGTCTCTTGATCCCTTCCAAATTAGAAGAAGCAAGTGAAGAAGGAACCAAGAAACGAGACTGGAATTTCCAGTCTACCCCGAAAGAGGAGCGATCTTAAAAGAGAGAAGAAAGAGGAACAACCATTAGAGTTTTCAAGCAAAAAAAGGAAGGATAATCCAAAAGATAGGCCAAAGGGGAACTCAGAGATAAGAATCTTCAAGAATAATAGCAAAGAGAATGAAGCCCAAGAAGGTTTGAGAGCATAAAAAGGCAATTGCAAGATTTAAAGAACCAAAAACCGATGGAAAAACAAAGTCGGTTGTTCCTTGGGTTCCCTAATTAATGATTACAATTACGGTTTTGGAAAGCAGTTGATTAAATGCGGTGTAACCTTTTGCATTCTACTAAACAGGCAAATTTCAGCAGTTTTGCTTTGAGAATAACTAAGGTGCACCTCAAAGCAAGGGCGACAGGGGGAAATACCATACAACATAAGTTAACTTTCTCAAGTTAAAGTTAAAGAGTTACATTTCAAAATCATGAATTCAAAAGTACAATAAGTACAAGTCCAGAATTAAAAAAAAATCGTAAGTCTCTGAAGAAGGATCCTAAGGCTCAACAGCCGGAATCTCAGCAGCAAAAGAGAAGCCCGGCTGCACAATAGGCAAGGGTCCAGAAGCTAGAATAGTAGAATCCTTGGGAACACTAATACTAGGAGCCTCCACCCTGTCCAGCGGAAAATCTTGGGCAAAAGCTTCAGTCACGAGGTCAGCAGAGAAAACAGTCGCAGGTGGAATAGCTGAGGGAGCAGGAATTTCGAGGTTTAAGCCTTCAGTCGGAGGGGCCAAGGTATTTTCCTCGTTGTCAAACTCAGATTCCTCCAATTCCTCCTCAGTGGGGATAGCAAAGTCAAAGTTCAAGTCTGGGAAGGCCTTTGAAGCTTTGCACTAAAAGGTTAGCCATCTAGAGGCCCACAAGGTGGTGGCTTCATCCTTCAGCTCTGTGATCTCACTGTTCCTCTGCTGGACCAGGGCCTTCTGTCCCTCTAGATCCTTACAAAGCTTACCATTCGCCTCATTTAGGGTGAGATAGTCCTCTCTTGCCTGTTCAAGGGAGCTCTAGGTGTTAAAGGCTTCCTGGCTAGCTTTGGTCCAAGCCTCAACCTTGAGTTCCAATTCCTCCCTGGCTAACCTTAGCTCATCACGAGAAGCGTTGTATGCCATACGGTCGGGTTAAAGGTGGGTAATCAATCCCAACATCTTCTCGACCTCAGATGAAGAAGGTGAAGTCTGGCCCTCCACGGGGTCATGCATCCAGGTAGGTTGGGTCTCTGAAGGAAGGGAGGTCGTTACAACTTGAGGAATATCGGATGAAAGAGCATCCTCTTAAGTTGTTGTAAAGGAAGGAGGCACCCCCGACCAGGAGATTTTAGCCCGGGTAATGGGACCACTTCTAGAGCTGACCTGAGCCTTCCGTTTGCCACCTTTCCCACTCCTCCTTAACAGGTCAACCTTAGCTTGGAGCTACTCAGGAGAAAACCTCATTGTGGAAGATCCTAGACAACCTAAGCTGAATCAACTGAGCTAACAGAAGAATGGATAAGGGAGGCAAAGGAACCAATTGAAAAAGGGGATTACCTGCTACATCTTCGGGTCTGATAACAAAAAGAGGAAGAGGGGCTTCTACTCTTTCTCCAGGAGGACTAAATCCTCTCTCTATTAGAATCTAGGGTTGAATAAGCTCGAGATATCTTTTCGGGCCACACTTCGTCAATTTTAGCTTCACCTCCTCGTCCTTAGCACCGAGTTTCGGTCGAATGCCTAGAAACAAAGCAAGTAGAGCAGAATTAGGAACTCGTAATTACCAAAGCAAGACTCAATCCACTAAAGTAAGGACTCACCCAATTTTTTTGGACGAGACCAGGCCTTAGGGATACCAAGAGAATCCGTCCTATCAGCAGGGTTGTACTCCCAATTGGTGCCCCCAACGAAGAAGAAATGTTCTTTCTAATGTTTATGGGAGGACAGAATATTAGAAATGACCTGCCTAGCATTAGCTCGTTTGGAGATATATAAGAAACCCTCAGAGGAGGTCAGCTTGACGTTGAAAAGATCCAAAAGAAAAGGGATGTTGGGAACCCCGAGCCCTTGGTCCTTAAAAAAGACCAGGAAACCCACTAGAACACCCTAAAAGTTGGGAGAAAGCTAAGAGGTGCAGACCTTAAAATACTGCAAAACATTCTTAATGAAGGGTTGTAGAGGGAAGCGCAGGCCATTCTCAAAAGCAGCCTCAAAGAAACAGACCCTCTTTTGAACTTAAGCAACATAGGGGTAGATGTGTTCGGGCACCAGGGTTGGACACCGGCAGGAAACCCATAACAAGCACTAAGAATTTTAATGAGGGAAGGTTGGACCTTACTAGGACCCATGAGCTCAGCATGTCTAAAGGCAACTCCTAGGTATGATGTATCATCGGAGACTCCAACCCTGCTAACTTTGCCTTTGCCTTTGTTAGGCTTGGGGGGCATAAGAGAAGACGATGAAGGGAGCCCCTCGGTGCTCACCTCGGCATCGACGCCAGAGAAATTGCCAATTTCATCACCCACTTCACCTAAGTCAGTCTCCTCCTTGGCAGACCTACTTCCTAAAAGAGAAACAGAGGAGCGCGTGGCTCAAAGAGAGGCAAACATGACAGGACAAGAAAGAGGAAGAATAAAAGAGCAATAAAGAAGAGGGACACTAGTTAAGTACTCCCTAATAACTCTAGGATCAGCATAGTAGCTACCTAAGCCAAGGATTCTCACAATGGAACCCCTGTCTACGAAATAGGGAAGAGGAGACAAACAGTGGTCACAATTCCAGAAGTAAAAGAACCGATAGGCCTAGAAACGCAGCAACCGCCCCAAATTCGAGGGATCAAGAACGCGAAAAGGTAAGAAAGGAGCAAAAAGGTGTACCTAATTCAGGAAGACCAAAAAACAGTGGCTTAAAATCAGATTGAAGGAAGGAAAGAATGCGAATCCTCGAATTGAACCCAGAAAACACAGTCTTGAACAAGGAATCAGAAAGCTTCGAGCCAGAAAACTAGGAAACCGTAGGGGAAGAAAAGTCAAAAAATAGAGGAGAGGAGAAGATGAACAGTGGAAGAAGAAGATCCTAGTAGCCGTTTGAGGCATTTAAAGCTTGAAGGATGTAGGGTAAAGCGCGCATGGGAATCGAGAAAGTCATGATCACTAAAAACCGTCAAAAGACATTACCCACGTGGAAGCTAAAGTCACGTGTAGGTCCAACTCGGATTAGTACAGCTCAGCCCTTGCCCAAGCTCGCTTGGACCAAGGACTGGGGGGGCAACTGATGGTGCCTCGAATAAACATCCAAGAGTGAGCTCAGGAAAGGTGTCAAGTTAGGAGATTAGCCGAAAGATGCAGAGCTCAAACTTGAGCGATCAGAGCTCTCTCTCAGATAAGACAGCAGCAGTAGTAATCCAAAGACTACTGAACAACCATGAACACCTCCAGAGCAATAGGCAAGCTAAATTCAAGGCATCAAACTCTCTGCCAACCGAGATCCTTTCCTTAAATTAAGGAGGATCCCATGGATGCAAGGTGAGGATCTCGGCGTAGATCCCTTAGAAGTAGGAATTAATCTATATATACTGAATGGTGCCTCCATTGAAGAGGAGGAACCCTAGCATCGCATCCAACTTACTGTAAATCACCCAAGTTATCAATAAAGAAAAAAGGAGCAAGAGCCTCCATTGACAAGTGGACTAGCCGAGCTCCTTGGGCCGGTGAACCACTATATTTTTATTGTGCAATCTATCTTTAATCCCTTGAGTTCTCTTACAACTATTCTCACAAGCCTTGTAGGTCAGTTCCATATAAAATATCACCACTCACGTCTTCTGCTCACCCACGAGATTTTACACCATCAAAATTCGTATTACATTTTCTTACAATTTCATTTCCTTAGTATATGATCCAATGTAGTAGTTTACTGGAGAGGGAATATTTCATTCTGAATGTTGGTGGACCTGAATTGTTATTTCTCTTTTATTGAAAAAACATACGAACAAATGGAGGGAGCCAACTCTCTTAACAATATTTGGTTTCTTGAAGTACTTTCTATGCAAGAGTTTGGAAAATCAAAGCCTCGGGTTGGTTTAGCCCTTTCGGTCATATGCTAGCTCTATCACTGACCTTGACTATTAACTAGAAGATAGTAGAAATTGCATATAATGGAAGAAATTAAGGGAGGAAAAAACCCAAAAAAAATTATTCTTATTTACCACTAACAACTGATTGTGATTTAGTTAGTCACTGTTCGTTATCTCAAATAATAGATTAAACGAAAAATCATTACTAAGGGTGACAATCAATGTTTTCTGTTTCTCTCTAAATATTTTATCCTACTTTGTATTTGAGTCTCTATCTGATCACTCTTCGAGTACTTTTTTACTCTCCTAATGTCGATCGATTGCAATAATGTCTCTTTAGGTGATTGATCTATTTAAAATAAATTAGTTATATTATAATAGTATTAATTAGATTGTAATTGATGATACCCAGAAAGAGCTCCAACTAAATACTAGGTCAGGATCTGAACTCGGATCAGGAGGTCAGATCAGGATGTCAGGCTAGACCTACAGAGCTCAGAAGACCAAAACCAGAGCTCCCCTAGGCGAGGCAATAGCGAAAATGATAAGACAACATCTGAATGACAGCAGGCACCCCCGAAGTAATAGAAAGCAAGAGTCAAGGCATAAAACTCTCAACTGATCAAAATCTACTCCTAAGATCAAGGAGGATTCCATGCATGAAAGGTAACGAACTCGGCAAAGATCCCACTAAACAAAAAGTAGTTTTATAAATATTTTATAATACCTCCATTGTAGGGGAGAACCCTAATCACCCTCAGAGGGTGTTGTAAAACATTTAATTCATGAATAAAAGAAAAAGGAACAAGAGCCTCCATTAAAGAGTGGACTAGCCGAGCTCTATAGTCGGTGAACCACTGTAGTTTTCCTGTTCAAATCTCCCTAATCCGCTAAATACTCCATCCCATTCATCACGAGCCTTGTAGCTCAAATACACCTTTGATCTCTTTCACGTATTCTGCTCATCTGTGTTAATTTACATCATCAGTTTGGTGCCGTTTGTGGGAACGAATTTTCCTATTACAAATATGCTGATCTTTCAATGTCTGATGGTCTCAACTCACAACATGAGTAGAAGCAAAGCAAATCCACCATGAATGCAGGACTAACAAGAAGCCGCTAATGGAAGGCAACCTAAGAATGTTATAGATTTTCATCCTGTAACAGAGGTCCATCCTCCCATGGGGAATCCCCCCACAAATAACGAGTTGGAGGCCCTCCGCCTAGTCAATCAACGCCTAATACAATAGAATGAAGAACTCATCAAGCTTTTGAAACACCCACTAGAGGCATGACCAGCCCAAGAAGGCCAAAATAACCCCCCTCACAAAGGATAGTGATGATACCTCGAATAAACATCCAAGAGTGAACTGAGGAAAGGAAGTCAAGTTAGCAGCTCAGCTGAAAGATGCAGAGCTCAAAAATACGCGATCAGAGCTCTCCCTCAGATAAGATAGCAGCAATAGTAATCTAGAGACTACTAAACAACCGTGAAAACCTCCAGAGCAATAGCCTAGCTAAATTCAAGGCACTAAACTCTCTACCAATCGAGATCCTCTCCTTAAATTAAGGAAGATCCCATAGATGCAAGTCAAGGATCTCGGTGTAGATCCCTTAGAAGTAGGAATTAGTCTATATATACTAAACGGTGCCTCCATTGAAGAAAAGTACCGGAGCATCGCTTGCAACATACTGTAAATCACCTAAGTTTTCAATAAAGAGAAAAGGAGCAAGAACTTCCATTAACGAGTAGACTAGCCGAGTTCCTTGGGCTGGTGAACCACTATATTTTTACTAAGTAATCCCCTTAATCCTTGGAGTTTATTTTCACGACCATTCTCACGAGCCTTATAGCTTAGTTCCATACGAAATAGCACCATCTACGTCTTCTGCTCACCCACGAGATTTTACGTCATCAGTTTGGCGCCATCTGTGGAAACGACTGTTCCTGTAACAAATAAACTGATCTTTCAGTGACTGATGCACTCAACCCGCAACATGAGTAGAAGTCAAGCAAACCCTCCTTCATGAGTGCAGGATCAACCAGACACTACCAACGGTAGGAAAGTAAAAAACATCCCGAAAGCCAATCCACCCATGGGGAATCCCCTAGCAAACAATGAATCGGAAGCTTTACACTTGGCAAATCAACATTTGTTGCAACAAAATAAGGAGCTTATGAAGCTCTTGGGGTGCCCACGAGAACAACCACCAGGCCAAGAAGGCCAGAATGATCCCCAACATTAAGGGTCGCGATACCTCGACCCTCTTAGAGAGGCCAATGAGGAAGGAGAAAATAGCCAAACCATGAGGCAGACACGCCGCATACCTCCTAGGAATGCCCACAATGAAGAAATACAGAGCCAGAACGAAGGGGTGGAGATAAGTGATTTTTTTCCTTACCAGCTATAGAGGAGAGAACAGCATTGGGAACAACGCTTTAAGGACATCCAACAAGAGCTTAGCCACATGAAGGAGGCTATAAAAGGCAAGGCACCGATTATAATGGACGCCCTGGTACAACAGACTGAATCCCCATTCACCACTGGGATACTGCACTTTCCTCTCCCACCAAAATTCAAAATGCCGCAAATAGATTCCTTTGACTGAACAAAAGACCCCGTAGACCATCTTAATACCTACCAGATACAAATGGAGTTGCATGGGTATCAGGACCCTGTACTTTGTAGAGCCTTTACCATCACGTTAAAGAATTCTGCTCTAGCGTGATTTAATAGACTCCCACCAACCTCATCCTTTAAAGAACTCTCAGTGGCTTTTGTGTCCCATTTTATAGGGCTCGGATCTACAGGAAGCCAAGCTACCATCTGTTGAGCCTAAAACAGGGACCCGAGGAGAACCTGAGGTCTTATGTTCAAAGGTTCAACTCGGAGTCATTGAAGTTGGATGTCCTGGATGAAAAATTTACCATCACTGCTTTCATAGCCGGTTTGGGAGTGCAATCCAAAGATTTAATATTTTTCATCTCGAAGAACCCTCAAGCAAGCATGGCAGAGGTGCTTGCCAAACCAGAGAAGTACATAAATGGTAAGGAAGCTCTTCTCTCTAAGGTGGGGAGCTTCTCTACCCAGAAGGATAAAGGGAAAGAAGACAATAAGAGGGATCGAAGTCCTAAAAGGGAGAAGGAAATAAGATGCGATAGATCTCCAAGGAGAGATAGAGACCCTTCCCCCAAGAGAAGGGAAGACGTTAGAGATCGCCTAGGACTTCTGCATCCAGGGTTACAACCGAGGGATGCACCTCGGGAGCTCCCTCCCCTCACTACAGCAATATCACAAATCCTTTATGAGGTGTAGCACGAGAAGTTCTTAAGATGGCCATCTCGAATGAAGGCGGATCTAGCAAAGAGAGACCCTACAAAATACTATGATTACCACAGGGATCATGGTGATTACACCGATGATTGCATTCAGTTGAAAAAGGAGATTGAGTTCTTAATCCAGCGAGGGCAGCTACGTCGCTTTGTAGCCCATGACAACCAAAATCGAGCTCTTCCGCCTCTGCCACCCCAGCAGTAAGCCCCAGCACTACATCAGCATCCCTAGGGGGAGATTAGTGTCATATCAGGAGAGTTTATGGGAGGAGGAGAATCCAGCACAGCAAAGAAAGCCCACTTCAGAAGAATAAGATCGGGTGAAGCCCTAGAAGTCAACACTATATCCAAGGCTCCACGCCTCGACACGACCTTCACTTTTTCAGATTCAGATTTAGAAGGCGGCCAGCATCCCCATGATGATCCTTTATTGGTA
The DNA here is from genome assembly GCA_023539305.1 of Ilex asprella. Taxonomy (NCBI): domain Eukaryota; kingdom Viridiplantae; phylum Streptophyta; class Magnoliopsida; order Aquifoliales; family Aquifoliaceae; genus Ilex; species Ilex asprella. The sequence continues at coordinate 27,565,157 of CM042189.1, forward strand.
AGGGCTGTGGTGGCAAACAGAACAGTCCATCGAGTTCTGATTGATAACGGAAGTTCAGCAGACATCATTTTTGCACCTGCATTCGATAAGATGGACATAGGAAGGGAGAAACTGGAGCCAATAAGTGCTCACTTGCTAGGGTTTGTAGTAGAAAGAGTGTTACCCCTAAGAGCAATCCAGCTCGTACTCACCTTAGGTGACCCACCTTGCCAATCCACAATGACTGTCAAGTTCCTAGTAGTTGATGCACCCTCTACCTATAACAGGCTAATGGGCAGACCCTCACTCAATTCTATAAGGGCCATCCCTTATGCTTATCACCTTGTAGTGAAGTTCCCAACTGAGAAAGGGTTTGCAGTGGTCCGTGGAGACCAGCGTATAGCACGAGAATGCTATATGGCATCGGTAAAGAAAAAAGAGGTAGAGAACATCCAATTAGATGAGCTTGACATGAGGGACGAGCTGGATATCAGACCAATGCCATCAAAGGAACTGGAGCCCATATAGCTCGACAAAGAGCCGGAGCACCTCGTTTACGTGGGATCTAAGCTAAGTGGTGAAATTAAAGATCTCCTCATCAAGTTCCTCAAGAAAAATGCGGAGGTATTCGCCTAGAAGCAAGAAGAAATGACAGGCATTGATCCCACAGTCATCACACATAAGCTCAACGTAATTCCAACTTGCAAGCCGATCAAGCAGAAGAGGAGGAGCTTTGCCCCTGAGAGACAAAAGGCTATCAATGAGGAGGTCAGTGGACTCCTCGGTGCAAAAGCCATCAGGGAGGTAGACTATCCTATCTAGTTAGCCAATGTGGTCCTCGTCAAGAAGACCAATGGTAAATGACGGCTTTGCATTGACTTCATTGACCTCAATCGAGCATGCCCCAAGGATAGCTTCCCCTACCCCGGATCGACCTCATAGAAGATACCATAGTTGGACATAAGCTACTCAGCTTCATGGATGCCTTCTCAGGCTAAAATCAGATTAGGATGGACCCAAATGACTAGGAGAATACCTCTTTTGTGACTAAACAAGAGACTTACTACTACCAGGTTATCCCTTTTGGGTTGAAAACCTAGGAGCCACTTACTAGCGGTCGATAAACAGAATGTTCCAAAGGCAGATTGGGACGTCCATGGAAGTTTACATTGATGACATGTTAGTCAAGTCGCTCAAATCAGAGCTCCACATAGAGCACCTAGCTGAATCATTCCAGATTCTGAAAGAATACAAGATGAAACTTAACCCCGCCAAGTGTGCCTTTGGAGTCTTTGCAGGAAAGTTTTTGGGCTTCATAGTTAACAACAGAGGAATAGAGGCTAATCCAGAGAAGGTAACCCCCCTCAAATAATCAAGAAGTTTGTGCAGGTTAAGATCAGACACGTCCCCAGGTCAAAAAATTCACAAGCAGATGCTTTGACAAGGTTGGCAACCGCCTCGCAAGAAAACTTGGATCGGCTAATACAAGTGGAGTGCCTAGCAAAGCCTACTGTCACAATTAAGGGAGGAGAAGTGTTCTCAATCTTAGCTCAGCTGAGCTGGATGGATCCCATCATGGGATACCTACAGGACGGAGCCTTGCCAAAAGATCCTAAGGAAACCACAAAACTAAGAACCAGGTCAGCTAGGTTTTCTATTTTGTAGGGAAAATTATACAAACGTGGTTTTTCAACACCTCTCCTGAAATGCGTGGGAGATGAAGATGCTAACTATACACTCAGAAAGGTTCACGAGGGAATATGTGGTAATCGCATCGGAGCTCGGACCTTGGCAGGAAAGGCACTAAGGCAGGGACACTATTGGCCCACCATGCTCAAGGATGCCATAGACTTGGTTAAAAAATGCAAGATCTGCCAAGAACACGCCAATATCTCTCACAGACCACCTGAGTTGTTAACCTCGATGGTGAGCCCTTGGCCATTCCAGCAATGGGGTTTGGATATACTTAGGCCCCTCCCCACGGGTGTGGGACAGTGCAAGTTTGCCATAGTTGGGGATGATTAATTCACCAAGTGGACAGAGGTCGAACCATTGGCAACGATTACTGAGTAGAAGATTCAGAACTTTGTTTGGAAGTCAATAGTTTGTAGGTTTGGAGTTCCAAGAGCTATTGTATCCGATAATGAAAAATAGTTTGACAACCCGAAGTTTAAAAACTTCTATGCCAAGCTCGGGATAAAGAACTATTTCTCAGCTCCGACTCATCATCAGTACAATGGACAGGCAGAAGTCACCGTCAGGACCATAAAAACAGCTCTGAAAAGAAAGCTGGAAGACTTGAATAGCGAATGGGTGGAATACCTCCCTGAGGTTCTACAGGCCTATAGGACCACAGCTAGGTCTGTAACCCAAGAAACCCCGTTTGTTCTGGCCTTCAATACTGAAGTTGTAGCACTAGTTGAGCTGGGGCTCTTATCACCCAGAACTGAGTTTTCATATGCGGAACGCAATGATGAATCACTTCTAGTGAATTTGGATCTCCTAGATGAAAAAAGGGATGAGGCTTTGTGCTACATCCGGGATTACAAGAGAAAAACAGCAAGGTATTACGACAGAAGAGGTAGACACAAAAGCTTTAAGGTTGGCGACCTAGTGCTCAGGAAACTTTTGCTTGCAAGGAAGGACCCAACTCATGAAAAGTTAGGACCTAAGTGGGAAATATCCTACATTATATCAAGGGTGGTCAGACTTGGGAATTACGAGTTGCAGACTGAGGAAGGAAAAATTCTGCCTCACTCTCAGAACGCAAAGCACCTTAAAAGGTTTTTCCAATAAGCCTCTTTTGTAATGAAATAATTTATCAATAAAATGATCAGTTTGTGATTTAACCGTGAACAAACTGTAAAGAAGAGCTCCATAGCTCACGATGAACTATTCAGTTCATAAAAATAAAGAAGAGCTCTGTAAGCTCATGATGGACTGCTCAGTCCATAAATCAAAGTAGAGCTCTATAGCTCAAGATGAACTATTCAGTTCATAAAAAATAAAGCAAAGTTCTGTAGCTTGTGATGGACTACTCAGTCCATAACTCAGAGTAGAGCTCTATAGCTCAAAATGAACTATGCAGTTCATAAAAAATAAAGAAAAGCTTTGTAAGGTCATGATGGACTGCTCAGTCCATAACTCAAAGTAGAGTTTTTTAGCTCAAGATGAATTATTCAGTTCATAAAAATAAAGAAGAGCTCTGTAGCTCATGATGGACTACTCAGTTCATAACTCAAAGTAGAGCTCTATAGCTCACGATGAACTATTCAGTTCATAAAAATAAAGAAAAACTCTGTAACTAACCATGAACTATATAGTTCATGGAAGGAGCTCAACAGCTCAAGAAGGACTATTCAGTTCATAAAGAGAAGGTAAATTATGCAAATCACGAGGAGCTCTATAAGATAAGAGGAGCCCACTAGGCCGTGAGAATCAAGATTAGCTATCCAGACCATAAGATTCAAAGAAATGGTTCAGGATGAACAAATAATATGCCATGAAGCGTCCAAAATATAACAAATAAGCAACAAAAAGAAAAGTTGTTCGGATTACATCAAAGGACAAAACAACCGTTGAAAAGAAATTGCATAAAGAAGTCCTCTAAAATTTCTAGGCAGAACTGCTAGTTCTCCCCCAAGCGTTTCTTCTACACAACCACCTCCTCCTTCAAATGGGCGTTCTCTTCCCTCAACTCTTCCTTCTCCATCTCGGCCTTCGAAAGTGAGTTGAGAAGCTTGACTCCAGTAGTAGAAAGTAAAATTACGCCAAGAGAGGAATCAGAGGATGAAGGAGAATTGCACAACTTGCACCTTTTGGAGGATGCTCCAACCCCCTCATCCTCCTCAGACTCAAAGGGAGAGAAATCTGGCGAGCTGCAATAGAAGTGAAAGTCAATGGAAGCTGCTACCGTACTGAACAGGAAAAGGTTGCCAGACGTAATCAATTCTGAGAAAGGCATAAGGGCGGATTGCTTCACTTGATCAATCCCCATAGCCTCTGGAAAATCTAGGTCAGGCGCGACTACACAATAAAGTAAAAGTCAGAACATAGTGTTAGAAAAAGAGAATGATCATGAAAATTGTCAATGCCCTTACTTATGTGATCAAATTTCCTCCAAGAGCGTGGGACCCTGTTTTCCCGTTGGCAGTCCTCAACTGACCTCCAAGAATGCTCAGAAACAAAGAAAAAATAGCTGAGCCACCCTTGGGATGGGAAAGGAATGTCAAGCACCAGCCGACGCTCAGAAAAGTGTCTCCATCTGAAACAGCTGAAGGAGGGAACATCGTCATCTTCAAGATCATGAAAGTACATAAACTCGACAGTTGTGGGGAACCGGTCAATGCCCTAGAGGCACCAGAACAAAAAGAAGTTGATTAGCACAACCCTGATTAGCATAAAATATTGCATGATTCAATGTGCTAATCATTGATTAATTGAGAAAAATTTGTGATTAAAGGATTAGAATGAGGCTCAATGTGTTCTTAAC
>CM042189.1:27609627-27641476 GCA_023539305.1 Ilex asprella
CAGGTTCAAATTTAGAAATAGTGTCTTTCAAAACATGGTTTAGCCGCCACGACAGAGACGCTAAAATCTTTGAATTACCAGTCCGTTTTGAGTTATCCATGACCATGACTACGATTATTCTATTTTTCCACAATTGACAACTAGTGACAAAAATTTACCGACCACATAGTGATGACAAAAATACTGTCACTAAAATTTTCTAGTGACGAACGACATATTTATAGTGTGAAAAATTTTCATCACTGATTAGCCCAAAAATCAACTGGGCCAAACCAAAAAATTAAGAAGGAGCCCAAGTAACCAGAGCTCAAACGGAGACACTTAAGGGGGCGCCGCCCAAAGAAGACACCTAGGGGCACCACCCAAGGGGGTCACCCAAGCCCTTGGCGCCGCCCAGGGCCTGGGCACCGCCCAAGGGTTAGGCCCTCCTATCTCTCCTTCGCCCTTCTCACTTGGCCACTCTGACTGAGCCCAGCCCAACTCAGGATCCTCCTCCAATGGAATAGAAGCACGTGGGAGAGAATATCAGGATATGCATTCAAGAAGATCAAATCCTACCATAATTGTACTTACCAAAAAGTAGTGACCGCCTCACGTCACTGTTTCACCGCCTCACAATACATATATAATGTAAGCCCTCTTCACATAGAGGGCATGACCTTCGAGATCACCTTGAGACCTCACACATCTCTCTACACACATCTCTCTACACACATTGCTCTCTTTCTCTCTCAAAGCATTGTAATACTCTTGGAGCATATTCTCCCGGTAACTTTTATTCATCAATAAAGATCTCCAGCCATCGTTGTCGTTTCTGAGAGTGGAGTAGGTCAATCAGACCGAACCATTATAAATCTGTGTGTTTGCTATTATTTATTATTTTGCCGTTGATTTTATGTTTATTGCTCATTAATTACACCGTTACATATACTCGAGTGTTGATCTTGCACAATACCAATTTGTGCATCATCAGTTTGACTTCGTGTATGAGAAACAACTAGTTTTCCTACTCTCTTTCAATCCATGACAATCACGACCAGATCGATGAGTCAACAACTAGAAGACAACAACCGTGGCCCCCGGGAGGAATTATCCTCTCCCCTCGCACCTTTGGAACCATCTGCTACGTCGACCCCCGTCGTCAGGAAACAACAACAGCTTTTACAAATCATGTAGTTACTGGTAAAACGGAACCAACAAATTATACAGTTGATGCTCGCCCAAGGAAGGGTCACCCCTCAACCGGTCGCCCATATGGGAGGAGCCCTACTCCCTCTAGTAGGAGAGGAGCCACAGCTTATCCATTCTGGGCACCAAGTAGCACCCCAATATGGGGTCCCTCGCCAGAATGCCCCAAGACCACACCAAGACGCCCCTCGCCCAATAGTCATTTCTTAGCGCGCAAAGAGCTCACTTGTTCCCCCTCCACATTTACCTGCGTAGGATGACGAAGGAGAGAGTCAATATGGCGATCATGGAAGTCAGTACCACCACCCAACGGAGGATGTCCCCAATCAATGGGACGAAAAGATCAAAGATGTGCAGAACCAACTTGGTGATGCCCTCAGCGCCATCAAAACACAAGCGCTCGAAATGGTGAACTACTTGGTAAGACGTACCGATACACATTTTGTTGTTGATATAATCAATTATCTCTTTCTCTCGAAGTTCAAGATTCCTACCATCAAGATTTTCGACGGTACCCAAGACCCCCTCAACCATCTTGACACGTACAAATCTCTCGTGCAACTTCATAATGTGCCTAAGGAGATTATGTTTAGAGTCATCCCTACCACCTTGAAGGGGTCTGCTCGCCAATGGTTCGCTAAGATTAAACCCTCCTCCATCCACTACTTTGCGAAATTGAGTAGATCCTTCGTCTGCCACTTTATCGGGGGACGCCGGCATCAAAAGCCCGTTTCTCACCTACTCCATCAAGTAGGACAGGGATGAAACCCTTAGAGACTACCTCGTCCGTTTCAATAAGTAGGCTCTCTAGATTGAGGAGCTAGATGATAAGGTAGTCTTGGCCGCCTTTATCGCTGGTCTTTGCTCCTCTAGCTTCTTGTTCTTCATCCTCAAGATGCCGCCCTCCAGCATGCTCGAACTATTGTCAAGGGCCTAGAAGTTCATGAATGCTGAGGACGTCACCAAGGCTCGTCGAGGTGAGTCCTCCCGAGGAGGGGAGAAAAGGAAGGACACCCGCTGATGAGTGCGCGAAAGTGCATTCTAAATACCCTATTATTAGATTAAAATGCTAAAATGTGAATAGAAATAATTAGATATAATTTATATTATTGAATTTAATATCTATTCACACTGGGATATATTTGAGCATAATTTTATAATATTTTAAATCTCAAATATTGCATTGTTGGTTGGTGAGAGATAATTTATAATTGGGCTTTACACTTAACATTGTTGGTACTTTATTATTCAGGCTTTATATTTGTTTTTATTTTGATGGCAGCCTATGAAGTAAAAAGGCTGAAATTGATACATCTTTCACGTGGGCCCAACACTCACAATTTTCATTGGGCTTTATCTTTATCTTTATCAAATTACACAAGAGTTGGGCTTTAGAGGCTGAAACAGAAAAACTGGAATAAAGAGGGGTTGAAATGAAAAAGGCTAGAATAAAGAAAGGAGGAAAAGGTATTTTGTCAAACCTAATTCTTTTGCTTGGGCGGCTAGTCTTTTTCTTTAGGGGGTGGCGGCTGGAAGAGAAAAGAAGGGAGGAGATGACTGTTCAGGGGGAGAAGATGGACGCAGATAAAAAAAAATGCCGATGACCACCAGTTTGTTCTTAGGAGATTTTTATTTTCCATTATATTTATGGCTAACTAAATTCTCAGGTAAAGAGAGGGATGAACTTGCACAATAGATGGTATTTTATTTATTTTTAATTTATGCATTTGATTTCTAATTACTAAAACTCTTTTGTTTTATCATTCTCAATTTATTGTTGATATTTTGTTCTCTGAATAGTCATAGAATTTATTCTATTTATGGATTCAGTCATACTTTTTATATTGAATGAATTAGTTCTCTGATTATGTTTGGATTAATTATTTATCTATATTGATTTAATTATTTGCTGCAATATTGCTTCCTGAGTATATTGTCATCGTTGAATTTTCTCAATAGTGATAGTAATTTGCGTATTTTAAAAGTGGTAAATGATTTTTCAATTGGTTACAGTTGATTTAATCTTGGTTTATAAATTTATACCTTCCGATTGAGAATTTTGGGAATTAAATTATCAATTGAGTTATTCAATTAATTAAGAATAATTAAAATACTAGATTTGTGCAAGGGATTTCCGACGTTTTACTATTTGTTAAATTTGAGTACTTTATTTGTTAGTCACTTTGCTTCACTTTAATTTGCATTTAAAAGTAAATTTTGTTCTCTAGTGATCATTTAATATTTTTCTTTAGTTTTTTTGTTCCTTCTACTATTCTTTTGGAATTGACACCCCAAAGTTGTGCTACAATTACCGTGTTATTCTCTGGGCATAATCAAATTTTGGTGCTGTTGTCGGGGACACGGTAGAAGAATTGGTAGATAGTTTTTTTCTTTCCAGCAGTCTGCAAAAGCAGTAACTTCGTTCCTTCTTTTAGCTTGTTGCGTTGTTATTATTATTATTGTTTTTCATCTTTATTTTTATAGCATTTTTATTCTTTTAGTATTTTGTTGCCTTGCATGCATAGATATAGGGACACCTTGGGTGAATTTGCTAGTAGACATGTGGTAGAGTTAGAATCAGATTTTTTAAATCCTTTATTTGACAGTCCATCAAGTCCCAAAGAAATGGATGAACACGAAGATCAACCCATTAGAACTCTGCATGGTTACCTCCACCCTACACGCACAACCACACCGTCATGCATCACGTTTCCAGCTAATACTCGCCATTTGGATTTTAAAATAGGGATGATATAGTTACTCCCTAATTTTCATGGCTTAGAAAAAGAAAATTAATATGTGCACATTAGGGAGTTTGAGGAAGTAGTTGCGACTTTTTATGATCAAATTGCACTTGATGATGTTGTGAGACTTAAGTTCTTTCCTTTCTCTTTGAAGGATAGAGCTAAGAGTTGGCTATACTCGTTGAGACCACGATCAATTGGGACATGGAATGAGATGACTCAGGCCTTCTTTAATAAATATTTTCCCCCACATAAGACCAACGCTTTAAAAAGACAAATCTCCACCTTTGCACAAAAGGACAATGAGACTTTGTATCAGTCTTGGGAGAGATTTAAGGAGTTGTTGAGTGTGTGTCCTCACCATTGGTATGAGAATTGATGTTTAGTGAGCTATTTTTACAAGGGACTTACACCTCGAGAGTGCCAATTTGTGGAGATGATGTGTAATTGTGAGTTCTTACAAAAAGATCCCGATGAGGCCATAGAATACCTTAATGAGCTTGCTGAAAAGGCTCACACTTGGACTGGACCTAGTGCCACTGAAAGCACAAATAGGTCATGACCTGTAGAAAACCCAAATGGTGGTAGAATTTACCATCTCAGGTAAGAGGATAGCCTAAAGGTCAAGGTTGAGATGTTCACTAGGGAGTTAGATGTGTTAAAGACTAAGGATTTAAAGTCAACACACATGGCTAATCAAGCAAAGTCCTTTGGACCATGTTTTGTGTGTAGCGGGGTAGATCATCTTACCCAAGAATGTCTCACACTTCCTGAGATGAGAGGGATGTATGAGGAACAATGTAATGCCTTAGGTATGTACAAGAAACCTTTCACACCTTACTCTGATACCTATAATCCAGGGTGGCGTAATCACCCCAACTTTAGCTGAAAATCTGAAAATCAACCACCTGCACAACCCCCTAGATCATATTCTGCACCTTATCATGCACCTTCATCTTCTAGGAGTCCTTTAGAAGATACTTTGCATGCTTTCATTGACACACAAGGTAAGACTAATCAAAAGTTTGAATCTTTGATTGTACTGGTGGTTGAAGAAAACAAAGAGATAAAGAGTCAAATGTCCAAATTGATGAGCTCCTTGAGTGTGAATGAGCGAGGTAAGTTCTCTTCTCAAGCTCAGTCTGCACCCCATGGTCAACACATGGCGCAAGAGAATTTGAAGGATGTGAATTCTATTATGACACGAAGTGGTGATTCATTACATATCCCAATAATGGACAATTCAGAGGATGTAAAAAAAGATCACGATAATAGTGATGTCGAGCTACCCAAGGAACTTGAGGTGACAAAAAGTCTTGTTAAGGTACCATTTTCTCAAGCTTTAAAATCAAACAAGCAAACTCTGGATTCTAACAATGAAATCCTAGAGAATCTAAGGCAAGTAAAAATCAATCTTCCTCTTTTGCATGTGATTAGGAAAGTTCCAACTTATGCAAAAGTTTTCAAGGATTTGTGTACAATTAAGAGAAAGCACCATGTGAAGAAGACAGCGTTCTTGACAGAGCAAGTTAGTGCTCTAATTGAGCGGCGGATTCCTCCCAAGTACAAGGATCCTGATTGTCCAACCATTGCATGCAGCATTGAAAATCATGAGTTTGGACAAGCTTTGCTAGATTTAGGAGCTAGCGTGAATCTAATGTCATATTCTATTTATTTCCAGTTGGGGTTGGGAGAAATCAAACCAACTACTGTGGTATTGCAATTGAATGACCGTTCAGTCAAAGTACCTCGGGGTGTGGTAGAGGATGTTCTAATTCAAATTGACAAATTTTATTATCCTGTTGATTTTTTAATCCTTGACACTGGCTCTGTTGTTGATACTACTTCTAAAATTCCTTTGAATTAGGTAGGCCTTTTCTTGCTACTGCTAATGCACTTATTAATTCCAGGAACGAACTCATGAAGTTGTATTTTGGAAACATGAATCTCGAGGTGAATATTTTTCATATTGCAAAACAGCCAAAAGATGATGATGAGAGCCACCAGACATACATGATTGACTCACTCATGGATAAGGGAGTTTTTATAACTCATGATTTTGATCCCCTTGAGTATTTTCTTGTTCATTCTGAGTTTGATTCTATTAGTAATCTATCTGATATAGTTGATATTTGTACTATTTTTGATAGGACTCAAGACTATGGCACTCGGGCATGGCAACCGAAGTTTGAGGAGTTGCCTGAGAAAGGTGAAAAACAAATTCCTTCAAGTGTGGAAACACCAAAGTTGAAATGAAGCCTCTGCCTAAGAGTTTAAAGTATGTTTTCCTTGGTCTAGGTGATACTTTTCTTGTTATTATCTCATCTAAATTGTCTGAGTCTCAAGGTGAGAAATTAATTCAGACCCTAAGTGAACATAAGTCAGCCTTAGGTTGGAGCATTGGTGATATAAAAGGTATTAGTCTCCTGTTTTGCTCTCATAAAATTAATTTGGAGGAATGAACTAACCCTCGTAGAGACCCCCAACGTAGGCTTAATCCTACTATGAAAGAAGCGGTGAAGAATGAAGTGTTGAAACTATTAGATGCATGAATCATATATCCTATTGCTGATAGTAAATGGGTAAGTCCTACACAGATTGTTCCTAAAAAGTCAGGTGTTACTGTGGTGAAGAATGACATGGGAGAGTTAGTCCCTACAAAACTTGTGACTGGATGATGGATGTGTATTGATTACAGAAAATTGAATGCTGCCACCCAGAAAGACTATTTCCCTCTCCTTTTTATTAATCAAATTCTTGAGCGTGTGGCTGGTCATCCTTTCTATTATTTTTTGGATGGTTATTCTGGTTATTATCAAATTAAAATTGCATTAGAAGACCAGGATAAAACCATTTTTACTTGTCCTTTTGGTACTTATGCTTTTCGTAGAATGCCATTTGAATTGTGTAATATACCTGCTACTTTTTAACGTTGCATGATGAGCATTTTTAGTGACATGATTGAAAATTGCATGGAAGTTTTTATGGATGACTTGACTGTTTTTGGATCTTCTTTTGATGCATGCTTATTGATTTTAGAAAGAGTGTTGACTCATTGTGAGGAGTAGGGATTGGTTTTGAATTGGGAGAAATGCCACTTTATGGTACCTTCAGGTATTGTCTTAGGACATATTATTTCTTCTAGGGGGATAGAGGTTAATCAATCAAAAATTGAATTAATCTCTAAGTTGCCTACACCTAGGACAATAAAGGATGTGAGATCATTTCTTGGTCATGCGGGCTTTTATAGGAGATTCATATAGAATTTTTTCACCATATCTAGATCATTATGTGATCTCCTAGCTAAAGATGCCCTATTTGAGTGGACACAAGCTTATCAAGAGGCCTTTAAAACACTAATTGACAAGCTTACCTCAGCACGCATAATGCAGCCACCTGATTGGACTTTACCTTTTGAGATCATTTGTGATGCTAGTAATTTTGCGATAGGTGTTGTTCTTTGACAGCGAAGGGAGGGGAAGCCCTTTTTCATTTACTATGCTAGTAAAACTCTAAATAGTGCTCAAATGAATTATTCCAGCATGGAAAAAGAGTTACTAGCTGTAGTGTTTGCTTTGGATAAGTTTCGTGCTTATTTAATTGGTTTTCCTATTATTATTTTTCACAGATCATGCAGCCCTTAAGTACCTTCTTACAAAGAAGGATACTAAGACACGACTAATACAATAGATTTTATTTTTGTAAGAATTTGACATCATCATCAAAGACAAAAAAGGAGTAGAGAATGTAGTAGATGATCATCTCTCGAGGCTCACCTTTGAGGACACCTCTTATCACTTGCCAATCATGGATGATTTTTCCTATGAGCATTTACTTTCTATTATTTCTCTACCATGGTTTGCTCATATTGTGAATTATTTGACTGCAGGTGAGATACCGCTGGGTTGAAGCGCTCAGGACAAGAAGAAGTTCATGACTAAGGTACGAAATTTCTATTGGGATGACCCTTTTCTTTGCAAATACAGTCCTGATCAAATTTTAAGGCGTTGCATCTCTAATGAGGAGATTGCCAGCGTCTGGAATTTTGTCACTCCCAAGCTTGTGGGAGCCACTTTTCAATGAAGAAAATCGCTGCAAAAATTCTGCAGTGTGGATTTTATTGACCCACCTTGTTTAAGGATGCAAATATCTATTGTTGCTCATGTGAAAAGTGTCAAAAATTAGAAGTTATGTCTCGTCGTAATATGATGCCCTTAAACACAATTTTAGTGATTAAAATTTTTGATTGTTGGGGCATTGATTTTATGAGATCATTTCCTCCTTCTTTTGGATATCAATATATTATTGTGGCAATAGATTATATGTCAAAATGGGTAGAGGCAGCATCTTGCAGGAGCAATGATAATATGACAGTTATTAAAATTTTCAAAGAGAGTGAGTTATCTCGATTTGGTATACTCATTAGTGATCGGAATACTAATTTTTGCAATCATTCTTTTAATACTTTGATGAAAAAATATGGGGTAGTACATAAGATCTCTACTGCCTACTACTCTCCGACAAGTGGACAGGTAGAACTAGCAAACAAAAAAATTAAGCAAATTTTAGAAAAAATGGTCAACCCGGACTACAAAGATTGGTCTTTGAGATTAGTTGATGCGTTTTGGGCCTACCGTACAACTTTCAAAACTACTTTAGGCATGTCGCCTTATATGATTTTTTTTGGAAAGTCTTGTCATTTACCTGTAGAGGTTGAGCATCGAGCCTATTGGGTCATCATGAATTTCAATTTTGACATGGGAGAAGCAGGTAAGCTTCGAAAATTTCAGTTGACCAAATTAAAGGAGTTGAGAAATGATGCTTATGAGAACTCAAAAATCTATAAGGCTAAAATGAAAGCGTTTCATGATAAAAATATTTTAAGAAAAACGTTTAAGCCTAATGATCAAGTGTTCTTATATGATTCTAGACTCCATAAGCACCCTAGAAAACTTAGGTCTAGGTGGACCGGCCCTTTTGTAGTGAAGAATGTTTTTGCACATGGGGCGGTTGAAATAGAGAATCCTAAGGATGGTCAAATTTTTAAAGTAAATGGTCAACGCTTAAAGTATTAATTGATAAATAAGTTCCAGAAATGGAAGACATTCCACTTGAGGATCCGGTCTATCAACCTTGACCACACCACGCAGGTATGTTTTTATTTAATTGTTTAGTTTGTTTTTTTCTATTTTTTTTTATTTATTTTCCTTTTAGTTTGCTTTTGTTTTTTTTGTTTTTGTTTGTAGGTTAGTTTCATTTTGTCATTTCAGGTTACCATCTTTGGTGCTTAACGAACTACTCACGTCACTCATCAGGTGTATTCTATTCGTTTTTTTTAGTTACTCCTCATTCAAATTTGATTCTTAAACATTGAGGACAATGTTTCATTTAAGTTGAGGGTGGTGGTGCAAATTCAGTAGTTAAAATGCTTGTTGGAACTCTATGGCATATTTTCATATGTGAAATGTTTTTAATTTTACATCACACGTGCATCCTTTTTACATGTGTACTTATTTTCATTCATAACCATCTTCATGAATTCTCCAAACCCACCATAATCAGTTTTTGCTGAAGCATTCACAGAACCCCTAATGCACTCATCCAAGCATTGTGGTAAGATGGTGGTTTGACACATGTAGCTAGAGAACTCTTTTGCTTAAGTATTCATGTGAGTTTTGGAGAGAATTGAGAGCCTACAAATGCAATAAATTGTGATGAGCATTCATTGATCTGTTAAACTGGGTACTTCTTTTGATAATATCATTACATGGATTGTGGTAAGATAGTGGACATACTTGGGATATGACGAAGGTCAACTTAGGATCAACGTTTAAGCCATTCAAGCTAACCCGTTCCATCATAAACCTTTAGTAGCCAACTTTGGGCCAATAAACACATGTAGCCTTTTCTCTTCTTACGTCTACATTATCCATACCTCTCCACATTGGAGTATAACCTATACACTAATTTTTCCTACCCTTGTTACTTCCAATTGTGTACTAGATATGGAAGTCTTGCTGAAAAAAAAAAAGAGAGAGATAAAAGGGAAGAACATGAGTTACAAGGTGTTCAAATGAATCGGTTTAAAAAAAAAAGAAAAAAAATACCAAGGTTGGGTAGAAATAGCAAAATACCAGGGTGACATAACTGTTCACCAAAATGTTTCAAAAAAAAAGAAAAAAAAATAAGAGAAAAAGAGGCATTATTCGATGACTTCAAAGGTTGAAGAGTACATCAAGTGAAAAATGTAGTTTATTAAGAGATGTAACAAGATTCTCTCTGTATGTACTTGGAAGTTTTTGAATTCTTTCCATTTTTTTATATAGCTTCAAACCTAAGCCATGTTACAACCTTTTGTGTTGACAGTTCTAATCCTAAGTAAGCTTTTGGGAAAGAGTGGTGGAAGTCTCATTTGTTAGTATTCCTATCATAAGATCAATGTTTGCTTGTTGCTTGTTCAAAATAGCCTAATTTACCATGAGAGTGTATGCACAGCCATTGTCAACTCCATAGAGAGAATCTCCACACGAAACACTTTTATACCCGTGAGTTATGGAGTTGAATCTTTCGCTTGAGATGTTCTTGATGTTGCATGTGTCAGGCTTCTGGTTAGATGGATATAGTTTGGAGCACACACACACTCTATGGATTGCTTATGATGGGGTTATTGAATTCTTAAGATTGTTTTGATATGTGAATCTAGAAAGTGTGATTTGGTAGCCTTTGTGTGTGATTTTCTTTGGCTTATTTCTTGTTTCGGAATGAAAATTTCTAGGGACTAGCAATGAGTAAGTTGGGGTGTGTGATGAGTACGCGAAAGTGCATTCTAAATACCCTATTATTGGATTAAAAAGCTAAAATGTGAATAGAAAGAATTAGATATAATTTATATTATTAAATTTAATATCTATTCACACTGGGATATATTTGAGCATAATTTTATAATATTTTAAATCTTAAATATTGCATTATTGGTTGGTGAGAGATAATTTACAATTGGACTTTACACTTGACATTGTTGGGACTTTAATATTCAGGTTTTATATTTGTTTTTATTTTGATAGCAGCCCATGGAGTAAAAAAGTTGAAACTGATACATCTTTTACGTGGGCCCAACACTTATAATTTTCATTGGGCTTTATCTTTATCAAATTACACAAGAGTTGGGCTTTAGACGCTGAAACAGAAAAGATGGAATAAAGAGGGGCTGAAGTGAAAAGGGCTAGAATAAAGAAAGGAAGAAAAGGTATTTTGTCAAACCTAATTCTTTTGCTTGGGCGGCTAGTCTTTTTCTTTGGGGGGTCGCGGCTAGAAGAGAAAAGAAGGGAGGAGATGGCTGTTCAGGGAGGAGAAGATGGACGCAGATCAGAAAAAATACCGATGACCACCAGTTTGTTCTATTTTTCTAAGAGATTTTTGTTGTCCATTATATTTATGGCTAACTAAATTTTTAGGTAGAGCGAGGGATGAACTTGCACAATAGATGATATTTTATTTATTTTTAATTTATGCATTTGATTTATAATTATTAAAACTCTTTTGTTTTATCTTTTTCAATTTATTGTTGATAATTTGTTCTCCGAATAGTCATAGAATTTATTCTATTTGTGGATTCAATCATGTTTTTTTTATTGATTGGATTAGTTCTTTGATTATGTTTGGATTAATTATTTATCTGTATTAATTTAATTTTTTGCTGCAATATTGCTTCCAGAGTATATTGTCGTCATTAGATTTTCTCAATAGTGATAGTAATTTGCGTATTTTAAAAGTGGTGAATGATTTTTCAATGGGTTACAATTAGTTTAATCTTGGTTTATAAATCTATACCTTCCGATTGAGAATTTTGGGAATTGAATTTTCAATTGAGTTATTCAATGAATTAAGAATAATTAAAATATCAGATTTGTGCAAGGGATTCCCGGCGTTTTACTATTTATCAAATTTGAGTACTTTATTTGTTAGTCACTTTGCTTCACTTTAATTTGCATTTAAAATTAATCTTTGTTCTCTAGTGATCATTTAATATTTTTCTTTAGTTTCTTTGTTGCTTCTACTATTCTTTTAGTTTGTCTCTCTATGGAGTTGACACTCCAAAGCTATGCTACAATTACCGCGTTATTCTTTGGGCGTAATCACCTGCGAAAACAAGTGGGAGGTAGAGAACAAAAGAAATAGGATAGAGAGAATCTCTGTCAAGGACCGCCTTGGTTCCCTACCTCTAAAAAGAGCTTATACAGGGTGGCTAGTTGAGGCAATACATTGCCGGCAGAGGACAAGCCTCGCCATCCAACCGAGTCCAGGACGATAGAGAATGCTAGCAACCCCTCAGAGAAATCCAGACGATCACCTAAAGGCTAGGAGGAGGGGACTCGAACTCCACCAAAAAAGCCTCGGCCCATCAATGGGATGTCGAACACCTGAAGATTTTATCTATCCTTTATTGTTTATGTTAATTTACTTTGTTATTTATTATTTTATGAAATAAAAGTGCAAAAATTATTGTGTCTGAATTGTCTTACTTTCCTAAAATTTACAAACAACTTACAAAAGTCAGAACATGACCTAACAACAAGGTAGACCAAAAAGACAAACGCCGCCCATCGCCAGGGGCCCAGCAGCAGGCGCCGATCAGCAGACGTCTAGATGAGGGGTCTTGCCCTCACTACCTTGGGAGCCTCCCATAATGCTGCTAGACGATGTGTCTCGCCCCCTCTCACTAAGCGCCCAGCAGCTCGGGCGCCCGCCCTCCTTCTCTCCATCTCAATGGAATGAGGACAACCATCTCCCGAGTTATACGTAGCTCTCTAACTATGCTCTCGTGCAAGTCATCTAGTAAGCCTCTGCTACGACAGCCATCTCCTGAGATTATACATAGCTCGGCTTATGACTTTGCTCTAACACAAGTAGTCAACTAGTAAGCCTCTGCCATGAGAGTCATCTCCCGAGACTATGCGTAGCTCGGCCTATGTACCTCAGCTCATACGGCCCTCTCACAGATCATCCACAACTCTGACTTTTCTCTCATGCAAATAGTTTGCCTCTCTCTCAAGCGCTCCTCCATGACAAGCGTCAAAGTCGCCAGCCAGCGGCGCCTGGTTCCTTCAACAGCGACCAGCGCCATGGGCGCCTCTCCAATAGTGACCAACGCCATAGAGGTCTCCCCAATAGTACCCAACACCATAGGCACCACTTCATCAGCGCCTGTCGCAAGGTCGGCCTCGCCCAGCAGCAAGCCGTTACTAGAAATAGGACAATTATGTGGAGGTACAGTCCCTGTAGAAGACTGCACTAGAGTCTCAACTTATATAGCGGTGCAAGGGCTAGCTCTAGTACACACAGAAGTTCCAGTCTGGGAAGGAGTGGGGGCACCACCTAATAATACTCCTGAGAAGCAATCTGGCCATCAGACGTTGGTCGAAAGGCACTAGAGGCATCAAACCTGGCCTTCTTGGGAGGAGGGTAAGACACCACATAACTTCCTACCACCGTCGGTTTCACCAAATGGTGCTTAAAACTCAAATTCAAAGTGATAGAAACATTTTTTGCGAAATTTTGTTAACCAAACTGCCTTTGGCCATTTGTATGTTGTAGATCTCAAAAAAATACTCGAATTCAAAAAACAAATCGCCTCAAACGGAGAACCAAGCGCAAAATTATGGATGTTCAAAGTTTTGCTGGTTTTTTGATTTTCTGATACTCTAGCATGATGCCCAGCAACCCCCTTAGCGCCTTAGGCGCCTACCTCAGAACCATGGATGCCTGCCGCATTGCCTTAGGCGACTACCTCTGCATTTGGGTGCTAGCCTCAGCGTCTGCCTCAGCATTTGGGCGTCGGCCTCACCATTTGGGTGCCTCCCCTCCTGCAATGGACGCCACCCATGGACCCCACACCAGCCATGGCGGCGCCGCCACCTCCTTCCTTTGTCTCTCCAAGTTTCTTCAAGCTCCTAGCCTCCATGATCTTTCAGAACCCAGAAAAAGGAACGCTGGAAAATGCAAAAAATATTCAAATATCATTAAACTCCTACTCTCTCAAGTGAAGAAGAAGCACATGCCCTCAATCCCTTCCTCTCACAAAAAGTCAGAAGCTCGAGCCCAAAATGTTAGGGGCATGGGGGCGAATGATGGGCCCAAAAATCAACTAGGCAAAGCCCAATAAATCAAGAAGGAGCCCAAGTCACCAGAGCCCAAACGGAGACACTTAAAGGGGCGCCGCCCAAAGAAGACACCAAGGGGGTGCCGCCCAAGCCCCTGGCACTGCCCAAGGGGTTGGCCATCCCATCTCTCCTTCGTCCCCCCTCACTTGGCCAATTCGACTCAGCCCAGCCCTGTTCAGGATCCTTCTCCGAAGGAATAGGGGCACGTGGAAGAGAATATCGGGATATACATTCAAGGAGATCAAATTCTACCAAAATTGTACTCACCAAAAA
Organism: Ilex asprella; assembly: GCA_023539305.1. Lineage (NCBI taxonomy): Eukaryota > Viridiplantae > Streptophyta > Magnoliopsida > Aquifoliales > Aquifoliaceae > Ilex > Ilex asprella. Next base: position 27,623,993 of record CM042189.1, read on the forward strand.
GTAGTAACCGCCTCACAATACCTATATAATGTAAGCCCTCTCCACATAGAGGGCATGACCTTCGAGATCATCTTGAGACCTCACACATCTCTCTACACGCATTGATCTCTCTCTCTCAAAACATTGTAATACTCCTGGAATATATTCTACCAGTGGATTTTATTCATCAATAAAGATCTCCAGCCACAGCTGCCATTCCTGAGAGTGGAGTAGGTCACTTGGGCCGAACCACTATAAATCTTTGTATTTGCTATTATTTACTGTTTAGCTATTGATTGTCGATTTATTGCTCATTAATTGCATCCTTACATAAACTCGACTGTTGATCTTGCGCAATACCAATTTGTGCATCATTAGTCATTAAAAATCTTAATTGTTGTAGTGATTAGACAAGTTGACCAGAATTCATCCAATAAAATTGATTTATACTTATGATTACTTGGTGCATGTAGATCTGTGAATTGAAAAATGTATAAAATTAAGCCGGTTATTCCAAATGCTCATAGCTAAATCTCATGAACTACTAAACTAGATATAAGCAACTTTAAACGTCTAAATTTGAATCTATATCCTAATCCAGTTCAGCCTCAAAATTAACCTGCTCATCTAATGTGATATCGGTAAGAATTTTTAATAATTCATATACGAAATTTAGAACACCTAAATTATAAGGTTTAGAACATACTTGTGTGATTCATGATTCTCGATCTCCAAGTTTTTTTTTTTAGGAAGGGTAAGGTCTTCCTCTCATTCTTCAAACTTAAAAGCTCAAGATTTTTTCAAACGGTGTAATTAGAGATATACTTTGTTGAAAAAACAGTCATACTTAAGATATACACTAAGCTTTAAGATTTTGTATAAAATGACATGTCATAAATGTGCACATATGTAACAGAGCAAGAATATCTTGCTAACAACAAGGATGATCATCCAAATACCATTAAATATATGTATCTCAACCATAATGAGTATAAAATATCACATATAAAATTAAATCAATACTAAAGTTCTTAACACATAAATAAACTTCCACTAACCAAGTAAATCAAAAAACCCCAAAAAAATATCCATGTTGTCGACATGTTTTTAAAAGTTATAGGTCTCAGTCCATTGGTTAAAGGATCGGCAAACATAAATTATGTATCAATATATTCAATCACAATGTCACATTTCTTTACAAAATCTCTGGTAGAAAGATACTTAATTTCCATATGTTTAAACTCACTATCATTTTTGTTGTTCTTTGACAAGAACACAACTGTATTATTACAATAAATTGTTAGTGGCCTAGAAATGGATTCAATAATCATAAGCTCTGAAATTAAATTTCTTAGCTATATAGCTTATATTATAGCTCCATAACAAGTTACAAATTCAGCTTACATAGTGGAAGAACCTGTGAGAATTTGTTTAAACCTCTACCACGCTATTGCTCCTCCAATTAACATGAAAATAGATCATAAAGTGAATTTTAAATCATCTGGACAACCATTAAAATCTAAATCTGAGTAATCAATCACTTCAAGACTATCAACTCTCATATCAACAAACATGTAATTTTTTTTCCTTTGCAAATATCTCATGACTTTCTTAGCCACCACCCAATGATCTAATTCTAGTTTAGAATACCAAGAACATTAACAACAAAGGCAATGTATTTTTTCATAAAAAGGGTTATAGATTTTGACATCAGCAGGACAACCTCAAAAAATAGTCAAGATTTGGTTTTCTATTGGGCTATAATTTGTTAAAAAAATATTTTTAAAACAGATTTGTTAGGAACCCTATTAAGAATGTATAAAACTGTTTTAATGGCTTCACCCCAAAGGTAATTAGATAAATTACACTTACTCATAATATTCATCATCATGTTTTAAGGTTACGGTTACACCTTTCAGCCACATCATTCTATTTGGGATTACCAAACATTGTATATTGGGCAACGATCCCACATTCTTGCAAATACTTGAAAAATGGTCTTAAATGCTACTAAAACACATCATGTTTGTCCTAATACTCACCACCACGATCAGACCTAACAATTTTGATGACTTTTTCTAATTGTTTCTCTACCTTAGTCTTGAAAATTTTCAAGAGCATCAGATTTTTTCATTAATTAAATACATATATTCATAACGAGAGAAATCATCAATAGATGTAATAAAATATTTCTTGCCACACAAGATACGTGAGTAGGGTCTACTGATATTAGTATGAATGATTTCTAAAAGATTTAGACTACGACTTGCACTTTTCTTCTTAATCTTGATCAATTTACCCTTAATGTAGTCAACACAAGTTTCAAGATCTTCAAAATCAAGGGGAGGAAAAATATCATTATTTATTAATCTTTTCACTTTTTCTCTAGAAATGTGACCTAAACATTTATGCCACAACTGTGAAGAAATTTCTTCATCAAGAGGTTTCTTAAATGCAACATTCACAATATCTGAAAGACCATATTCATTATTTACAGTCAAGTATATACTAAACAGATAGGGGTGTCCATGGGCCAGACCGGGCTAGGCTCGTGAATTTTTTTTCGAGTCGGGCCTAGGTAGTATAGGCTTAAGCCCTTACCCAAGTGAGTTTCGGGCGGGCCGAACCAGACTTTGGGTAGGGGTAGGGGTAGGCTACCCACAGCCCAACCCGTGAGCCTATTGGGCGGGTTTATGGGCGGGCCTACTTGTGTGTTTTTTTATATACTTCTTTATTTAAAAATATTGAATATTTTTGTAACTTAATATTTATGTAAATTATATTTTTGAATCAAAAGAAAAGTTAAAATGAATAAAAATAAAACAATGAGCTACATTCAATAGAATGAATAAATCTCAACTAGGTTGACACATACTAATTTATCTGTTATTTGCATTACTCTACAATTTAAAACTTATATGCTTAATACATGGAAAAAAAAAATAATACATTATTTATAATATATAAATTTTTAAAACTTTAAATTTTGATATTATGAGACTTATTTCAAAGTTTTAAATTTAAATATCTAAAAGTATAACTTTTTTTTACAAAGGAAGGGTGAGTGGGTTGGGCTTGCAGGTGGGCTCTTGGGCCGGGTAATGGGTTTGGGGGCAAAACCAAGCTCTCTTTTTAAAGATATTGTGTTCGGGCGGGCCAACTATCGGGCCTATCAGACTTCGGGTCAAGCAACGGGTCCCATGGGTAACCCGGCCCATGGATACCTTGCATACAAACCATTTGATAAAATACAATAATCAATAATTTGGGAATTTAAAGACAATTAAGTTTTATCATTTCTAAAATGAAAACAATATCTAATTTTATCAAATAAGGAAACTGAAATCAAATTTCACCTAAATAACAGCACATAAAAAATATTTTCTAAAATAAGTTGAAAATAAGTGTCTAAATTTAACCTCACAGTTCCTATAAACTCAAACCTTTAAAAGACGGTTTGTGTTGAAAATTGTGCCGCCAATATTATAAATATTTAAAATATCGTGATTACTTTAGAATGTCAAAGACCCAAATTATTTATTTATTGATTTTGTTCGTAGCAATTTACTCTTCATGGCAAGAAGTAAAACATATTGCATTCATAAAAAAATTTAGTCAATGCATGTGTCAACAACGCTTACCAACGCTTGTGTGATTGTGAGCCACGGCCATTGCTGACAACAATTCGATAATGATTTTTTTTTTGAAAGTGAATTCGATAATGAAATTGAAAATCACAAAATTGTAATATAAATTTTATCAAATTTGAAATTCATATACGATATGTTCTGATACTATACGTAAAAAATTTTAATAATTCGTACACAAAATTTAGAACACCTAAATTATATGATTTAGAACATACCTGTGTGATTTATGATTCTCAATATCCAAGTTTCTTTTGCAGAAGGGTAAGGTTTTTATTTTTTTTTCAAAGCAATAGACAAGTCTTAATGAGACAATCCAATTAGGTTATGAAGTGGAGAGAGGACATTGCCTAATATTTATATTCAATTTAATTAGGTTCTGGCTACTAAGGAGGAAAACGTCAAAACTTAAATTCCATCGGGACTGAGGTGGATAAGAGAATTGATTTTGTTTATTAATTCTTATTCATAATAGTAAAAAAAATTAGTTTGAGTAGTATTGAGAAGAAAAAAATCATTATTTGTGTGTATTAGCCATTAAAGAGGCCACAATGGGCAGTGTTATCAACCTAATGTAACAACTAAATCTATCGAAGACCCCCTCTACTCTATCTTCTGTAAATAAATTCTCCGTTGTTTATAAGAGAGTCATATACCAATATATACTTAGATGATTTGAATTAGAAAAAAAAAAAACGTATTAGAGGGGATTTAGATCATTTTAAATTGCCATGGCGACAAGAGATATATCTACAATTTAGTGCAAAATGATATATCGCACAAAAAATATTTATATAATAATATAAAATATAATTTAAATTTCAAAAGATAAACAAAATGAGAATCTGATGGTTAATATTAATACCCCAAATTTAATAGGAAACATAGGCCCTTATGGGTGTGTTTGAGATGACTTTTTAAAAATACTTCTAAAACTTATACTTCTCATAAGTACTTATAAAAAATAGTATTTGGAACCATTCTAACATCACCACTACCACCACCACCCCTACAGCCCCATCACCATCACCACTACCATCACTGCCGCCACCCTACCACAAACAAAAAAAAAACTACCACCACCAACACCGTCGCCACCCCACCACCACCTCTATCAGAACAACCACCACCATCACCATCGTCGTCACTACCATCACTGTCGCCATCTCACCACCACCACCACACCCACTGCCCACCATCACCACTACCAATACCACCACCACCACCACCACGACTACCGTTGCCACCCAACCACCAGCACCACTGCCATCAAACTACCGCCACCAAACTACCACCATTGTCACTGTCCCACCATCACCCACGTCCATCACCACCACCTTCACTACCCCAGCGCCACCCTCACCGCCCCCACCATTGCCACTAATCACTAATTACTACCACCGTCATCCACACTCGCCATCGACCACCATTGTCACGTCATTATTATATTTATTACTACTACCATCATAATCCCATGACCATAATCATCCGTCGTCAACACCCACTACCACCACAACTATCACTATTTCCCACCACCACCACTGTTGCCAACCACCTCTACCACCGCTCACTTCAACTACAACCGGTATTTAAATTCACTTATATCTCTTCTATATTTGTGATTTGATTTTGAGTGTAAATATAAATATGTTTATTAATGACTATTTTTTTTTATTACTATGTGCTTTCAGGCACAGGTAATAACTAGTATTTAATATGACGAAAGACACAAACATAAAAGTAGATGAAAAAATGAATAATTTTTTTCTTAAATATATAAATGTATCCACACTACCTTATACAAAAGTGGTACTTGACATTGTTTTATATCACATAATTTGTATATGATTGAATTCGTATTACATTTTCTTACAATTTCATTTCCCTAGTATATGATCCAATATATAGTAGTTTACTGGAGAGGGAATATTTCATTCTGAATGTTGGTGGACTGAGTTGCTATTTCTCTTTTATTGAAAAAACATACGAACAAATGGAGAAAGCCAATTCTCTTAATATTAGGTTTCTTGAAGTACTTTCTATGCAAGAGTTTGGAAAATTAAAGGCCCGGATTGGTTTGGCCCTTTCGGCCATATGCTTCACTGACCTTGACTGATAAATAGGGGACAGTAGAAATTGCAAATAATGGAAGAAATTAGGGGAGGAAAACCCCCAAAAAAATTATTCTTAGTTACCACTAACAACCGATTGTGATTTAGTTAGTCACTATTGATTATCTCAAAAAAGAGATTAAAGGACAAATCATTACTAAAGATGATGATTAATGTTTTTTTTTGTTTCTCTCTGTGTACTTTGTCCTATCTTATATTTGAGTCTCTATCTGATCACTCTTCGAGTATTTTTTTTCTCTCCTAATGTAGATCGATTGCAATAATGTCTCTCTAAGTGATTGATCTTTTTAAAATAAATTAGTTAGATTATAATAGTATTAATTAGATTGTAATAAAATTATTTTTTATATTTAAAAAATTGCCATTGACAAAGAACCATACATTCAAACTGGAAAAAATTAGACTGAAAAATATAAAAAATCTAGACACAAGAATATTACAAGAAGTATTCCAGGATAGGACCAACTCATCACTAAAAAAGAAAAAGGAAATTATCTTTTAGGGTAAAGATTAAAATTAGGTTTGAACTCCAAAGTCGAATTATATTATCTATATTACCTTAAAATTATCATTTTATCCCATAAAATCCAATTAGCCACAAGTCCACTATTTAGACCAACTAACAAAACTATAAAGTTTGAAAAAATGATCACAAAAAGCAAGTTGATATAAAGGAGATGACTATGAAACCAAATTTTTTTTCTTGAGTAGCATATTTTTATTTATCATATTTGTAGTTACTTTTATTTTTTTCGTAGGTAGTTTTACCATTGTTTTATACAAAAAAAATTATAAAAATAACTATCACAACTGTGATAAAAACATCCCAAAATGTGAAAAATCATTCACAAAAGTGCTATTTTTTTTTTGTACAAAAGAAAAGTGATAAAAATAATTACCATAAATATAGTAGAAACACTAACAATAGTGATAAATCAACCAAAAAAATGATAAATTTTTTAGTTATAAAATAACGCATAAAAATTATAAAAATATTCTTTAAAATAGTAAATTTTGGAGGAGTGGTATTGAAATTTTTTTGACAATACCATAGTCAAATCTTAATATCTATATAACAAAACACTTAGAAGTTTGAAAGTTTATCCCCTATATGTTTCCCAAAAAAAAAATAATCATTTCACCCAATTATATCATATGTTCAATTATTTGGTCCAATGGTACTTCTTACCTCGTGAAAATTTTGTCTTCTTGAAGTCAATGGTTCAAGCCCCCTCCCTCTCTCCCCCTGAAAAAAATAATTTGTAATTTAACACAATTTTTATTTTATACATTATTCATATACAATAATATACACATGTTGAGAAAATTTTATTGGGTTATACATTTTGAAAAAAAATTGATGTTATTATTTTAAAAAATAATAGGTAAAAATTAATTTTAAATGATATAATCAAATGAATGAAGAAATAAAAATTACTATTTGATATAATGAGATTAATTTTTTTAAACATTCGAATCTTATATTTCATCGTATCTTTTGATACTGGTTAAACTAGTCTATATAATAAAACACATAAGAAGTTAAATTTTATCTCTTACACATTTTTTTCCCAAAACCATCACATCACTTATTTCTATAACATGTTCAATTATTTAATATTTGATTAATTTGTAGTTTAACATAATTTTTATTTCATATATTATCCATACACGATAGTATACATATATTTTAAAAAAATTATCAAGTTACATATTTTGAGAAAATTTTGTCAATATTTTTAAGAAAATACTGGGTAAAAATATATTTTGAAAGATGTAATCAAATAAATAAAAAAAATAAAAATTATCATTTAATATAATGAGATCAATTTTTTAAAAAATCGAATTTTATGTTCTATCATACTTTCACATACCGGTTTTTTTTATCAAAAGAGTGGAATTTCATTCAAGTTGGGAAGTGATGATTACAATTAGTAGAAAGAAAAGCCTTTAACTCGTTAGGGGGACAGCTAACCCAATTCGCAACAAGCGAATCGGTCATAGCTGCAGCTGTCACCCAATAAACAGTCCTATTATGGGCTCTTAGCTTGTGTAGAAAATAGAGATGAAGATGATTGGTAAAAAATCTATGCAGCATTCGCGATCAAGCATGCATCTCTCCCTGCTATAACTTCTGCTTGAAGGCTTGAAGATGCCACAACCTTTTTACCAATTCCATCCACAAGACACTCATTTGAGTCCCTTACAACATCACCAATGGAAGCCTTACCCTTTTTAAAAGCCCCGTTACAACTGATTTTAAAATCTTAGCTTTTGTTAATAGGGGGGATCACAAGCATAGTTGGGACAGAAGGGATGTGCACTCCTTTCTTTCCACCTGCAGTAACATCTCTCCATAAGTTCCTTGCAGTGAGCAGTGTAGCGAATACATTAGTCGCCCCTTGATTAAAAATTGCATGATTCCTCCCCTTCCATATTGCCCATGCAATTGTTGCGATATCCCCATTACCTCCATTGAACAGGAAGAGTCATTGATAACTTCCAAGACTTCAGAGACCCAGTGCATAGCAGTAGAGAAAGAATTCTCATCAAAACAAAAGCCAAAATCGAAGCCAAACCAAACCTTCTTTGTCCATTCATAACCTAACAAAGCATGTTCAATGGTTTCAACACTAACTTTACAAATCTGACACCAAGGGGAATTGCCACAATTTTGTTTGAGCAAATTTTCATGGGAGGCCAAAACGTTGTTGCAAACTTTCCACCAGAAATGCCTTACTTTTAGGAGGGTCTTCATATGCCAAATGACTTGTCAAAAATTCAAGTGAGGCGAGTATGGGCCCAGTATCCATAGTACTTGGAAAATTGAGACTGATTGCCAATGAGTACCCTGATTTAACAGTATAGACACCTTTGGAACTTGGTTTCCATATCCTTCTATCAACCTCAGGTGTCTTTGAGAGTGGGATGAACATGATAGCCTTACACTCCTCTTCATAAAAAAAATCCTTAAGGAGCTCTAAATCCCACACTTTGTAAGGCCTGACAATAAGATTATTGACAAGGTGAAGAGTGCATGAGGGGGGTTTCGAGGAGGAAATGACAGCGTTAGGTAACAATGGAATCCACTTGTCACCCCAAATTCTAATTTTGTTTCCCTCTATAACCTACCACATTAGCCCTTTTTCAAGCAAATCACTACCCTTCAAAAGACTTCTCCATACCCAAGAAGGCTGAGATCCCTTCTTTGCCTCCATGAAATCACACTCCGAGAAATAAATGGACTTAATAAATCTGGCTCAAAAAGAATTTGGATATGTAAGAATTCCCCACCCCTGTTTAGCAAGAAAAGCATGGTTGAAGGAGAAGAAGTCCCTAAAATCCATTCCCGTCGTAGCATAGGAGGGAATTGCTTGTGTCACGGCTTCAATCAAAATTTTCTTGCCCCCTTGTGTGAGTAAGAGCCCTTTCCAGCCTCACATATTTTTCAAGACCCTCTTTAACAAAAAACCAAAAATCTCAGACTTTGATATTCCCCAAAACATAGGAAGCCCCAGATATTTAGCATCAGGGGCCAAAGGCCACATACCCAAAAAATTGTTGAGGTGTTCTTTTTGTTCAACTGTTGTGTTGGATGAGAAAAGAATGCCTGATTTCTCGTAATTCATGCATTGCCCCGAAGCCACACAATAATCACCAACAAGTTTGAGAAAGTTCCTAATCTCCTACTCCTTAGCCTTAATAAAAAATAGAGAATCATCAACAAACAGGAGATAAGAAACTACAGGGCTCCTTTTATGGACTTTGACTCCTTGGAACCTACCATCATCCACACCTTTTTGGAGCCAAAAATAAAGCACATCAATGACCAAAATGAAAAGATAGGGAGAAAGTGGATCTTCCTATCGTATTCCCCTTTGGGGATGAACTGTTACCCTTCTTTCACTATTCATCACGATATGGAAGCTCATAGTGCAAACGCATTGACAGACTAGATATAACCCATCTTGTATAGAATCCTAATTTGAGAATCGTCGCTTCAACAAAATCCCACTCAATCCTATCATACGCCTTGTTGTTATCCATTTTAATAGCTAGATCTGGGATGTTACCTTTCTTCTTCAATTTCAGATAGTGAAGAACTTCATTTGCTACAATAAAACTATCTTGAATCTGCTTTTTGGTAACAAAAGCTGCTTGTTGGGGAGAAATGATACAGTGCATCATTCCTTTCATTCTGTTTACCATGACTTTGGAGATAATCTTGTATAAAAAATTACATAACTCTATTGGTCTGAACTGTGCTATGGATTCCGGGTTTGCTTCCTTGGGGATCAGAACAAGATTAGTTCTATGCGGCTCCTTCAACATGAATCCCCTCTCAAAAAAATTTCTCACAATAGAGCAAACATCTTTCCCAACTATATGCCAATAAGACAGAAAAAAGACCCCCGAAAATCCATTAGGGCCCGGTGCCTTATGGGCCCCCAATTGCATAGTTGCCAAGAAAACTTCCTCATTCTTAATCTCCACCATAAGTTGTTGATTCATATGATTTGTTACTGTATGCTCCATTCCTTTCAAATCTCTTTGGCCTGTGGTAGAAAAAATTCTTTGAAAATAGTCTGTTATATGGGTGTTTATTGCTTCATCCTCCTCGAGCCACAATTCATCGTTTGTTTTGAGCCTTAAAATTTTATTTCTTTGTCTTCTTTGAATTTTTGATTGATGGAAGAACCACACATTTTGATCACCGAATTCCAGCTAGTTAATACGGGACCTCTGCTTCCAAAATTTCTCTTCCCTTGCATTTATTTTATCAATCTCAGAAGTAATGTCAGCCTCCATTTTGAGCTTATCTTTTGTGGCTTCCTTCATTTGGGCTTCAATTAATTTTAAGTGGAGCTCAGATAATAACTTCCTGTTGTTTCTGAATTTCTGTCTACTCCAGCTGGCTAGTTCCTTCCCACAACATTGTAATTTTTTTACCATCGCGTACATGGGCGAACCCACTAGTCTATTTTCCCAGATGCTCTGAACGATTCCTTCACATGTACGATCATCCATCCACATCATTTCAAACTTGAAATAAAAGGAGATCTTCTTACTTTCTGGTACAGTCTTGGTGATAACTAGGCAATAGTCTGAGCCCAATATGGCCTCATGAATAACCTGCATCTGGGGAAATATGAAGCTCCGTTCTAAGTTTACCAGAACTCTATCAATTATTTCTTGCACATTCGTCCTACCTAGTCTATTATTAGACCAAGTGAATTTTGGTCCTTTAAAGTTTGTATCCATGAGATTGAACTCAGAGATGAAGTATTGTAGCTTTTCCATCTTTTTTAAGCTTGCTTATCTTCCCCCCTCCTTGTCCCAGAGAAAGCCAATAACATTGAAGTCACCAGCCACCAACCAAGGCATGCTAGTATGAGTGGCCATCACCTTCAGCTCTTGCCATAACCTTTGTCTCTTATGAAAATCATTATCAGCATATATGAACGTACCCTGCCACTCTACATTGTGATTTTGCATTTTGCTTGTTACATTGAACATTTTCTTGTGTTTATTTTTGATTTGTAGGTTTACTTCCTCCTTCCACCATAGTGCTAAACCCCCAGAATACCCCTAAGTTCCATACTTGCCATGAGGAAAATATAGTGATCTCTTTACCCTTTCCAGCTTATCTATACCATTTTTAGTCTCCATTAAAAAGACTATAGATGGATGATGGGTAGTAATTAATCCTCTCAAGGTTCGAAATGTCCAGGGTTGCCCCACTCCCCGACAGTTCCAAGATAGTACTAACATGGAGGTTGTGGCTGTTTGGTGCCAACCACCACCACCCTTTCAGAATTCTAACAAGCAATAATTTCCTGCTCTGGAATCTCTTGAAGCTGGGATGCCCATTGAGTGACACATATATTTAGATTATTTTCCCCTTGCTCCTCTTGCATCGGTGTACCTACCTCCACCTTTTGCCTTGCCACCGACACTAAGAAAGGTTCAGAATGAGTTAACTCTCTGCTTGTCCCCCTTATGTTGTTGGTATAGGCACTGTGTCTTACCATCCCCTTTCCTCTAGCTCTACTCAAATGACTGTTGATTGGAGAGTCTTTGGATCCCATTTGAAAAGCTTGGTTGATTTGCAGCTCCTTCACCGATGATTGATCCTTTTTTTCTTCTCTTTCTTGTTGTATGGTCCTCATATTGTTCCTCCTCTTCCAAATTAAGTGACCTTTTGAGTGACATATTTTGAAAATTTATCTGCAATTTCTCATCTTCAATCACTTCTATCATTCCAAGGTTCAAGAATTGGATCCATAGCGTGTCACCCTTTTCGAATCGATCATCCTCTGGGATGGTTGCTATGTTATGATTTAGGCTTTCTTCAAGCTTTGTAACATAATAGTCCTCCTTCCCTGAATTAGGCATCTGTTAAGGCTTTTGGACATCCTTCAAAAAGATACTCTACATAACCCTGGATGGTCCACCACACCCTTTCCCTTTGCATTCTTGTGATTCTCTAGGGCTTCTAGATTAAGCAAATCCAGATCAGCGAGCATCTTTGAAAGGAGAATTTTGTCATTTTTCAACCCCCGGTGAACAGTCATTTTGTCGTAACTATGAGGTCTCTTGTCCAAAAAGCTAATGGGGGGTTGATTGTTCTGATTCCACGCAAGAAGGGAACATACATTTTCCAGCTTTTTTGGTACAAATCCAATCTCTGTTGCCATGGGTCCTTAATAGTACAGAAAGGGAATTGAATTCAGATGAACCTCCATCTTCTCTAACTAGAGGCCAACAATTGCCCTTCCAACGATGTTTATCCTTGTTTCCTTTCGCTCCATAGGGTTATGTTCTCCAGTTTTCTTTGAAAAAAACAAGTTGATTGAATACTTTGGGCTCTAAGTTCTGGGGCAAAGCTTGCTTTCACATTTAGCTGCCTTTCAGAGCATTGATTCTGGGTATGGTCAATCCTACCACATTGGTAACAAAAATCAGACAACCTCTCATATCAAAAGTTTATACACAGGTCATCTTGATTTTCACGAGCAAGAAAGGATCCTTACTTTAATGGTTCAGCTAAATCAATCACACATTTTACCCAAAGGAAACTACGTTGTAACAACAACTCCCCTTCACATTCTTCACGCTGAGATGGCTTTCCAATGATCATCCCAATATGTCATGCTGTGTTCCTTGTCATCATATCCAGGGGTAAACCCCAGATCTGAACCCAAAAGTCCATTTTCTGGAAATCGTAGTCTCTCATCGAGCTTTGTGCGGAACATTTTTTTAGCACCATCAATGCCCCCATAACAGACCAAGGGCCTTCACGATAGATCATATTCCTATCCTCTTCACTATTAAACATGAACATATACAAACTTTTCCCCAAAAAGAAATGGAGAATCCTTTCGCTGTTTTCCACGCCCATTGAAGCACTATAGCCACCCCCTGCTTGTTGAGGGATGTTTACGTTAGGATTTTGCCCACCATGCATGATTGCTGAACTTCTTTTGAGGTTGAGGGGTTCGTAACGAGTGAATAACGAGGGAAATTTGGTGGTTGAGAAGTTGTTTCATCTTCTCTCGACATATTAACTAAAGATTGGAATCTGTGCTTGAGTAGGTTAGGGTTTGAGGTTGAGAAAAGCGAGATGAAGAAGGCAAAAGAAGGACTAATAGAACTCGATTAAAAGACTATGGCTATATATAAGTAAGCATAAATAGCTCCTCCGAGCAAATTAAGCCATAGAACATGGATTTAGCAGAAAAAGGAAAAAAGGTTGTTGGGCTGGTAAATAGAGCTTAAGTTATGGAGAATGCGAAATTGAGGATCAAAGAGGAGGGTACGGGTTTGGGTTTCAAGAAATGGAAAACGCAAAGGGTTACTCTATTAGACTAGGGAGGGGGAGTGTCACTGAAAGGATATACCTGGGGTTTCTTCTAGTCGACCATGTGAAATGAAAAGAGGACATTGCATGAATCAAGACTCCACCCACTAATCCAATTGCTTAGGACATTGTACTCCATCATTTAGGCCAAAAAAGAAGGATCAACCGCTTGGAAATGCTAAAACGAATTCAGGAAGAAACCCTAGAGGGGGGAAGTCGCCACTAAGGGGAGAAAAGAAGGATTTTTCACTCTCTTGACTTGATGTTTGTTGTTGACATTTATCGGTTATGACTATATAGATATAATAGAAAAAGTGATTTAGAGATGGCTTCAACCTGCGGGAAGCCACCTTTTGGCCATGTGGCAAAAATCTGAACATTGAGTCAAGGTTGCATGACGATTCTTTTGGCCACGAGGCAAGCCAGTGTCAATATATGCTTGAATTCTAAACAACAATGCTAAACGTATTAAGGGCAAGGATGGATTTATTGGTGAGCTGAGGTGGGCTGAAGTCCAAGGTAAAAAAAAAAATTACTATTAACTACCAGCCCACCCCCAAAAAAATTCCACCCAACCCAACTAAGCCAACCCAGCCCACTTAACACCTACAAAGCTCTTATCTCGGTCGGTCTCCCTCAGTTTCTTCTCTCTCTCACAGACGGTCTCTCTCAGCCAGTGACTTCCCCCAAAATCATGTCGATTCCATGCTGGCAATATCTACTCTCACAGTCGGCCAGTCACTTCTCTCTCAGGTTGTCACTTCTCCTTTCTCTTTTCCTCCACAATTCAGCCATGGCGACTGGCCTCTCTCACAGTCACCTCCTCTGTATCCACACAGACCACACTCCAGTGACTCCACAGCATAGCCATAACTATTTACCTCAAAAAAGAAGAAGAAGAGGCAGAGAGCCTATTGAACATTGGCGATGCCCTCGAATCGCTTGAAGCTCAGCTTTCTTCTTTGCAGGTTTGTTCATTCTTTTTAACTTTCTTTTCTTTTTTTTGTTTGAAATCCTTATTGTTTGTCAATTTCTTGAAATTGGGGTTTTACTGAAAACCCTAATTGAATCTACTTGCTAGTTTTGTTCCAACATTAAGTGTTTCATCAATCAAACTACTGTGGATTAGGAATATATAATATGGTTCAGACAGTTCACATTTTCTTGCTGTTTCCCATTTTTCATATGATTTGGAGTTTGGAGATTTTGGTCTGTGTAGATCCACATATGATTATTGAATTTACTATTTTCTTTTCCTCTTTGCTCACGCATACCTAGTGAATAGAAGCTTGTGTTTGTGGAGATTCCTTTAATTTGTTTATGTGGTTCACAATCCCCAATGTGGAGCAATGTTGGGGATCCCAAATTGTATCCCAAATCAATATGGACCCTTGAGTGGGTTCTGCTTCCTAATGGGTTCTGCTTCCTCATGCTTGAACCATGAGAAATTACCGTCAACCTAATTTAGTGAGTAGCTTCTATTTAGTTAATGGTAAGGATTAAGAAATCAATACCTAGCTAATAGATTGTTCAATTTTGAATTTTTTCATGTAGAAGATCAAGAGATATGTTGTCCTCTGTTCGTAATTAAATTTGTATGTTTGTGTGCAGTATGTACTCAAGTTTTGGATATCTTTAAAATTGGGATTGAACTCAAGTTTTGTATATCTAAAAAAATGGGATTGAACTCAAGTTTTGTATATCTTACTTAATCTCATTGAATTTTAATTTGGTTTGTTTAAATAGCACTGAAGCTTGCTTTGGATGGGATTGTTGTCATCGATGATGACTTGAAAGTTCCTACAAGCTTCGGATTTGTTAGTCGTATGAATGTTTAGCTTAGCCCGGGATAAAAAAAAAATCCTGGCTCCGCCCTTGATTAAAGGCAAGTTTGTTTTGGAGATAAGAATGGTATAAAGAGGTGGGATTAGAGAAAAATTATATGGGACCCACATTATGCCTTGTTTGTTTCGCATTTTATAGTGATTACTATTTTCTGAGTTGTAATACTAACCCGGTTTAAACAGTGTCCTTAATGCCTTCTACATGGTATTAATGAATACCACTTATCAGGTGGTATTATTTCCTCGGTATAAATAAAAGGATGGTATAAGAGAAAAAAATGACACAAATGCCCTCCAATGTGAAGAGTTCACATATAAAAAATTAATTTTGAATTTTTTTATATTATGTTTAAACGTATGATGTCACCAGTTTTTTTTTAATTTTTTTTAAAAATTATTTTAAAATTTTTTCTTGTATTATGTTTAAGTGTACGATATTAACGGTTTTTTTTAATGTTTTTTTAAAACATTTTATTTTGAATTTTTTTCTTTTATTATGTTTAAGCGTACGGTGTCACCGATTTTTTTAATTTTTTTGAAAAAATTATTTTAAATTTTTTTTATATTATATTTAAGCGTGCAGTGTTAACGTTTTTTTAAATTATTTTGAATTTTTTTTTTGGCATTATGTTTAAGTATACGGTGTTACCGGTTTTTTTTATATATTTTTTTTAAATTATTTTAAATTTTTTCCTTGTATTATGTTTAAGTGTACAATATTATTGGCTTTTTTAAAAAAATGTATTTTGAATTATTTTAAATGGAATGGATGATGTTAGGGGTAAAACGATATATTTGTTATATAAGATGTGATAGAATAGATAGTTATTTGTGGAACCCTTCATAATACCTATTGAATAAACAAACATGAGAGTAAATTGAAATAAATTTTATTACCGGTACTAATATCTATTGATATTAAAAATATTAAGAATACATTTCAAATACTAGACTTATTTAATACTTGAAATAAATATGACCCCACCGCCCCCTCCATTTACGTGGGGCCAATGTTATCCAGTTTGCCTGACCCGGGATATTCCACTATAACACTAACCTACGAATACGGGCTTGTCACGTGGCTGTTGTTGTGGAAACTTGTTGCACGTTATCGTTTTAGTTAGATAGGGTTTGGCCGGTGACTGTGAGTGGTCAATTTTTAAGTGGGAGCATGAATTTATTATAAGTCATACCTTAGAGAAAAGAAATGTACTTAATTATTACTTGTAATTACCCATCATACCCTTCATTGTACTTTCTCTTTTTTTTTTTCTTGAAGTAATTGACCGTTAATTCTTATATATGTCAAAATTGTGGGATTGAGATCTACTATGATATAAATTTCTTAATGTTAGATCATCAAGACTGTATTAGGGGAGGATATATTTGAATATAATAGATACTATTTGAATTTTTATTAGATAATCAAATATGAAGAAAATTAAAAAAAATATTTAATGCTAGAGTGGATCTAAATATAATATTAAAAAGCTAGGCCATCTTAGCTTAGCTAATATACAATTCAACAAAGGTGTTAATCCAATCGTACAACATCATGTTCGTTTTATATCATGTTATTTTTATTACCTAATAATGAAATTATTTTATATATTATTAAAAACATATATCTGTTTCTGCATAATTGCAATAGGGACATTATTTGTGGGATTTGAATTCAAGGTTGAATCATTGATCTCAAGAAGATAAAGTCTTCACAAAGTAAGGAGTATTATTGGACCAAAGACTCGTTGATCATTAAATTCACTCTTATTCTCCATTTGGTATAATGAAAAAATAGAAGAATAAAAAGTTAGAAAGATAGATGAAACATCATGTTTTATAAGGAATAATGAAAAAATGAATGAATGAGCTTTCCTTCTAACTCATCAAAATTAATCCCTCCAAAATTGAAAAGAAAGTGGATGAAAAATAAATTATTTGTGTTGAAATATATTTTATTTGTCTATATATTATTATGTATATATTAATTTTATATATAAATATAATGATAATATATGTAT
>CM042189.1:27662323-27714712 GCA_023539305.1 Ilex asprella
CCTTCTAAACAAGTACCATATAATAAAAATAATTAGTCAAATAATTGTGCATGTTTTGTTTGTGGAAAATTTGGCCATTTTGCAAAAGATTGTCATTTTTGAAAATGGGGTTATGCTCCTCAAGCTAATGTGACCGAGGAACCACTTGTGACCATGATATCTGAAGTTAATTTTATTGAGAATAGTGAAGGGTGGTGGACAAATTTTGGAGCATCTAGACATATCTGTCATGATTGATCTTGGTTTAAGTCTTTTTCTCTAGTTGGAAATGATAAAACAATGTTGCTTGGCAATTCACATACTGTGAATGTTTAGGGCCTGGGAGATGTCGAAATCAAATTTACCTCTGACTTAGTTTTGACCCTAAGAGATGTTCTTTAAACTCCTGAAATTAAAAAGAATTTGGTTTTTGGCTATCTTTTAATAAGACTGGTTTCAAACAAACCATAGAGTCTGATCAGTATGTTTTGACCAAGAATGGGTCATTTGTTGGGAAATGTTATGCTTGAGATGGTATGTTTAAGTTGAATGTTGTAATGAATAAAAATATTTCTTCCGTTTATATTGTTTATTGTGTGAATATGTGGCATGCTCGTCTTTGTAATGCTAATAGCAAATATTCGAAAAATATGAGCCATGCAGGTTTATTGTCTAAGTTACATAATCATTTTGAAAAATGTGAATATTGTAGTATGACAAAAACAACAAAACAACCTCGTATCAAAATAGAAAGAAATTCTGAATTATTAGAATTGATTCATACGGATATATGTGAATTTGAAGGAATTTTGACTCGTGGTGGAAAAAGATATTTTATAACTTTCATCGATGAATTTTCAAAATACACTTATGTTTATCTTATGAAAAATAAAATTGATACTTTTGAAAAAATCACCATTTTTATTAAAGAAGTAGAAAATCCTTTTGATAGAAAAATTAAACGATTTAGAAGTGATAGAGGTAGATAATATGAATCACTTGAATTAATTGAATATATACAGTCTTTAGGAATAATTATGAAACTACACCACCATACTCTCTCCAATCTAATGGTATAACTGAACGTAAAAATAGAACTTTGATCGACTTAACCAATGTTATGTTAGTTAGTTCTAGTGCACCTAAAAATTTGTTGGGAGAGGCAGTCTTAATTGGAAATTATGTTATGGATGGAGTTCCTCGTAAACAAAATCTAGTTACTCCTTATGAATTATGGGGAAAAAAAAAGTCTAACTTGAATTACATTAGAGTATGGAGTTGTTCAGCTTATGTTAGGATGACTGATCCTAAAATTCTTAAATTGGATGTGTATTCATTGGATATGCACTAGTTAATAAAACATATAGACTTTTAGACCTAGAAAATAATGTGGTAATTGAATCACTAGACGCTATATTTCATGAAGATAAATTCCTTTTTAAATATAAAAATAATGGGGGTGATGATAATATACCAAAGTCTAGTGATATTCCTAGTTCATTATTGATTGAAAATATAGAACAAAAAGAATATGAACCTTGGAGGAGTAAAAACAGTCGAGTAGAATTTTTTTTTGATTCAAATTACATTGTTTATAATGTTGAAGGGGATCCAACTAACTTACAAGAAGCTTTAACATCTCCCAATTCATACTTATGGAGACAAGCTGTAAATGAAGAATATGATTCACTCATAACAAACAAAACATGGAAATTGATAGATTTACCTCATACTTGTAAAACTATAGATTGCAAATGAGTGTTAAAGAGAAAGCTCAAATCTAATGGAACGATAGATAAGTATAAGACGAGGTTGGTAGCTAAAGGTTTTAAACAAAAAGAAGATTTATATTTCTTTGATACGTTTTCTTCTGTCTCTAGAATTACATCCATAAGATTGCTAATATCTATAGCTGCTATACATAATTTAGAAATACATCAAATAGATGTAAAAACAACTTTTTTGAATGGTGATCTAGAGGAAGAAATTTATATGAACCAACCAAAAGGGTTTATTCAACAAGGTCATAAAAAAAAAGTTTGTAAATTAACTAAATCTTTATATGACCTTAAACAGACACCCAAGCAATGACACGAAAAATTTGATCAATGTATTTTAACTCATGAGTTTAAGGCTAATAAGAGTGACAAATGTATTTACTTCAAGCCTGAAAATGGTGAACATATTATTATTTGTTTATATGCTGATGATCTTTTAATATTTGGCACTAGCTTATATGTGATTGAGACTACCAAGACTTTACTAAACAAAAATTTTGACATGAAAGACTTGGGTCAAGCAAATGTGATTCTTGGCATGAAAATCACAAAGAGTGTTGATGAAATTATGCTTGATCAATCTCATTAAATATAAATTTTTTTTTATTGTAAAGCTACTTGCACACCTTTTGATTCAAGTATTTATTTATTTCCTACAAAAAAAGAAAATGATGTAATTAATCAAATAGAGTATGCAAGCATAATTGGTAGTCTTAGATATTCTACTGATTGTACTAGACCTGATATTGCCTATGTGGTAGGTGTACTTGGTAGATTTACTAGTAGACCAAGTATGAATCATTGAAATGCAATATATCATCTTATGAGATAACTAAAAAGAACTATACATGTTGGTTTATTTTATAAGAATTATCCTACTGTACTTGAAGGTTATTGTGATGCAAATTGTAACACCTTATTGGGTGATTCTATGTCCACTATAAGTTATGTTTTTACTTTAGGTGGTGGAGTCATAAGTTGGAAGTCTAAGAAGCAGCAGATTATTGCAAAGTCAACAATGGAAGCTGAATTGATTGCGTTAGCTTCAGCTAGTGAAGAAGCTGAGTGGCTTTGTGATTTGTTGTTTGACATACCTTTGTGGGTTAAACCAATACCACTTGTGTTAATTCATTGTGACAGCAGTGCCGCAATAGGTAGAGTACGTAATAAGTACTGTAATGGAAAATCCAGATCTGTGAGAAGAAAGCGCAGTACTGTGAGATCATACCTGAATAATAGTGAAATCAATGTTGATTATGTGAGATTCGCTGATAATCTTGCCAATCTGTTAACAAAAGCTCTAGCTAGAGAAAATATCTGGAGTACATCGAGAGAGATTGGACTCAAGACCAAATTTGATTAAGTTACACATGAGGATACCCAACCTAGGGACTAGAGATCCCAAGCACTAGGTTAATGGGACAAACGAATTATAAAGTGACTTGGTTTGTGAAACATGTACCAATGAAATTTATATCATTGTTGAAAATTTATTCATTGTCCATCCCTATGGTGTAAAATACATGTCATCTCGTAACGAAAATTTAAAGGACGAGATTAGTATCACTTATGAGTTTTACAGCCCTTTTTGGGTGGGCTGTCTTATTTACGAGAGCATAATTGATAGACTCACTTATATGAGTGTGGAAGACAGACCGCTTCCTTGGGTAGAAGATATCAAGATGCTGGTTAAACAGTGGTGGGATGTATACAACGAAGAGTCATTGGATTGCAAGAGGACTAATGCAACAACTGAAAGTGTGAACAATTTCACGGTGCTGCTTTCGGTAGTTGACGTTGTTTATAACATTATCGCCCCATTCGCAGCTTAGACAATTATGTCTTTTTTTTTTTTTGCTTATATGGATATTGAAGTTAAATGTGTATTTGAAAAAAAAAAGAAATAAATAAATGTGTGTAGGTTTTATATATTGGATTTTCTCTTAATTTAGATGGAAAATTAATTCTAAGTAGGAGGATGAGCCTTTTTTTATATTTAATGATTGTTATTTTGGATTGCATATACTTTGAAGTTTATATGATGATACACTTTGACCTTTTATATTACAGCATTAAAATTGTTCGTTAAAATTGGTACACCACTAAATATACAGATAATACTATTAACAAAGCACCATACGTTCTAACCACAAAACAGTTGGACCAAAAGTTATTTAAAAATGAAAATGAGGACATTAGAACGATTTTATGCACAAGCGTGAACGCTTTATGAATACAAGTATTCTAGACTATTTTATTTTGATAATACTCTCGTCTGGAACCGTCATTCACACACTTTTTCTCCCCATTAATAAGAGTGGTTGAAAGTTGAGAACCTAAACAAAAATGCAAGTGAGCATACCCTACATCTCTCTTACTATACTTTTTTTTTCTAATAAGCAACCACCATTTTTCACCTTGAATTGATAAAAGTTAGAAGACGAATATTCCTTGAGAGGGAAGCTCATTATCCAAAATATACATTATATTTTGGGTTAGTTACACTAGAAGTACTCAAAATATGATATTTGTCTCATTTTGGTCCCCAATATTTTAATTGCATTATTTTAGTCCATGAATTATTAAATTTATTTTTATGTGGTCCTTCATGTAAATAGCGTCTAGATTATTAATGATTTTTTATCATAAACTTATCACGTGATACCTAGATATGAAAAAAAAATGGATAATTCTTGGTCAAATTGTTACCCAAATTTTGGTCAAAAAGTTATCCAAATTATACAGTTTTAATCACAAGCTATCTAAATTTTAGTTAAAAACTACTCATATTACATATTTTTTTGTCAAAATCTATCCAAAATTTGGGCAAGAGCTACCCAAATTATTTTTTGTCTATATTCAAGTATCACATAATAAGTTTATGATAAAAAATCGTTAGTAATTTAGATGTTGTTTGCTTGAACGGACATATAAAAATATATTAAATATTTTAGAGATCAAAATGATACAATTAAAATATTGAAGACCAAAATAAAGCAAACCTTATATGAGGACCCTCCACTGCAATTAACTTCTATATTTTAGATCCAAATTTAAAAGTCGGTTTGAAATCTGAAGTCCAAATATATTATCTTATCTTATCTCCTTATCCCATAAAACCCAATTACGTATTAAGTCCACCATTAAGACCAACCACTACGTTTTGGAAAATGATCTCAGAAAACATAAACTAAAGGTTTCTTCAAATTCAAGGAAGGTTCCCTTTTGGCCACGTGGCAAAAAGATCTGAAATGGTAGCTCCAGGTTTGCTTGAAGGAAGGTTCCATTTGGTCAGGTGACTAGTTAGTGTCAAGTTCACAGAGGGCGGGGTAAAGCATCGGCATTGACACATAATCAAATGGAGCAAGGTAATTTAGACTTAATCACTCCTTACTGTTATATTGAGGGAAAATTTCAGCTATATTTCTTTTAATTTTTCATATTTTTATGGATATTTCATATATTTTTTGAATTTTCACTGACACTATTTATCAGATTAAAGGCCTTAACCAGAATACAATTATTGTAAATTGCGTTAATTAGCTCGAATTTTAAGATGTAAAAAAATAAATTTTGATGATTTAAATTTTAATCGAATTTTATATAAAAAACTTATTTGTGGTTTATGTAGGCATGATTTTGGTATTTTAGATGATTTTTTTTTTGTTAAAAATTGTGGTTTCATGACAGACGGTGTTAGTGATGTTTACATGCAAACTAGAAGAGGTGTCAATAATGCTTTAGATAATACCAGAGGTGTTCTTAAAAATATTATAAATTAGAAAGAGTGTGACTGCAATTTTCTCTTATACTGATATTGAGCCTCAATATTTATTGAGACTTATAATCAATTCAATGATTGTGATAAATTATGTCAACAAATTATATCCAATAACATCATTGCTCCAAAATACAAGTAATGCTATGGTATCCAATAAATAAATAAATAAATAAAAAATCAGTGACGTGCCATTAGTTATTACTTTTTGAAATAAAGTAATATTTTTAAAAATAAAATTACAACTGATTAAGAAATATTCGTGATCGATCATAAAATGATACAATCGATCATAAATATCTACAAATCAGTTGTAACTTTAATTTTTAAGAAGTGTACCTTTACCCTGAAGAAAACTAACTTTTACCTTTAAAAGTTGTAAATTCCATAGCCGATCATAGCATTTTAAGATCAATCAAACCTTTTATAGTTTATTTTTTAACTCAAAAATGTATAATTTAACCTTAAAAAGTTATACGGTATTGATTTTAATAATGCAAGCTTTCTCCCAAAATACAAGTAATTCTCATTTAATGTGATGTCACAATTCAATAAAAAATTATTAAATAGATAAAATAAATTATGTTTTTATATATATTGTTTACTCTAAAAAATAACAAAATCTGAAGGTAACACATCAAAGAAATACGACGGTCATGAAAGAGTTTGTGAGAGTCCATACTTAATAGGGATGTTAACGAAATGAGACTCTAAGAATCCCGAGAAGTAAGAAAACGTGATAGTATGACCCGTCAGTTATAGATGGTTCAGTGTACGTCTACATATCTCTAGAAAAAAGACTGATTATAGTTATGACAAAAATATGGTTTAGATAGTTGAGGCCATCCTATAAATAACAAGACAAGACTACAAATAAATGATTCACAATCAAACATAACGACTTTTACACAGAGTTTAGACTCTCTCCTTCTTGTTTTTACTTTTGAACTTCACTTTTACTTGTAACTCATCACTCCGGTGATCTTTAGTACTTTCATTTACTTTTAAGTAGAGTACCCTTTTCATATTTTAGGTTTAATTTATCTTCTACTTTACATTCCAATTTTCTTTATACGTTCTAGTCCATTACATTACAAATTGGAAAATTATTTAAAGTAATTAATGTCGAAGGCCTAGAAAAGAATTCAGAGATAGTCTTATCCCTCATTATAATTATCTGAATAGTCACAATTTTAGAACCTTGAATCAATTTTAATAGATAAGATTGTACGTGTTTAGATCGTAAATCCAATCAAACTTTGGCATGTCTGTAATCCAAAAATATGGCAAACAAGTACTTATTATATTACGCACATAGAAGTTGTTACCAAATTATATAGAAGAGTAATGCTATTTAGACCTAAAAATCTAAACTGATTTGTTGACTTGATGATGTAGTTTCATTCGAACCATTAAATTAATAGCAAGTTCCATTGTTTAATGGGGTCCACAGTTATCTAATGGTCATACTAAATCAGGTCAACAAAACAAGTCAATTTTTAGGATGAAATAACATTATTCTATATAGAATGCACTTGCTCATTTGTTATTTTTTTAGTAGATAATACTAATATGGTGTTGCTGCAAATTTTGTTTTATTGATGAAAGAAACCCAATTAATAGATAGTTTTCAAGCGATTGCTTGTTAGGGGTTCAAATATCTTATTTTAGGACTTTCTTAGATGAATTTTAATGGAAAAACACACAGTACAGAAAATTAATAAAAGAATTAACTCAATCGAAGAGACTTCAATTACAGAAAAGGCTAGATTAACAATCTTAATTGCAGCAGTAACTGCTTCCTAAAACTAAACTAACACTACTACTAATGTCCAGATCGTGGGTCTTGTGGGGGTTTGAATGTATCCAATTTTCTCAACTACATGCTCTTTTATTGCCATTATCCTCGATGGTTTTGTTTCCATCGACGATTACTTAATATTAATCTCTAGTTAGTTATATCTCTCTTTCAAATAGAGTTGTAACTGATTATCTCCCACCTTTCTTCAATTTCTGTCATGTGACATCTTCTTAATACATTTAGATTTTTCAAATGTCCATGCATTGAACATTCTTGATATTTTATATTTTAAGTCCAAACAATACCTTCTCATTTAATTGGGTTTAATCTTTAATAACTCAAGTGGATGAACAATCACGATCGTTGTTCCCTTCAAACACTTATTTAGAGAGTTTTGGCTCATGAACTATTCACTTTACCCTTCTTTGTTGGCTCTCTACTCCTTGCTTCCATTTTCTTTGGAGATTCTTTTCTGAGATTCAGAATGGCTCCTAAGAAACAATACCCTCTAGATTAGTAGTTAAAATCAGCATATTACTATGCCTTTTTTAAGACTAATTATACTTTGAAAGAGTTTAGAAGATGACATTTTAGGACATAATTGTACCAGGGACCAAAGGCAATGAATATCAAACTTTCGTGCAACACCAACATATTCTGGAGCAAAATTGAAAAAACTTGAACCAAGGAAAAAACGTTCAAACTCCATTCCACATTCGAACGTTCTCTTGAATTATTGAAGACCAGACTGCTGATGCATGATGTGTTGCAGTAAAGAAGGAAAACACACAGAAGTACTTGAGTACATCGTTTGAACGCCAATCCACGTTCAGACGTTGTTTTGAATTATTGAAGACCTGGTTGATAAGTGTGAGGGCAGTGGTTCATGGCGTATGAAAGTAGCTCTCCCAGAAGAGCAGAGGCCACTTGAGTAGGAGGTTCAAACTTCATCTGGCGTTCGAACGCCATCAATCAAAAACATGAAGAACGTTCGAACATTGTCCTCAGACTAGCTGCAGAGTGGTTGGTTTTCACTTGAACTTTGGCGGCCTTGCACCATTCTTTCACACTCTCTTGTCCCTTCCTCTTTGCCTATAAATACTCCCATTGTGGGAGCTTCAAAAGGACTTGATTTTTAGACTAGAAAAACACTTCTTAGCTTGTTAGTCTTAGACTTAGGTTTATATTTACTTGCATAAAGGAAGATAAATCATCTTTTGGTTGTGGTAAAAACTCTCTAAAAGTGGCTAGCTTTCTTCTACTTTTATTATTAGTTTCACTCACTTCCATTGCTTGAGCTTTTTTCTTCCCTTAGAGGAGTAAAAATCTTCCAATTTTTTAGAACTTTACCAAAGTCGTGAAGAGTGGAACATCATTCACTCATTCTTTGTTGAAGATCAGCTATGTTTGTAGTGTGTTTTATCTTGTAACTCCTTTACTTTGAGGGATGAACATCACTCACTTTTTCAGCTTTACCAAAATCATGAAGCGTGAATAGTTTCTCATTCACTCTTTAGTAAGAGGTAATGAACATGTATAAATCATCAGAAAGTTATGTTTGTGCATTTTCAATTATGCTTAATGCTTATATTTTCCTTGCTTATTGAATGATTGACTACATCTAGTAAAGCTAAGGTACTTTGTATAACTGTGAG
Source organism: Ilex asprella (assembly GCA_023539305.1). Classification (NCBI taxonomy): domain Eukaryota; kingdom Viridiplantae; phylum Streptophyta; class Magnoliopsida; order Aquifoliales; family Aquifoliaceae; genus Ilex; species Ilex asprella. The sequence continues at coordinate 27,671,315 of CM042189.1, forward strand.
TACTTTCTATAATACAGATAACTCTTACATAGAAAGACTCATTGTTTCAAGGCAAGTACTCCAGCTAGATCTTCATAACTACCCTTCAATCTTCTCCATTATTGTGCTTCATTTAAAGAACAAAAAATTAATGCCATGGTAGGATGCCTTGTAAAAACACTTGTTTGTTTGTAGATGAGTTTAATCTCGGCACAAAATATTCTTGTAAACTTCTAGTAAGACATCAGAACCATGTTTTTAATCCACCTTTATCTTCTAATTAACTTGCTGTTGACACAGGGGTTAATTGAGTTACCAACCACAAGTATAATAAACTGAATGATTAAATACATGTCCAGATCCTCGAACTAAAGAGTGACCTTTTTTTTACATTTGAGCTTATCTTATATTTTGTTCAGAAAACCTTATTGAAAGAGAACTTCATATTCTATCCAAGAAATCTCATACATCACACAACTTCAAAAATCAAATGTTACAGTCACTTGGTCTCTGCCACTGCTTACTTCAAAACACCGACAAATAGTTCCCTGTGGATTCGACTCCAGACTTAACCGGATTATTACTACAACTTGACCGCCTACACCTGGGTGTATGCATTTTGGATCAAGTCACCTCCTTCTTTGTCTTCATTTGAAATTCCAATCTCACAAAGGTTTCCTGCTAAAAAGTAAGGAAGCAACATAGACTCTGTAGACCATAGGATTCTGATTCCTGCCCCTAGTTCTAGTGGGACTCTTAATCTTGGTTCCTCCTTCAAATAATATGTGTGTGAAAGATTCCCAGACTATTACTTTGTTCATGAAGGTGAAACCCTAATGGTAAATTTGTCACAACTTCTATGGAAATCTTGGAATCAGGGAACTAACCCACTTCATTCGTGGATCAACCCTAAACAAAGTTGGTTCGATTGAATTACAAAGTCGGAGCCCTATTATGCCTCTCAATGGAGATGCTCAGGTATCTTTGGAATAATTAAGCTCTTTACTTGCGAAATGCACATGAATCGGTGGTTAATTGGCGTCATCGCGTGTTTCTGGTCCCATTCATGCAATGTAATGCTTCTTTTTGTTGGCATGGTGTTCCCAATGATACTAGATATAGTCCATTTAATGAGGCTCCCATTGAAAGGTATGCAGGTAAACGCTTGCATCTCTATCGGTACTTATTGTGACTTCATCAATTTCTTTTCCAATATAGGGTATAATGAACTCATCAAATATTTCTTTGCCTTCCAATATCCTACCCCTCCATTCGTGGAGCATGTCACCTTCCTTTGCCATTGGATCTATCGATTCATTTTGTGTTCCTGGTTTTAAGTTAACCAAGGAATCTGTTAGAGTAGCCATCCAATTGGCTAACAAGAAGAAGAGTACCCTGGTCCTATTTTTTTTAAGGGCATTGTACAAAGGTCTTTTTAACCTGACAGAGAATAGGATAACTGTTAGTTGTGGAGGCCCTTTCTGGTTTTTCGAAGCCTAGCTTTATGCTTATTTTTCAAAGGTCTGACCCTTTGAAACTTTGCCTGATCTCAAATATCGATCCTTGAAATATGCCCATCTTTTTCTATCTGCCCTAGTCTTATGTACAAAGAAGACTTTTGATTCTTATTTTAGAACTTTTTTTTACTCTTAGTAACGATAGCGTGGATATTTTATATACTCCTTTTTCTTAGCTTCTCTATTCTTCTTATTTTCTTGAACCATTTTTTGTTAACCTAGACAATGCTCTTAATGAAGCCAATGAATTACAACGCAACAATTTGGCCTTACTCAAAATATCCTTATATCGATGAGCCAATAGGTGAGAGACTAAAAATAAGATCAAATGTTCTAGTTCACCATATTTTCTAGGCTTATGAGAAATCATTAGAACATTTCAGCCTTGATTTTTATCGATTCTATAGACGAATACATGTCTAGGCTGTGTTATGACAATTGACAAGGAAATGAAACTTCTGCCAGTCGAAAAAAGAAAACAATTGAAGCTGCTACTTTAATCACTTCTCCTCTTATTAATCCAAATAAAAGTAAAGTTTTCCTAATTGAGGAGCCCAAGAAGGAGAGGCGAAGAGGTCCTTCTCTAAAATTGCTTCAATATGTTGCTACTCACCCCTCGAAGAGGGTTAAGTCTTCTCAAGCAACCACTGATGTGCCTATGATGCCTATAATTGATGAGCAAGGCACTAAAGAAACTCCTCTTCTACACAAGAAGACACATACTACATCCAAAGATAAAAAATTTGGGGAAGGTCCTCTATTACCATTGTCGATCAATCCTCCTTTGAAGGGAGAAAAAGATGTAATTCTTTCCCCATCCAATATTGGGGACATGTTGATTAGCAAACTCCTTCCTACAACCAAGAAAAGTAGCAAAAAGTTCAAAGTGGCTGCTAAGGTATAGATCACATCCTTCATGTTCCCCATTTTTTCCTCTTTAGATATGCTTTATAATGTTTCAATATTTTTTCTTTCTGAGAGGAAATAAAAAACTGACTGTGTAAACCCCCACATGTCTACACTATCAACAATCGTCCAATTAGCTTCGTTTTGCATTTAACGTCTTCATTTACATCTTAAATCAAATTATAAGAATAATAAGTATAAAAGGCTAAATAATAAATTAGAAAAATATGAAATTTTGCTTTTTCATCAATGAGCTAGCTTAGAGGAATTGAATAAAATTTTTGATAGATATACTAGTTCTACATCATGTTGTTATGGATGATTCTAAGAGACGGATGGTAATTTGGTTTTGGTTAATGAATGATGCTAGACATAGATCTTTATGCAAGACATACTACCTAAATTGGAGATAGGTATGAGATAGGACTTGTGACAAAAGACATCCAAACTCGAGTTAGACAAGAATAAAAGAGCCAAACAGTTCGACATACTAACTTTCAGCAATTTGATCATAACTCTTTATTGGAAAGTCCAAATTGTGCACCGTTATTTTTTTTAGAACCCTAAATCATATATCTTTCCACCCATATAGGTCACACATACTAAAAATACCTGAGCCAAATTAGTTTATTCTCTGAAGTTGACAAAAAACCTGCACTGTGGTGTTCCTTGGATAGTAAAGTGTTGTGCTTTTTTCTCAGACTTTGAAGGTTTAACCCCCCATATGTTTATATGAATATAGTAATGTACTTGTTTAGAGATTCTTATATATGTAATAACGTAAGAATAAACCATATATATATTGAAACCGTAAGAATAACACGTATAGCGGTTCGAAAGAATAAAATAAAAATTTTAATGTTTTGAAATAAATCATAAAAATAAATGTTTTTAGGTTAAAATAACATTAAAAATGAATCCGGAACGTCAAAAAATCTTAGGGTAGTCATATGGATCAAATTGGAGATTTTTAGTGGGAAAACTGTAATTTTGGAGACAACCTAAACATGCTGTGAATATTAACTTCGGGGGTTGCTGTGTTTAAAACATAGATTTCAGCCCCTTTGCTTCCATTTTTTTTTCACATCTCTCACCCCAAACCTCTTAGCACCCTAGAAGAAGATAGAGGAAAGGAGGAAAGGGAGAAATGAGGTGTCTAGAGCTCGGGCTTTGGTTTGAGACTTTAATTCAAGGTTGGAGTTTCTCTCACTCTTGTTCATTCAGGCTAGAGCTATATATATCTATGTATATATATATATATTTTTGACTCTAAATCTTAGATATGTGTTAGAAAATCTTTGGTTCTAGATACTCTTACAAATATTATCATGTTTAAAACAAGGCTATGGTTGAATTGCCATGAAACCTCTATTTCTTGTTTTGAAAAATCTTGTTCTCATGAGAGGTGAATTTTTCTCTCAATATTCATTTATTCTTGACTTCTAAAACTTTAGTCCTTTGTGTTGAGTAATAAATGATGTTGTTGTGATCTCTTGTATTTTTTCTTAATTAGTTATTGGAATTGTTACATGATAAATTTGAAAAATTTTAAGATATGCTTGTAAAATGAGAAATTGTGGATTTTGATAATTCTTTGAAATGGTTTGTGTATTGAGAATATTCTTGGTTTCCTTATTTGTATGGATGTTGTGATGGATTTGGGTTGCTATCGAGAGATGCCGTAGAGTTTTAGAGGTTAGTTTATCCCAGTGGGGGTGAGATGGTTTCCTAACACTTGTAGTGAATTTTTATTTGGTAATGCGACCACTATTGTTCACCGGAGTTCGAACAAGAGATAATATACTTTTCCTGGGGAGGGACTCGTCACTACAATTAGGATGGTAGACGCCATTTCCTAAAGTGCTTGTGATTGTGATTGTGATTCGTGGACTAGTTATAATCGTTGGGTAGATTCATGAGAAGCAATCAACATATATAGTACGGGGATGAACCAGTAGACATGGGATGATGGGTTGGATCGTCTTGGCCGGTTCATTGGTATGGGACAATACATCGGAAGGCGTCCTTCCTAAATGACTTAAGGTTGAAAATAGTTTATTGTTGTGAAATTTACATTATCCTTTCACTTGATTATTGTTACGACTTAAACTTGAGATCTATTTAAAATGTCATGTTTTTTCTTCTAAAATTGATATATGTTATTTACGAAATGAGACCGACCGATTTTTATCTGTTTTCTAAACCTTGTTTGAGTTTGGGAGGATTTTTCTACAGAGCTTCATGCTCACCCCCTCCAGTTAAACATTTTACAGATTATGGGTTAGAGGAGGAGCTCAGTGCTAATGAGTCGGGCCATGGAGAAGCTTCATTAGAGGGCTACTTGGATCCCGAGTGGGACATCTAGAGATGTCGTTTATTTTTGTGCTAGACTAGAAACAATTATGTACAATCATGTAAATCTAGTATTTTGTTTATTCCGTTGCTAAGTTTAAATGTAAATCTTTTGAGGTTGTAGCCATGGTTTGGGCTTATTCTTTTAGATAATGTTGTAAATCTTTATGGATGAAGAATGAAGTCTCATTTCTTTATGGATTCTATTAGTGCTCTCATGATGTAAATGGTTTTAAACCATAATGTGGTCAATGTTTACTTATAAATGGACCCAGTGTGATCAATATTTATTTATAAATGGACCCGATGTGGTCAATGTAGTATAATTCCACATATTGTGTTTTGAGTAGAGCCCCCGTACAAAGGAGACTCTGCTCGAATTTTGTTAAATTAAGGACCCCCGATTTTGGGGCGTTACAGACTGTGCCAGAGCATAAAAGTCCTGAACATTCTTCCCCAACCCTTATAAGGAAAGAAAGTTCTACTATCTCAGATGACCAAGGAGACAACACGTTGACAACTATCATCATTGCCACTCATCTGAGTCAATACATGCCTCTATTTCCTATCGAGGGTCGAACAACACTTCCTCAATAGGATTCACCCAAGAGGAATAACATTACTCCTGAGGAGCCAACTTGTGGAAATTCTAATATCCCAAACCTTGTTCCTCCTATTGTGACTCAAAAATAACTTTCCTCAACCAGATCTCCCTTAACGGAACTTTCATATTCTATCCCAAGTCTTATTCTTGAGGAGGCTGTTCACAAGGGTCCCACTATCCCAGCTTTTGCTAATGACCCTTTGGCCAAAATTGACAGTTATTTGGATCAACTAAAGAAGTCTTTTTCATCTACTTTTTCTATGAACCTTCTTATTAGCATTTTCTTTTCTTTTTGCTTCATTGCTTTTCATACCTTTCCTTGCTTTTTCCTAATCGAACTTCCTTTTTTCTTTTCCAGTCAATGCCTGAATCTGCCTCTCATATCTCAATTTCAGATTTGGATATTAAAGCTATCTACCAGAAGACAAATAAGTTGACAAAGGTAGTTGATTCTACATCCTCCTCTAAATTTTGCCTTCCTCCTATTAAAGAGGCTGTAAAATAAGAATTTGCACATTTCTTCAAGCTTCTTGAACTTTCTTTTAATCAATTTCTCCAAGATGACCCTTCTGCCATAATTTCCTGTATGGCCAAGATTTCTGTCGTCTCTTTTGCTTCACAGAGCAACAACAACAACAAATGGCCTATATGAACACTTATCTTCAAACCAAAATCTTGTAAGCTCATTATTTTCAAGATGAGGTGAAGAAAGAGATAGGCTTTATTGACTTTGTGAAGGACTCTGCTCCTCAGCTTTCTTCAAACAAAGAGAATGCAGAAAAATTAAAACACCACGATGTCATCTTATTATAGGAAGAAATGGAAGTTAGAATGAAGTTGTCAAGGATCGTTGAAGGAAGGGAAAAAAATAAGGCAAGAAAAAAAAATTCTAAATACTAAGTAACTGCTAGCTAACTACCAAGATGGAAGTGGTAAATTGTTGGTCACAGCAGAGAGTTTGAAGCAGTGTCACTAAAATCGGACCGGACCGGCAGGTTGAACCGGTTAAACAGTGAACCGGGGCTTGGACCAGTTCAATTCTATAGTTGGACCGTATAAGGAAACGAATCATAAGTGAACCGTTAAACCAACCGGTTTTTTACCAAACCTGTGAACCGAGAGGTTTAGAAAAATCGGACGGTTTAAATTTCAAGAGTTATATAAAAAAAATCATTTTTTGGGTCATTTGCCCTAAATAAATCACGTTCACAGCTCATCAGCCACCCACCCACTACTCAGACCTCACCTCTCAGGCAATGAGATCATCACTCTGGCGACCTCTCAGTGAGGAAGAGAAGGCGAGAAGGCTAGGGACTCAGGGAGGCTGAACATATCATCACTTCCTTTCATTTTTGCACAAATCTCACATAAGCTTTGTGATGATTCATCAGTTTCTATGCTCGTCGATGATGAAACCAGAGGACTGTTGATGAAGTCACTAAAGGAGGCCTACGCTTCGAATACTCTGTCACACACACTGCCCATAGCCCACAGGAGCTTCGAATACAATGAGAGATTCTCTTTTTGAGAGAGAGATGGATGTGCAATATATGTATTTTAAAATTTTAATATGGGACCTGGCTAATATTTGGCATATGTGCTATATACATTGTAGACATATTTTATATTTTTTTAGTTAAATTACTATTTTTATAATTATTATATATATATTTTTATTTTTTTTTATTATATGACCGGTTCGACCAGTTGACCCAGTGGTTTAACCAGTGAACCATTGTCCTGGTTTTTTTACCAGTTCGATGGCTGGTTCGATTCTGATAACATTAGTTTGAAGCATGCCCAACAACAACTGAGATTGTTATCGAATACATGGGATACCTTCAAGATTTATTTTCCCTTGCCTTAGTATTTTTGTGAAGCCATGTAGTCTTAGTGGTTTCTTTTCATACTTTGTATAAATGTACCTTGGCCATTTGGCCTTTTATCCTTAATGTAAAAGACTTCTTACTTCTCTTTGTGGCCCATAAGCTTTAAATTTTCATATGGTATGGTTGCTTCAACATTTCCAAGAAACCATGTAGTCTTGGTGGCTTCATACAAATGCAACCTGACCATTTGATCTTTTGATTAATACAAAATAGACATCCTTTTATATAAAATCCATAACTTTATTCATCACATTGCAGTATCATTTGAACCATCAAACAATGGTTGCACATAATGAATGAACATAAATTAAAGTTTTCATTCCATGGCTTAAAAGTTACCAACCAAACAAAAACTTTCCTCTAGAGGAAATACACTAAAAGCTGTTTGATCCTCTTACATGAATTCTTAAATGGTTTGGCTCTAAACCCATGTGGCATCCATGCTTGTAGGCTCTATCAAATATTACCCTGACTTCTTGACAAACCTTCTAGTGTACAACCCCTCATCAGATGTCCAATTTGTTTGGTCATCTTCTATTTGTATCCAATCATTTTAGTTCTTGCTATTTGGACTAATTTTTTATATTTTTAGTCCAATTGACAAAGGCAACATCCAATGCCTTCGTTTTCCTCCAAGTTATATCCAAATAGCCTTGCTAACATGACTTTAATGGTAGCCACTTGCCACTTCAAGACCTTTTGCAGGTTTTATGGATGATCTTCTATGGACTCTCTATCTTTTGATTTAGGTTGCAAAAACCCAAATCTAACTAATTCATGTAAAATCTGGTGTAAGCTTTCTTCAAGGTAGTTATTAAATTGGCTTTTGCAGCTATTTTTTCGAATTGAAGTTAAATCCTTGCAATAAAAGTGGACTTTCACATTGTGTGCATCTACATAGAAAGAATTGGTATATGCATAATGCAGTTTCATACATTTATTCCTTTATCATCACTTTCTGATAGGAAGATCAATGCTTGATGCAAGAATGATGACACACAACCATTGACATGTATCCAATCTCTTCTTAGAGGAGCATTAAAATTGGATGAGGAATCTACCACAAAAAATATTATTGTGGTCTTTCTGTTACCTACTTGTAATTGTATAGGTTGGATTCCCTTTGTGGAGGATGATCCTCCTGCAAAATTACTGACTATGATGTCAGTATGAAGCAGATCTTTTTATCCTTTGTTTAGAACCTTTAACATCCTTGAAGGTAAGAAGTTGATCACTGCTTCAACTTTATTATTGTAAACCTAAGCGCAGGTTGAACAAAGTAATATATTCTTGGAAGACTGAGGTCGAACCCTCAAGGAATTGTCACAAAGAAATGATCGCACAAATACCAAAATAAACCAAATGATTTGTTTGAAGAGTTGTTGATCGGAGAAAATTAATTTTAGGAATAAAAACAGTAATAAAAATACTAGAGCATTAGGTAATCCCTCTCAATTCTATATGATATTGATTAAAAACTCACAACTTAACTTACAACATGAATCAGATGTTCGTTGATTCCAGTAACAAATCAAGTAAAAAAACCTAAAGTTATAATCAAAAGATTATTCAGGAATCTAAATAATCAACCAATTATATTTTTTTATGAAATAATGATAATTAACCCAAGAGTATAATAACCAGTTATTTATTTGCAGGAAAATTCAAGCAATTTATGTACATGGCCCAACAACTTAAGAATTTTTACAGAATAAAAACTTTACTAAAAAAATCAGAAATTAAATTATCAAAACATCATAAGTCATTAAACACAGGGTCAATAACAATATCGTACTTCCTCAAGAGATTCTCTAGCCCTAGCTTAGCCTTCTAGGCAGACATGATTAAAAATTAAGAATAATATAAGAGAATTTGTAGGCAAAAAAAAGATCCTCTTTACAAAGTCTTCAATTTTGTATTTATATCTCCGTTGGAGAGAAGATTGATTTCCATTAAAACTCCTAATTTGGCGTTGGCAGAACCTTGACACTCGTTCGGACGCGTGTTCTTAAACTGTCCGAACACGTCTTCCAGAATGCTCCTTCTTTTGTTCCTCGTTTTTCTGCCATTCACGTCCGGACATGTACTTCTCATCCGCCCGAATGCGCATTCCAGTGTGCTTCCTCTTGAATTATGCTTCATCTTTCCTTAATTTACCTTCAATTTGTGCTATTATCCTGCAAAATAGACACAACTCATCTTTTATTAGCATAACATCAGTTCTTGAATACACTACTATATTTATCACACTTTCATAACTGAATAACCAATCTTTCCCATTAATAATTGTAAATATTGGGCTTCAATCAATCACTGCTCCATTGTCAACCAAAACTTTGCTGATTAGTTGACCTTTGATGTGGACCTGTACATACAGTGGCCTTAAATACTTGACCTACTCTTTCTAGGGGAAGTGCAACACCACTGTATTTTCCCCATGTTTTCTTGTTCTACGCTTATAGACCTTCCATTAGGTCTAAACTTCTTCACAATTTCTGCAGGAATTGCCATTGATTTAGTGATGTATTTCACATCTCCTGCTAGTTGGTTTGGTTATCCTGACTTTGCCTTAAATGCTTCAGGCAGAGCCAATTTCATGTTGCATGCTACAACGTCTCTGAGGAGAAGTTTTATGTCATCAAAGTCCATAAGCTCCTCATTTGACAACATGTATTTATCTTCTTCTATTTTCTCTGGCATCTTTTCTGGTTCTCCTTTAGATAAATTCAAGACTTAATTAAATTCAACAATCTTTTGATGAAGAATGTCCTGTTTGGTATGGACTTCTTTGATCTTTTTCTATTGTTCTTTTGTCCATGTGAGGTTTTTTTTTTTGCATCGATGGACTTTGCCCTAAATAAGCTTCACGGGGAGTAGGACCTTGCCTTTTCATTCAGGTGGAAAACTTTCTTTGCTTTTTTTTTTTTTGGGATTTTGTTGAGTGATTGGTACCAGGCCTCAAATGAGAATTTTGGTACTGAACATGATGTCATTTTTCATCATGACCTTCAGGGGGATTCACACTGCTAGATCCAACCTTTGTGATCATCTCAAATCTCATTTTCCTCTTCTGATTTTGCTTCTATTAACGTTTCTTGTCTTTTGATTGTCTACTAGACACTTTCCTTGGTCATCGATGGTCCAACAAAATTTTTCATCCCCTGCAGCCTTTCATTCCTAGCTTGGCCTTTTAACCAGTGCCTCTTGTATCTCTTGATTTCAGCAAAATAATGAGGATCATGCTCGTACATTTCCTACATTTTAAATATGCGTCGGTCTGCACAACCAAGTATTTTCTCCAAACCATTATAGATCTGCACATCTCCTTCACCTCTGTTGCTAAGCTAGAGACCCTTATTAGTGAATTCTCTTACCACCTCATCTAGTGGTATTGCATCTGGCATGGCAATTTCTTTGGCACATCTGAAACATATGACCAGTGGCTCTCCCTCAATGGGACCAAGCCTACTGTGGATTGGTACCCTCATCTTGGGGATAATCCTCTCTTTGCTAACCACCAAACTAGCTTCTTTCTTGTCTTCCTGTAAATTAGAAAAAACCAAATTAATATTAACTTCTTTGGCAAAAAGATCTTTATCTACACACATGTTTTTTTTTTTTTTGTAGCATATTTAAGCATTCCTTTTTAGGTCAAGTCTTGCACATGATTTTTAAAAGTGACGTAGTTTTGGGTTGAATGTCAAAATGAATTATGTCATTTGCAGTATTCTTTTGCCTTCCCATTTTTTTTGGAGGGATTCTACGTCCTTGAGACAAGACAATAAACTTTTGGTTGATTATCTCATCGAATAGAGCATTAGCCATTGAAAAATCAAAGGAATACTACCTAAAGGTCAATGGTACATTTTTTTTGTTTGTTGAAAAGATGACTAGATAGCATGTTCATAGAGTCTTCAACATTTTTTAGGGTTCTATGATATGTGCTACATCTATCTCAACTTTTTCATCGAAGTCTTGAAAATAAGTTCATAATGACTTATTTTTCCTTTATTACCTTTCTCTAAGCAGCATTTCATAGCTAATGGCCTTGACTGAGAGTTCAAAGAGATCTCTAAACTCCATTATTTCGAATTTCATTCTTAATTCAAAGTCAAACTATTTTGAACCAATTTTACCAATTCAATTTCAGGTAAGTAAACATGGCATTTGTTTCTGCCTTTTTTGAATCTGTCGATGTATTGTTTTGTAGATTCATTCGAATTCTATCTTAGTCATGCCATATCTGTCATTGAAACAGAACTAAGCACGAAACTACTCTTTCATTTCTTGCCAAGTTTGAATAGAATTGGTAGGCAGTTTATGAACCAAATAAATGTTGTCTTTGCTAAAGACTGTAGGAATAATTTCATTTTCAGATTCCCACTACTTCCAACTTTCCCAAATTGGAAAGTAAATTTGCCTATGTATTCTATTATGGATTGATTCTCTTCACCAGAGTAAAGATGGAATTATGGGATTGTGTATCCCCTTGAGAATTTGTCATTGTCAATCCATAGTGGATATGATTTTTTGAATACAAGCCTTTTAGTTCTTTTCTTGCCTTTATGTTTTCAAATTGGTGAAAGGGTTGCCTCATGCCCTTGGGTTAAATTCCACTATAGGTTCCAAAGTAGGCATAACATGTCTCTCACGACCTCTTCTAGGAAATTCAGGGGCCATCATTAGCCCATTTTTTTTTTCATAGGAATCCTTCATGTGAAGAAATTAGGAAATATCTCAACAAGTTCCCCATCGACACCATGTTGAAATGATTTTGGTGTGGTGGGCTTGGTCTTTCATTAGTAACTATCAGTAATGGTCTCTGGTTTTCTACAGGAAGTACTTCATGACCAGTATTTCCTTCTTCCACCACTTGATATTTAGCCATAGTGGTTGATTTTTTATTAATTGGTCCTAACATTGAAGTCTGGACATTCATTAACTCATGCATGACCATAACTAAGTCTTATCTAATGCCAGAATTGGGATTATGAAATTCTTGTTTTAAGTTTTGCACAAATTCTTGTATCTATAGATTATCTTGGCCAATGGATTGGCCATTTCCCGGGCTTGCAGATTTCAACGGATTGACACTCAAACTTGCTTCATGATTGCCACTATTTGCCATCATGTCCATAATTTCGTTAGTGTCAAATGTGATATGCTTTCTTGTTCTCACCATAGTGATCCAAGTTAGTAATGGTGTCCCACCGGGTGCTAAAAGATTGTTGCTCCAAATTCTATTTTTATCGACGGAAAAACTCAATCGACAAACAACTTTAAAGCAATTATTCGTGAAGGGGTTTAAATGTGTTTGTTTCAGGATTTCTTTGGATGAATTTTAATGGATACACACAGTATGGGAAACTAATAAAAGATGATTCTTTAATTAATTTAATCAAAAAGACTTCGATTACAAAAAGACTTGATTAACAGTCTTAATTGCAACAGTGACTGGTTCTTAAAACTAAACTAACACTATTCCTAAAATGTCCAGAACATGGGTCATGCAAGGGTTTGAATATATCAAACCTTCTGGTGTGCTGCCGCAGACAACCAAAAATAAAACCTATACTCCTAAAAATAATGTAGTAGTGCGAGTAAGGATCGTTCCCACAGAAAGTATCTAGCCTAGTTTTATGCCTCGTGAACAAGGATGAATGGGGCTTTAAGTTTAACGATTTTTTTTTTTAAGAAAAACAACTAAATAACAATTCAAATTAAAGTATCAAAATTAATCAAGAGAACAAACCTTGGTCCAAGTCAACATCCACCATCGGAATTTACAACTGGTCATCGATGCAAATATATATCAATTCACTATATAAACATTCACCGTTGAAATTATTTTCCTGTCTCGCCTTTGTCGCAGTTAATTAGAAAACAAGCGATCTAATAAACCTTAACTACTAAACAACCAAAGACAAATACTAAAGGTTTAATCTAGCAGCTTTAAGAATTAGAGAGATCGATGAAACTAAACAACACAAGCACAAGCAGTTGCATTTAATTTAGTCGAATGTTCTTTCTAAGATCTAAAAATCTCTGACGCAGCAAATCATTAAATTTTAGTTGCTTCACAAATTAGAGGGATCAAACAATTACGGATTTGATATCTAACCCAGCAATAGATTGCAACGAATAATAAACTAGTAGGCCCCATAGTAATTAAATGATACAATCATGAAAATAGGTATAGCAGAATATCCAATACTCAAATCATAAATTGAACAATAAAAACAAATTAGATCTCACAGTTTTATTGATTCCGAGGCTTCCGTTTCCTTCGACCAAGTATTAAAGTTTAGCCACTCAGGGTCATTATGAAAACTAGAAGCAAGAGTTAGAGAAGAAGGGAGTCTATCAGCCTCCCTTTTCTCTCCTTAAATAAATATAGAAAACATATCACACTCCCAAAACGTGTACAACTCAAATCCATATATTTTAGGTATTCCATATCAAAACAAATTGACAGAAATCGTGCTAGAACTTGTGAGCTATTTTTCTATCAGATGACGACTAAATATTGATTTGGGCTCTTCATGAAAGTTGTGCCCTGAATGTGTAGATAAATGTAGGCTTTTCAATCACCTGATTTGGATTTCTTAAACTCAAGTTATGACTCACTGAAGTTTACTGGTTCAGAAAGGAGTCCAACTCCAATGAGGATTCTGATCAGCTTTCTGGGCTTGACTTTAAAACAATGTTTGGAGGTCCAAACGAACTCGGATTTTTACAAACCATACCTTTATGAAAAGCTTAAGATGTCCTCTAAAAAATTCATGAATAATACTTTCTCATTCTGAAACTCTAACCCCTTCCAAACCTCAATTGAAGCTCCATAGGTCGAACTGGCTAAAAACTGAAAATTGCACAATAATACTCCATATCTATTCCTTTGCCTTCAATTCTTCCCTTGATGCAATCAATATCTCTCAAAACTCAAAGATGAAAGTTGTAGATATTTTTCTTGGCATTCCAAATCATCTTGAATCATCTCAATCGGAGCTCGGATGAGAGAGTTATGCCCAGATAACGAATCAATGTCGAAACTGCCCAATTAGCTTCGTTTTGCATTTAATGTCTCTATTTGTATCCTAAATCAAAGTATAAGAATAATAAGTACATTTAGGCTCCAAATAAGTATAAAAGACTAAATATTCAAAGATAAAAATATGATATTTTGCATTCTCATCACCTTCTCCACTACATGCTCTTTTATAGTCATTATCCTTGTCAGTTTTACTTCCATAGACAGTCACTAAATAGTAAACTCTAGTAGTATTTCAAACAAGACTGTGATTGATTATCTCTTACATTTCTTTAGTTTTTGTCAAGTGACATCTTGTTAATACATTCAAATTTACCCGATATCCATGTGCATTGAACATTCTTGAGATTCCAAATTAAAAAAAATATTCTTGAGATTTTATATTTTAAATCCAAACACATGGTATCATCATTTTCATGGAATATTTTCTCCCAAAATAAGTTTGTCCCATTGTAACCGGTGTGGTTGACCTTGGATACTCAAATATAAAAGTAACCGATGCATATGGGCACGTCACGTGGCCATTCCTGTGGAAATTTGTTGCACGTTATCGTTTGAAATTGGTAGGGTTTTGGGCGGTGACAGTGGGTGGTCATATGAATTTATTATACTTTCCCTAAAAGTAATATATTTCATAATTACATCTTATGCCCACTTTACCCAAACTTAGTTTCTTGTAAGCAAAGAATTGAGTCCGTTAATACAGAATCTGGACAGGTAATACATCATTGGAGGCCAAATTTGAGTGATTAAGATCGAAATTAGCACTATAGTTTTTAATTGCTAGACGGATCAATTGTGCAGTATTGATCAATCCACCTGCATAATAGTTTCATGCTAGATAATTTACCGTTAGGAGAATTGAGGAAATTTAAATTTTGTTTGGGATGACCTAGTTCTAGGCCTCTTAGCTTAACAATAAACTTGTGTACATCTAACTTTATTTGAACCCCACGATAATTGAAGTCTTCTTGCATTGAGCCACTTTTTTTAAGAGATGTAAATTTAAAAGCAGCCATACTTTCCGTCATAGGCAATATAAAATTCTTTGTTGGTGTAAAAAAAATATACAAATAGATCACTCCACATATTCATTAAAGAGTATTGTCCCTCAACATTAGACAACTATTTACAGGAGATCTCACCACACATTCATCGGTCTCAAAGCTAAGGTCTTATAGTGTACTCTAGGCGGTGAAGAGTATGGCTATCTCTATGAAGCTGTTAATACTATGGAGACTCAAGTTCAAATATTGACCAAAAATATCTAAATTTTTACCCACTAGACTAACTATTTGATGGTATAAACGATACAAGATTCAATAGATAATGTAAGATTCTATCAGGTTGTGTCATGTGATATTATGTTTGAATCTTAATATCAACAAACTTATTATTCATGTGTAACACTAGATTGATTTATTTATTACTCATATTAATTAATTCATTTTGTCATTTTTAAATTTGTGTTGTGTTCAATTGATATTTTTTTTTTTGATCGAGACTCCTGATATTTAAATTGATATCTAATTAAATTTTTTGAGACTCCTGATATTCAGTCTTTTTAGTCGAGGGGTAGATGTGTGATCTTGAATTAAGATAATGGTGGGCCAAGGATCTTCTAATATATTCGTCCTAGTTTATTATACTAGCCCCTTTTTCTTGCACCGGCCAAATCTCCAGCTTTTGTTTAATATCCGTCCGATCAAGTCCCCCGACACATGTGCAGTTGATCGTGAAATTAAGGTCATTCTCTAAGCTAAATAACCATTTTGACTAGCAAATTCAAACGACAGCGTCCTCATATTATAAGGACAGCAACGACGTCGTATTTCCGAACTTAGGACACATAATCCTTGTTAGATTCACCCACAAAACTATTGGGATTTCATTTTCAAATGAAATTCATTTCTTCCATATTTTAATCAACAAACGCCTATATAAACAACTCCAAATCCTCACCAACAAGCTCACAAATCACTAAACAGCTACGTCAGTTTCCTTCTTTGAAAACTTTCAAAAAGCCTTAGATTTTTTCTTCCTCTCTTATAACATTCAAAAAACTTCCCTCCTCCTCCTCCTTCACAAGCCCTCAAATTTGTATAAAGAAGGACCCTTTCTTATTTGAATCTATACCCAGATGGCTCCTGAACTTGTTAGTGCTGCAACCAAGCCCACAACGGTTCTTGTCAAGGCTGCTAGTCTCTCTAGCCGTGCCTACGTTACCTTCTTGGCTGGTAACGGTGACTATGTGAAAGGCGTGGTTGGATTGGCTAAGGGGTTGAGAAAGGTGAAAACTGCTTACCCACTTGTTGTGGCAGTGTTGCCAGATGTGCCTGAAGAGCACCGTCGTATACTGGTCTCTCAGGGCTGTGTTGTTCGTGAGATCGAGCCGGTGTACCCGCCGGAGAACCAAGCCCAGTTTGCTATGGCGTACTATGTTATCAACTACTCCAAACTTCGTATTTGGGAGGTAAGCTTTTAAGCTACTCTTCTAACATCTTTGAGTCGCTAGTCTCTTTCATCACACTAAGATTAATGTTACTATTAAGTGATGGAGTTCCAAACATTCAAATTATAGTTATAATAATATTATTGGGTCATATTCCTGCGACATTAATATCTCAACAAATTAAGTTAATTTTTTAAATCTCAATACTATTACTCATAACCTAAATAATAAAACTATCAGAATATAATTTATTAATTTAATTTATTGATAATACTTTTTTATTGTCAGTGAATTAATATGGATCCCAACTAATATTGGGGGGGGGGTCTGTTCTTGATATTGATTTTCCACCGACAAAATGTCAAATGATCATTTATGTTTAATTGGCTTTGAAATAGCACCCAAAATACTATTTTCTGTCATTCTATTGAAATTTTTCCTAAAGAAGGTTGGATCCAAATATTAAGCTTCCTGAGTAAAAATGGAATAGGCAAACGTGTCCTTCTAAATAATACTATATCCAAATGGTTTTTTTCCCTAATGTTGAAGTTTCTTTTACTGCAGTTTGTGGAGTATAGCAAGATGATATACTTGGATGGAGATATCCAAGTGTTTGATAACATCGACCACCTCTTCGACATGCCAAATGACTACTTTTATGCTGTCATGGACTGCTTTTGCGAAAAAACTTGGAGTCACAGCCCCCAATATAAAATAGGATATTGCCAACAATGCCCAAATAAGGTCCAGTGGCCGGCTGAGTTGGGACCCAAGCCTCCTCTTTACTTCAATGCTGGGATGTTTGTCTACGAGCCCAGCCTCTCCGTCTATGATGACCTCTTACAAACCCTTAAAGTTACTCCTCCTACCTCTTTTGCCGAACAAGATTTCTTGAACATGTTTTTTAGGGATATTTACAGGCCTATTCCTCCAATTTACAACTTGGTCTTGGCCATGTTGTGGCGCCACCCAGAGAACATCAAGCTTGACAAAGTGAAAGTTGTTCACTACTGTGCTGCAGGTTCGAAGCCATGGAGGTACACTGGTGAAGAACAAAATATGGATCGGGAAGACATTAAGATGCTGGTGAAACAATGGTGGGATATCTACAACGACGAGTCACTTGATTATCAGAGGACTAATGCAGAAACTGAAGGTGTGAACAATTTTACGGCGGTGCTGTCTGAATCCGGCGTTGTTAACTACGTTACTGCCCCATCCGCTGCTTAGACTATTATGATTTTTTGTTTTGGTCTGGTCTGGATATTGAAGTTAAATATATGTAGGGTCTTAGTATTTAGATGAAAGATTTTAAGTAGAGGATGAGTCTGGTTTTTTTTTTAGATGATTGCTATTTTGGATTGTACATACTTTGAAGTCTATATTGATGGGATACTTTGAAGTATATATATTTTTTGCTAAATATAAATTGAGATCAGAGTGAAGAAGATTACAAAAGAAATAAAGCACCTCACAGGTATTGAGTAGACTGAGGTACAACGAAAATCGTCCACAATTCATGAGGATGGGTAATCAAGAAACCAAACAGTTGGCACTACACCCTTGCACATGCATCATTTACACCGACTAATGATTTGCAAATTTTTTTTCCATATACAAAGGGATTATTCCAGCATTAGTTCGTTAAAATCTGTCCAAGAGTAAACAGGCCCTGAGCCCGAAGGGCGCTCCCATCTTCCGAGAGGTTTATGTTGGAATAGAATCTTCCCAAGATAAAAGACGTCACAGAGGCAGGTAATTCAATGACATTCTATCTCTCAAACTTCAATTTCTCAAAGCCTTAAAGCATTTTCTTACATGCAGTCATGGTGGGATCAAGACGGCCATAATTATTAGGACAGCAATGAATTGAGATGTTCAAAAAGAATTTGACATTTGTGTTAATTAAAGATCCCTCATTTATATATATAAAAAAGGCTTGACTTTAATCACGAATTTGAACACGAACTTCAGTATAAACTTGAGCTCATTTGTTTAACTAGAAGAGCCAAGTTTGAGTTCAATATTTTTTTTTCCCGCAAGGTAAATGTATTTTATTCATTTTAAAAAAAAAACTTTACTTGGTAACAAGGGCCTCTACATTAATAACAAGCACCAACTATAATAACAAAAAGATGGTAATTCCTTACTCAAACATTCTGAATTTTTGGGGTAAGTACTGGCTCGTACGTCCCCCTAAATCCTGGATAGCAAGAGTCGGGGATAAAAAGCCAGCTCACATAGCTTGTCCATAAACATCAAACAAAAAGTAACACTACAGCATCAGAGCCGTTTTCTCATAGCAAAAAAGTAGGAACCTGCCATTGGTGTGCCAGTTGGTCACTGAGTGCAGAATTCCTAAATTGCAAGGAAAATAGCCTATCTCTGATGGTGTGCTGTATGGCTTTTGACAAGGAGTTTGGGTCCTTGAAGTGGTTGTTAAAGATTCTGTTGTTTCTTTTCCTCCACACATTATACACAGTAGCTGCCAGACTGATCCCACATACGATTGATAGCATAGGCTTGTTCCTCCACTGTTGTGTATCCCACCTAATAAATTCATTCCATTCCCTATTCATCAACTGTAGGCCACTCACCAGCATAATTGATTTTTAGATAGCTGCAGAGTATGCATATTCAAAGAATAGGTGTGAGTGGGATTCTGGAGCAGCTCTACACAATATACTCCCAGTTCCATGCTGTGGAGCAAAAGCTTATATTCTGTCTGAGATGCTTGGCTTCCTTCTAATGGCTTGCCACAGAATGAAGCTCATTCCAGGAAGAGATTACCCAAACCAAACAAGATTCTTGCTTCGTTAGGAGAATAGGTACGCATGCCATTAATCACCACTTGCAGTTCTTATGGGGTAGCATTTGGCCATTTCTATTGATTACCATCAATAGTAATGCTCATTTTGGTATACCTGTAGTATTAATTAAGGAGCAATGCTACATATCTCAAATTTGTATCCTAAATTTTCATTCCAAATCAATAGGAACCATTAGATAAATGGGTCCTACCAACTTTTTTCATTGGGACTCACTCATCCAATGGTTCTCATTAATTTGTGATGCACTTTTGAGATATAAATTTGTGATACAAAGCATTATTCTTAATTAAGACATGTACCATCTTAAAAGTAAAGGATCGCTGGTGTGCCAGTTGTCAAACCCTAGTGTCTTTAATACATTGTCAACTTCACGATGTATAAAAGATTCGATGATCCCTCTTAGTTTTAGTAAACTCTGCCAGTTCCATGAACTTGTTGGGGTGCCAATAATCTCCCAGAAGCTCTTGCCACTTAAATGATAGGAGTGAACCCATTGAGCCCACTAGCTCAAAACGTCTGTGAGCAGTATCCATATATACCTGGACATAAGAGCAAAATATATTCTTTCAGCCTCTTAATGCCACTCCTCTTTCTTTCTTGGGCTTGTACCCCTCTTTCCATGCTATCTTAGCACCATGGCTTTTCATCTCAGTTCCTTTCCACAGAAAGGACCTCATGATCTGTTCTATGCTCTCTATCACTTGTTGTGTTAGGTTAAGGTGGGTAGCCAAAATGTCTGAATACTACTTATTACTGGTGTAATAAGTTGTCATCTTCCAGCAAATGATAAGAACTTATTTGTATACGATTTCACTCTGGCCACAATTCTTTCTAAGAAGTCAGAGTAATCCAAAGTTCTAAGTCTAGTAGAGATAAGAGTGACCCCTAAATATTTGATATGTAATTACCCTTTAGAGAATCCAAACTCCAGCAGAATATGCTCTTTAATCTCAAGTAGGATGGCAGTCAAGAAAATGTCACTCTTTTATTGGTTAGCCTCCAACCCTGAGAACCTTTGGAACTATTCCAATGATGCCTTAATGACCCTTGCATACGCAAGTACCCCATAAGATTTCACTAGTACCCCCCTCCTAAAGATCCCACCATTTCACCTGCTCATCTTCTTCTTCAGACGTTTTTTAACTGCTAGCATCAAACAACTCCTACAAACACATCTTCTAATCCATTAACTTACTAACAAACCATCGTACAAACACATTCTACACACGTTCAAACTGAGGTTGTATGGGTGGTGAGAATTTTAGGAATATTGTCCATTTCGTTCAACTAGAAAATTCTAGAAGATTTTATTTTATTTCTTACTTTAATTAGAAAATAATTTTTTGATTTAATTATGATTTTATTTTATTTGATTTCCTAATTTATTTAGAATTCTAGTTTTCTAGTTCCTTTAGGTTTCTACTAATATTTAAAGTCTTATAAGTCTTAGGACAAAACAACTTTTGACTATTGAATACAACACAAATAGTTGTCTATTTTCTTTTAAATTCTTCTGGTATTCTTAGAAATCAACAGAGTTATTAAAACCTTTAAGATTGATATTTTTGTGAATCAAGATACCTAAAGTAAGAATTTAAACCGATATTTATGCGCAAATCAATGATTTATTTTTATTATCCTTTTTCATTCATTATACCCTTCTTTCTACCCGCTTTATGCATCACAAACCCATCACTTTAGAACTGAACATCTCTGCATAAATACTCCCCCCCCCCCCCTTTTTTTTCCATATCCACCGTCTGACAAGAAAGCCTAAAATAAATGGAACCAAATCCATTAATGAAGGACCAGGTTGCACTAATGCCCATGTGCAGAAAGCAAATCTGGAGAGTACTCAATTTAAGGAGCAATTACTTCAAGAAGGTGGTTGTTCTGGAGCATTAAAAGCTATTCATTTTGATGATTTGAATTTAAAATATTGATCTAATTTATTGACATAATGATGTAGTTGCTGTAAAACCATTAGATCAACACTAAGTTCCAATACTTCATGGCCCTCACATCCAATCCAAAGGTCATAGTGAATTAGGTCAGTAAATTAGGTCAATAAATTAGGTCCCAATAACATTGCTTTTTTGAAATTCGCCATAATTCGGAGCCTTTTTAGCAAACGATGGAGTCGAGCTTGAATAATCTAGGACTTGGGTTGATTCGGTTCAGTTAAGTTGCATTCCTACTACATATATATTTCATTTAGATCTCAAAACAAACCTTTTTGGTCCGGGCTTGTTTCCAAATGCTGTAAGATCCTCGGGGGAAAATGCCCTAGTCGAGTTACATTGAAAGCCAAATACTTTATTTGTCTTTTTTTTTTTGAATTTCTTGCATACTTCTCATCTTCAATGGTGCCATATGTTAGGAAAACATGTTTGGGATATATAAAACAAAATAAACTGCAGACTTTAAGGCATGTAAGATGGGTTTTTTTTTTTTTTAATTTGTTTATTTAAAGTGATATTTGCCATCCCCATTATAAGTTTTCTAACATGTTCTTGGCAAATCCAGTTTCAGGATACAACAAAACCTTATAAGTTTCTGCATATTGCAATTATGAAGAAACTTATCTTTCTCTCTTGAAACTGTTTAGAAACTAAGTGTTGCAGAGGGGGAGATACAAAATGGATCTTCCTTTACTATTATACACTTAGGTTGCTAGACTCAACCTAGACGGGGTGAATAGGTTAATAAAAATTAATAGTTTTTAATCTATGTCTTCCTTTCTAATTTTAATCTATGTCTATCTCAATTATCTCGTCACACAATGAAATGGAAATTAAGTGTGAAAAACCCTTTTCAACTGCAACGACCCCTTAAACCCATGACGACTAATGTATTAATTTCATCAATTAAACACTCAACACTCAATCTCTCATGGGATCCCAACCCAGTAGATACAAATCAAATCAAGCAACTATATGTGATATGAAAATTCGAACATTCAATTCATCTGAACTTAATCATCTATATATGCATCAAATTGGAAGTGTATACAAAAATTAACAAGTTTGAACATAAGTACGTTGTTGATACGGAAACTCTCCTAAAAAAATCGCGAAAAATCACTCGAGGTTCACCAAAACCTAATACACTATCCCAAGTACTCGAGATGTATACCTCCACCAATACCACTGTTAGACGCTTATTTCCTTCAATAAATCTCTCCATTGGATACACCCACCGATGACTTGGATAGTTTTACTTGAACTCCCCACCGCACAGTTACTTTAGGTCTCGAGCATTCCTAGGATGCACCCAAGAATCTCGGTATGCACACTTCCAATGGGCATGATTCAACCAACCAAAATCTTCTTCTCCAAGGTGTGAGATTGGATAGCAATCAAAAGATAGTAGCCTTTTAATTTAGAAATTTAGGGTTGTGGCTCAAGCTCTGAAGGTATAAGATTTGCTAAAATACTCTTAAGAGGCTTACCCTAGGCTGGAAATACATACCTCTATTTATAGGCTCATAATAGAGTTTGTCTTAGGATATAAAAAAATATAAATTCACCAGCAACCACTTGACCAGTGAGGGAATAGTAGTCATTGGAATGAAATTTGAATTCAAACCAGAAAGATAGAGCAAAGACCGCTTGAGCACCTTCACGGATTGCTTGAGCCATTGATTAGCCTTATATATTGTATTATTTTGATGATAATTATTGGCCAATTATGTTGGACACGACATTAAATATGTTATATCATCTTTTTTTTGTAGTAACATGTTCAATTTTTTAGGTAAAATTAGAGAGTTATAGAATTGAAGGACAAAATACAAGAAGAGGAAGAGATCCATAATACAAGGAAGCAAATATGATTTTTTTTGCTTCATGCATTTCGGACGGTGAATAGAACACGTCCAAACGGAAGTCTTAGTAGGTGCTCAAGATTGAGTCGAAGTCATCTGTCCGGACGCAATATGATGTGCGTTCAGACAGAACTTCTAGAGAAATCAAGGAAAATTCACTGCTAAGTGTGTTCGGATGGTTCAAAACACATATTCGAGCGCTATGGACAGAGAGGCCAAGAAAACAAGGTGCATCCAAATTGTTAGAAACACGCTTCCGGACGCGATGATAAAACTTGGCCCGAGGCTTATGTAAATTAGGTTTTTGTTGCCTAAATGCCTATTTAAAGAGGCATAGGCTTTGCTTTGTATTCATTATTTACGCATCCTTTTTTCTTTCTAGTTTTATTGTAATCTTTTTATAGATTTCTAAATCTTCAACTAAAGTTAGGGAGAAGTTTTCAATGATACACATTATTCTTTTCGGTTTGATGTTATTTTAATGCATTCTTTTTTTCTTTTAATTTAATTTTTATTTTTAATAAAAATTTTGTTCTATATAATTTTTTGATTCAATGCCATGTACATTGAACGCCTGAGATTCCCTGCGCATCAAATAACTAATTATTTCATACTTGAATTAATTAAATAAATTTTTTCTTAAAAATAGTTAATTTCTTATTTGTTAAAATTTAGGTTTTATTCGTTAAAAAGATTAATTTATCGCAAACTACGGGCACGATGAATGTTTGTAAAGTAAATTCTTAAAATTTTAATTAAGTTATTAATTATACATTTGATGCTTTCAATATTATCACTGTTAAATATTCCGATTGGGATTACTTCTTAGCTGATTCTCAATTAAGTTCGAAAACTAGATCATTAGTAATTACCATGTGGAATTAAAAGGTATTCTTGATGCTTTATTATTTCAAATTCCTGTCTAATATCAAACAACTTTTGCTCTTTTGAACAACAATTTTTCCAAATAACTCTTATATTATTTTATATTTTAATTTTCCTTGTGTTCTAAGTTTTCCTAATTCTCTGTGGAATGACATCGAACTTTCAAATATATATAATATTATGTGACAACCTACGATTGAGTTTACATATTTTAAGTTGTAGTAGTCATCTCAAGACCACTCAAGAGGCCTAAGAATGACTTAGAGGGCGGTCTCCACTGCGATACATATAGCCTTTTCTTGAATATTTCTCTATGTATTTAGAGACTTCTTTAGCAAAGATTAGTGGGCATAAGGTGGTTCCTACTATTTTTTAAGCCAAACACCAAGCAAAAAAATGTCTCCTCTTGAACATTATGGGCATTGCTCAAGAGGGTGCAAACCACCACATTCTTATCTTTATATAATAATGTAATTATTTTGAAAAGCTTATATATGTAATGATGTAAGCATGAACAATATAGATTGTAAGAGTAAAAATAAAAATGTTAAGCAAGGTAATAGGGTGTGTAGTAGAAGTTAGAAAATATTTCAGAGTTAAAACACATTTTAGATAGAATTCGGGTAGAAAAAAAAATTTGACATTACCTAAGCATTTGGACTATAAATTTTTGCCCTGATGTCCGTTTGATATGAAATTTTTACAGTAGACACTAGATGTCCAGAGATACAAAAAAGTATTTCACAAAAAAATTTCAAATCGACCTCTAAATAGGCCTAAAATTCATTGTAAGTTCAACTAAAAATGGGAGTCCGTTCGAACATGAACGGATCTGTTTGAATGACAGTTAGTCCCAGTACTTTTGAGTCTGACAGAACTCTGATGGAAAAACAAAAGTACTGGGAGCAAGAAACGTTCGAATGCCAAAATGACATTTGAACATCAGGTAGATAGTTCGAACATCAAACCTCTAGTTCGAACGCGAGGTAATGTTTTTGAGTATCAAATTTGTGCCGGTTTTGACTATTTTTTCATACTATAAATACCCAAAGATGTCTTCCCTTGCCTATTTCTTCAGTTCTAACCCTAGAGAGTCTTGAAGAGCATGAAAGAATAGAAGAAACACGAGATTAAGGGAGATTTCTATGTTGGAACGGATCAAACACACTAGGTTTTCACACAAGACTACGAAATCGATGTAGAAGATTCTTCTTGAGTTCTTTCATTGAGACTTAAGGTATAATTATGCAAGTTTTCAATCATCTTGATAATTATATGATAGATATATATAATTTCTTGATTTCTTTATCATTGGAATATAGTCTTGAATAAAATATATGTTTGGGTTCAAAGAATACTTGTTCTTGAATTTTCAAAACCTTAATTTTTCCAAAATACATGTTCTATTGTGAAATTCATATGGATTTTTGATTTCTAAATTCCCATTCTTAATTAAATCATGTTTTCATCTAATACTTGTTCTTGTTCCAATAAATCTTGAGCTTTGGCAAAACCTTAGAATTTTGATATCGAAATTGTGAATGTTTTCTTGAGATGATCTCTTGCATATTTTAATACCTTATTACTATAGTATATTGAGAATTGCGAAATTGTTATACTTCAATTATTAATGAAAATTATGATTGGTTAAGATTGTGGTTGTTAAGAAAATTGTGATTTCATTTCTTGTATGGTTTGGGTGTGATGGATTTAAATTGCCTTCGAGAGCTGTCGTAGAGTGTTAGAAATTAGTCTATCCCAGTAGGGGTGAGATAGTTTCCTAACACTTGTAGTGGATTGTTGTTCATGAGAGCAACCATTATTGTTCACGTAGCTTGGAGGTTGAGGGATGATATACCTTTCTTGGAAAGGATTTGTCAATGTCGTGGGAGACGGTATACGTCATTCCTAAAGTAGTTTGTGATTTGGCCCATTGAGGAATGATTAAGATTGTGTGGTTGTGATGAGTGAACGAGGTAGAATCGTTGTGTAGATTTTTGAGAAGCAACCAACATACATTAAAATATGAGATGATGTTACTGAGTTAAAACTGTCATTGTTTTACTTTCAAAACGGTATATATAGAGACTTGCCTTTTTTTGTTATTTTAAAACTTTGCTGGGATTTAAGAGGGATTGTCTACGAATTTTTGCTCACCTCTACAACACATTACAAATTTTGTTAACGAGGAGGATGTCGAGTTAGATGAGCAAGAGGATCTCGATGCTGGAGAGGGTCAGTATGAGGATCCTGAAGTGGAGGCTTAGAGATGCTTTATTTTAGTTCTGATTATTGTATTTGAAGAGATGTTTGTAAAACGATGTCTTTCAGTTAGTTTTATTATTCCACTACTAGATATTCTTTGATTTTGGATTGTAAGTTGGATAAGTTTCAATGTTTTGTTGGTTTTAGTATTTATTCTTTGTCAGGTAGATGAATGGTTTATTATCTTGTGGTTGAATGATTTGTAGACACTTATGCATTCCAGGGTGAATTTTGGGGCGTTACAGAGGGGTCCGCTAATTGCTCAATTTATATTTTCAAAATACAAAGAGGTTTCGAAAATATTTTCTTTGAAAAATACTTGGTAGTCATACATGGATCTATCATCAATTCCATTATAACACTAATCATCCTAATTCTAATAAATTAAAACAATTGGTTCTTAGGTATCTAAGGTCATTACTTTTATCCTAAGCATGAAAGTGCATACAAAAAGTTCATTTGATGTAGCTTCAAGTATGATCATCTCTCTTCCATTTATCGCTTTCGAATCTTTATCATTATAGAATCATGACCATTAAATATGTTGAGATTTACAAGGAGTTCACGAAATTAACCAATTTTAAAATATGATCTAACACTTTGTATATTACAAAATTGGAATAAATAATAAATTCTGTTGCATAACTTTTTCTTCTTTCTTATGGGGAAGTCTATGGTAACGCTTGGTCAAATAGTGGTACCATACTGAAAGCCTGGTGGGACCTTGTCAGAGGAAAATACAATGGGAAAAAGAAGAGAATAAGGGGGCAACCAGCTAAAAGGGTAAATGATCGGTCGATAGTTTCAGGTGAGTTACAACAAGATGGATGAAGGTGGCGGACTTGCTGAGTAACAGTGGGTATAACCACGATCGATCGGTATAATTATGATGGATCACAAATGTAAATATGTTCGATTTTCAAAAGTTGTGTGATCAAAGAAGTATTATGATCGATCAAAATTTAAAATGATCGATCAATATTTTCAGATGAGTTATAGCAGATGGATGAAGGTGGGGCTTGCTGGAGTGGATCAGTATAATTATGATCGATCAGTATATGCACAATCGATCATAATTGAAAAAATGTTCGATTTGAGAAGTAGTTAATGTTTTGTGATCGAACAAGTAAATTATGATGGATAAAATACTGAATGTTCTTTGATAGATCTATCATTACAAAAATATGATAATTTACTTCAAAAAAAATCGAATTATTAACCCTTATTTTAGGGATTGTGATCAATCCATAAAATTAAAATTGATCAACATAAATTGTTCAATAAAAATACCTTAAATTCGATTCAAATGTTTTGTGATCGAGCAAGTAAATTGTGATGAATAAGAGACAAAATATTTTGTGATCAATTTAGTGATGGATGATCGATAAAAAAAATGATAATTTAGTTGGAAAAAATTTCTAAATATTAAGCTTTATTTTAAGGATTGTAATGGATCCATAAAATTACGATTGATCAACAGAAAGTGTTCAATAAAAATACCTTAAATTTGATTGAAAGTTTTGTGATCGAACAAGTAAATTGTGATAGATAAGAGACTAAATGTTATGTGATCGATCTAATAATGGTAGATCGATCACAAAAAATATGATAATTTACTTTAAAAAAAATCGAAATATTAACCCTTATTTTAAGGATTGTAATCGATCCATAAAATTATGATTGATCAACATAAATTGTTTAATAAAAATACCTTAAATTTGATTCGAATAAAAAATATGAAATTACAAAAAACATCTCAAGTGTGGAGGGCATACTTATTTGTTGTTGGTTATTTTTGTCATTTTGAACCTTAAGTGCTACTGGCACCCATTGCAAGTGTATTTCCCCCGACATTATTGTGTTCTCCCAAACCCTAACCCCCTTTGCTTGAACAAGTTAAGGACAATACATTCCCCAATTCGATTGTAAAACATATGGGTCCTCTGTAAATTCAATTAAAGAAGCTGTAGATTGACATGGCCAGAGGAATGGCCAGAGCGACAAAGAAGAGGAAGGCAATGAATTGTAACACCCCAAAATACACCTTGACAGTTTTACTATCTAATCACCATTCACCTCATGAGAGCACTAAATAAATCCATAAATAAGGAAGTTTCATTCATCACCCATCGATATTTTAACAAAATTTGGGCAGAGTCTCCCTTGTACAGGGAGCTCTACCCAAAACACAACCTGTACAATTATACTATAATTGACCTCACCGGGTCCATTAATCCATCATAAGATAAACTTTCAATCACCATATATCATATCCACACTATTATCCCAAAAGAAATAGGCCAAGCAATGGCTATTACATCTCCAAAGAAAAATTAATTAAAGAAATGCAGCGGAATAAACAAAAGAAACTAGACTACACAATGTTCCAAAAGAATGTCCTAGTCTCGTACAAAAAAAGCTACGGCTTTACATATCCACCTCGGAATCTAGGTTCCCCTCGAGTGGAGCCTCCCAATGTCCCGGCTCGTCGATACCGAGATCCTCCTCTAGCACCAAATCTGAAACATGTAATTTGTAAGGGGTGAACACGAAGCTCTGCAACCACATTTCTCCCAAACTCAAATAAAGTTTTAAAACATAGAAAACGGTCGGTCTCATTTCACAAGTAACATATATAACCTTTGAAATAAAACAGGTGCATTTTAAAATAGATCTCAAGTTTAAACAGTAGCAATAATCAAATAAATGAATAAAAGGAGTTTAGCAACAATAACCAATATTCCAATTTGGGCTATTTAGAAAAAAGACTTCTCCCCCATGCATTGTCCCATACCAATGCATCGGCAAGAACGACCCAACTCATAATTCCATGTATTTTCGGTTCATCCCCGTACCATGTATGATGATTGCTTCCCATTAATATACCCCTCGATTTATACCTAGTCCACCCATCACAATCACAAGCACAAGCACTTTAGGAAAATGCGTCTACTATACCAATGGCAGTGACGAGTCTCTCCCTAGGAAAAATATATTATCCCATGTTCTAACTCTAGTGAACGATAGTGGTCTCATTACCAAATGACAACACACTACAAGTGCTAGGAAACCATCTCACCCCACACTGGGATAGACTAACCTCTAACACTTTACGACATCTCTCGAAGGTAATCCAAGTCCATCACAACCACCATACAATGAGAAAACCAAGAATATGCTCAATTCACAACAATTTCACAAATATAGTAAATTCTCCAATTTTTCTCACATGTGTCATATAATCGAATAATCCAAGAAAATATGCAAGAGATCATAATCTATATTATTTTGTTGTACAATATTCAATACTAAAGTTTTGAAATCAAAGACAAAGAATGAATTAGGAGAAAACCCCTTTTTCTTGAAAACTAGGGTTTTTGAAGGTAAATATAGAACTTTGGTGGTTACCCACCTTTCATATTATTCCAAACATAGCATTTATTACAACTAGAATAAGATTCATGTACTACATATCATATATAGGTGAAAGAGAGTGAACGACATACATACATATATATATATATATATATATATATATATATACAAGCCCTAGTCTCAATGTGAGAGAATGAGAGAAAATCCCCTACCTCAATGCTCAAGAGTTTTAGTCAAATACCCAAGCTTCCAAGACTATTTCCTCTCCCTTCTTTTTCTTTTAGACTCCTCCTTGGGTTCCAAAAGGTATAAGTGAGAGTATATGGAAGAGTGTAATGAAAGGTTAGGAGAAGGATGTTCTTGAAATCTAGGATTTGATCTTCTAATTTGGGTGTAAATCTCTCTATTGGTGTGTGTTGATCTTTCTCTCTTCCTATCTCAAGCTATCTAGGGTTTGGGAGTGATGAAATGAAGGCAAAAAGTTGGCATAAAGTATTTATAAGGGGAAGGAAGGCCGAAGTTCGTGACTTAAAAATACACAATGGACTTTCGGCAGCTCCGGAGCACAGCTCTGGAGCAATAAACTCACTGGACCAAATAGTTCCGGAGCAATTCGACTGACGAATTTTTTATGCAACTTCCTATGCGATTTTGATCCATTTAGAGGTCGAATTGAAAAATTTTTGTGAAATACACTTTTGTAGCCCTAGATGTCTTCTATCTACTGTACAAATTTCAAATCAATTGGAGTTAGGAATAAAAAGTTATGACCAAAATGCAAAGCAGTGTCCAAACTCCTCCTTACCCAAATTCATTCTAAAGTGGGTTTTAATTCCGGAATACTTTCTAACTTCTAATAGACACCATATTTCCTCTCCCAATGTTTTTCGACCTTACGGATTCAATGGAAGCATTATTTTGACCCAAATTCATTTAGAAACTTACTTAATCCTTCTTCTCAAGCTTACACATCTTCAAAACTTCAACTTCCAAATTAATTTTGCATCTCTAATTTTTTATTCCTACCATCACTACGCATCCACATCTTTACAATAATTATTTACCATACATCTATATATATATATATATATATATATATATATATATAAGAAAATACGGGGTGTTACATGAAAGGCATGAATAAGCAAGTCATTATTGCCCAGAAGAAGAAGGATCGTGAAACAGGTAAGAGTTCGAAAGGCGACACTGGTTTCCTGAACGAAGAAGCAAAAACATTGTTTGAAACTTGTTTTTGTCATCGGCCATTGTTAGTGGAACGAGGCATTGCACTAGGTGAGTTAGGTAACACCGAGTGTCCTATGTTTTTTGGAGGTCATTATTGGGAGAACATCTTAGATGTTAAGAAGGATGATAAGGCATATAACAACGTAGTTAGATTTTTTATGAAAATTTACATGACTTTGATAAGGTTGGGCACACTTTGAAGTCTGTAATTAGTGGTAAAGAAATAGAAGTTTCATCTGATTTTATTTCAAAAATGTTGAAAGTTTCCAAGCCTGTCATCACTAAGAATACCATTGTATTTCCTTACAAAAGTAAAGAGGAAGTCCCTAGCATGGAAATGGTTATTGAGACAATTTGTGATGTCCCTATCGATTGGGTGGATGAGAATAGTAAAATATATTAGAAAGACCTTTGTTCATCTTATAGGATGTTAAACATAATAGTTGCTTGTAACATTGATCCCAAAGGGCATACAACTGATCTTGGATATGATAGATCTCAACTTCTATATGCGATTGGTAAAGTGGCAAGCATTGACCTTCCCCATTACATATTTCTGCTGATTATGAATGCCTTTGAGTTGCAGGATAAAAGGCAAAGTCTTTCATTTCCTATTTTGATTACAAATATTTTGATGTTTTTATAGGGTTGTGATTGAACCTGACGAATCGTATAGTGCTGCCATGGGTATGATAAACGAGGGTACTATGAAAAAAAGTGTTGGTCATGCTGGGCCTTGAAATCGTGCCAAGACTGTGTCACATGTGTCTTACTCCCAAATTGAAGGCATTACTTTGACAGAGGGAGAGGGTTCAAGTGCCAGTCCATTCAACATGAATACTATTGGAGAAAAGCTAGAGCAAATACTAACTGGGCAAAATTGTTTGGCCACACAGTTGCATTCCTTTCAAGAATGCATGAAGGGATCTTTGGAAAAGATGGAGAGTAAGATTGATAGACTTTACAAGGAATTTAAAGAGTATGGAAGTGATGTTGATGGGTTTTGTGTGGAAGAAATTCCTATGAATTGAAATGTGTATATGCATGTAAATCTTTTGGGTCATATTAGATTTGGCGACCTTTTAACCAATAAAATGTAATCAATTTGATTGAATAAAATCTTTTGGCAATGGTATGAAATATTTTGTTGCATGGTATTTTTAATATTAGTTTTTACAAATTCAGTATTTCTAGAAACATTACAGTAGTAACTTAACATCAAAATGTAGTAACCTTACATCAACATGTAGTAACCTTTCATCAAAATGTTATAACCTTACCCTGCAAGATTACAACATTACCTCTCCATGTAGTAACCTTAAAAAAAATTGTTATGACCTCCCTAAGGTTACCTTGTTCCATTGACAGGAGTAATACAACAAAGCAATGGCCCTTATATTGAGCAGTAGTTCCTCCCTCTCATCTATCTTTGTTTACCCCTTAAAATTCCATATACTTCCCCAAACCAAACTACCAACTTCACATAAGTGAAATAGTGCATTATATTTGTTAGTTTAACTTCCACAACAACATAAATTGGAAGAAGAAAGCAGCAATATATTGCTCAGTTGGATAGGCAAGAGTGTAGAGGAAAAACATGTAAATGGGATTAGTAATATAACTATAGGTGAATCCCACTAGGTTCGTGTTGGTGACGTAGTAATTGTAGAAATTTGTCCAAAATGAGTTGCATACATGCAACTTGTCACTCCGGATTTGCGTACATGAAAGTTGTCCAAAATGAGTTTCATACATGAAACTTGTCCAAAATTGGGAGTTTTACCTGTGTAAAATATTTTTGAATTTTTTAGTCAATTTAATCACGGTTGGTATGCAACTTTCCTAGCGATATTAAAATGCTCACCTTAACAACCCTTAAAGTGGAATGAAGAATTGTCCATGACTGCTTGAGTGAAAGTCATGAAAGCCATCTTGAACTGTCAATGTATTGATAAAGAATGCTCAGTTAAATAGTGCATTGCTTGATAATTTATAAAGCAAAAAATAAAAGGTGAGCTTTGTGCTATAAAG
Source organism: Ilex asprella (assembly GCA_023539305.1). Classification (NCBI taxonomy): domain Eukaryota; kingdom Viridiplantae; phylum Streptophyta; class Magnoliopsida; order Aquifoliales; family Aquifoliaceae; genus Ilex; species Ilex asprella. Next base: position 27,704,523 of record CM042189.1, read on the forward strand.
ATGTTATTGAACTCTACCCATGTTTAACTACATATGCGAAGGTGTCAAACGGTTCTTGAGTTGGCAATGGTTGCTGGGATCCACTTGCTTGTGAAAATGGCATGTCCTCATATGGATAGTCAACAAAGGACATTTACAAATATTTTACTCGGCTGCCCTGCACCTACTACATCTTCAGGGTGTAAATGGATTATTATTTCGTGTACAGCTAGGATGTCCCTTTGTTGTAATAATATGTGGATCATCTACCCCAAACTTATTTAACTCAATAGTCATACTTTTGTGCTGTGTAGAAGTCTCCTCTACTATACCAAGGGATTCATGATTGGTCTTCATCCGAGAGGTTAATCCATGCAATGCACTTCTTAGGTCCTAAGTTGCTTTGTAACCATGCTAAGCATAGTAACACATACGACTACACATGACCATTAGTCTAGCATACTGTGTCGAAATGGTAAGAGTGTTACTTTTTTGCAGCACATTCTTATTTCCTAAATCTCCCTTTGCAGAAATAGTCTAGCGCTTCAGAATGAGACTTGGAGGGAACCTTTTAATGTGCTCATATTTGAATAATGTTATGATGTGGCAGCATGGAATTCCAACAGATTCCATTTTCAAGTAGTTGCACTTCATACTATAATTTTGAGGAGAACATATGACATTCCATGTTGATTCTGGTTGCGTGTAGTGAGACAAGTAGTAACTCCAATGGATCCTGTTGTCAATTTTTTGGACTATAAAGAACATAGATTCGGACTTCAATTTATTGCGCACTTTGAAGAACAATTTCCTTGTATATATGGATGTTGCATGCTCTTCAAGTCACCATAATTGTGTGGTTGTCACGTGGATGTGTGTTGGGTATCATGTCATCATTTGCTTCATTCTCCCTGATCCTTGCCAAAACCTAGTTGTATTGCCACAAAACTTAAAGATTCAGAGACAGGTCTTCAGTAAACGATTGAAGTATGAGTTCATACCCTCACATCGTTGTGTACTTTTTATGCCTGCAAAGAATTTACCTCTTAAATATGCTTTCGACCACTTTGACAGTTTGAAATAAACTTTTGCTATCCAACTATTATTCTCCAATCCAAATAAATCCACTAATGATTTCCATTGATCCTCGAATTCTTCTGGACTACAGCGACCAAACATACAATGTTTAAATTTTTGAACAAAATTTTTAGCACTAATATTTGACAATGCATTTCTTCTCAAATTCCACCTGCATAATCTGTGTTGCATCAGGAAAAACCTGCTCTATTGCTCCTGCCATGGTCTTATCACCATCAGTCATAACTGAAATAGACGTCTTACCCTCCATTGCATGAAGAAAAGTATGCAATACCCACATGTATGTCGCAACAGTCTCATCTGAGAGCAAGGTGCACCCAAAAATTGATGTTGCGTTATGGTTGTTCACACCTGAAAGTATAAAAAAATGTTTCTTATAGGCATTAGTTTGATATGTGGTATCAAATACCATGACATCACCAAAGGATGCATAGTCAAGCTGTGAGGATGAGTCTTTCCAGAACAAACAACTTACTGAATTATCTTCATGTACATTGTAGTTGAAATAGATCATAGGGTCTGATTCTTTTTTCCCACTAAAGTAATTTGACGCCCCCTCCGCGTCACCGTGTTGAAATTGTGATCGATGTTTTGTCGCAACATCATTGTACAAAATTTTCATGGTAAATCCAACATTATGATAAACTCCTGCTTATTGCACCAAAAAATTCCTTACTTGACTTGTATGTATGCCAACATTACGTAATGCATTTGCTTGTTCTCTATCGGGACTCTTCACACACCTATGTGATTGAAGGAATGACACACCACGTGGTGTAACCAATTGGTGATTATGTTGCTTGATGAAGTCCTTTACAACCCATTGTTCAGACCCATTGTCATTCTTGACACAAAAACTTGTGTTACATCCCACCCTTGTTAAGCCTCTTGGTTCCTAGATGCAGTCATTGAGGTCAAGGTGTTTGGGTGATTGATAACCTTCTCTTGAACAAACCCGCCGTCTTGACACTGGAATTTTAATTTTTGTTAATCTTCAAGTCATCCTTCCAAACACTAAATCCCAAAAATTTTGCATAATTGTTATAAAAAACCCAAGCCGCTTCATGTGTGGTGAACGTCATTTGCATTACCTCACTCACTGTCAGCCCATCGACTATATTTTTCTCGACACCATGATCATAAATTGTTTGATCATTTTGCATATGATTCGCATACTCATCATCTGTTACGACAATATTAAGATCTAGTAGTACACCTTTACCTGTCACCGATCGTACCTACCATTACTTCACCTATGGAATTACGAAAATAGGTGGAGTTATAAAATGTGTGCTAAATTTTGAGACAATTTTTATCCAATAATGCAGAATACATGTTCATTGACTCAATAAAATATTGCATATTTTATCAGCAAGATAATACTTGAATAATTTATTAATAAATAAACTATTGCATATGTATACCACAATTATAGTACACACATTATTACAAAAGGTTTGATACCTTAGTAAAACTGAATATAATTGTAGGGAGATCAATTGAATCCAATTCGCATCTTTCCTGCACTTCTAGTGTTTTAAAGAACATGGGTATATTGACTTCTTACAAAAGTTTTCAGATGTAGTGTAAAGAAAATGAGGAGATTCTTTGGTAGTTGGGATATGTACTTGTTAATTCAATAAAGTAAGTTAATGGCAATTAAGATGCCTCTGTTGGGTTGGTCGGGTCATATAATTAGGATCCTTACTAACCAAATTTGGATGAAACGAGTTGGATGCACATTGTGTTAACACATGCGGGTTCAAAATTAATTTTGACTTCTTCCTGTAGATCGACTCCATAAAAACGGAACTCCCGCCCATCCACTCTCGCTGTAAATTCCCCATTTTTTCACTCCCCCTCCCTTTATTTATTTCTCTCTATCTCTCTATCTTTGTATCTCTTTATTCTCTCTCTCTTTCTCTCTATCCAGCCCCGGCGACATCACCATCACCACTGCGCCACATCATTCGTCTTCTCCCAGGTATCTTTCTTATCTTCCTTTCTCTCTCTCAAACACACACACACACACACACGAAGATAATACCCTTAGTCCCTAGCTCTCCCCTTGTATGAACCTCCCTCACGCAACCTCTCCTCTTTCTGAGGAACCCCCTTCTGTGCAACCTTACCTCTTCTCTTGTCACTCTTGATTTGCGCAACCCAGCTCTTACACACACACACACACACATACAAACATAAACGGAACACACAAACACAAACGAAACACAGACACAACAAAGAACACACACAACCACACTTCGCAAAAAACATTTTGCTTACCCTCTCCCCCAAGCGCGCACACACATAGCTTAAGACCTAAAATTTTAGAAATAGGGCTTGTAATTTGACAAATATGATTTTATGAATGGAGTTGTTTTTTTGGAGAAAATTAATGTTGTCAATTTGATGGATTGAGGATATTAATTTGAATGCATATCTGTTAATTGTTCTTAAATTTAACAGATTTTAAATTGATGGGTGTGGGTTTGTATTACTTGAGGAGTTTGTGTTTGGGTACACTGATACTTTGATTTGGATTGTTATTCAGTTGCGAATTTGAGTTGATTTGAACTCCATGTATTTCTATTATTGCATTAATGAGGTGGATTTGTCAATTTATTTGATTTTTCAATAATTGATCATCTCTTTAATTTTAATTTTTCTGTCTATATTTTCAATTTCATTTTCCATCTTTCCCCTTTAGTTTTCTGTTTTTAGGTGGTTGACCTGAGTGTATGAGATGGTTTGGTTTAATTTTAGTTTACTGTAGAATCTAAATAATGTTTCTTATCTCCTAGTATCTTCAATTACAAATGGTTCGACAAAAATAGTAATTGTATCAAGTGAAATAAGTATTACTTCAAACCATATTTTGTATGATTATAAAATGTTTGTTATATTACTTCAGTAATTGAAATTTAGTGTACAATCTAAATTTGAGAAGCCATTTACTTGCTGATATGGTTTTTCACGCTTTTCTTGCAAATTTTCCATCATTTTGTGGGAGAATCTTATAATATGACCATGACACAAATAGAACAAGAGATTTTGCTATATATGCATTGGGTTGAAGTCAATCATTAGCTCGTCCTCACCAAAGTATTGATTCTTTTTTATTTTTGTTCTATTTGAATATTTCCATTTGAATAACTGCTCTAATTATTTTCTAATTCTATGTTTTAAGGATATCTATTGTTTTTAATTTTTTCAGTTGTTTGGTTAATGGATATGTTTTAATTACGGTAATGTGTGTACAATGAATAGAAATGTGAAACCTCGACCCACTATATATTTGATTTCTTCATTTTTTGCAAGGACTAATATTTTATACTAAGGTTTGCTCTATCTTAATGCTGTGGTATGGCATAGATGGTATTATAAAGAATATATGGTTCAAATATTTTGTAGGTATTTAAGGGAAGACTTTATATTTGCCTTGAAAATTTGCCCATTTGTTCATTTGGTTTCCATATGTAACAAATGGTATGGAATATAGTTTGAGATCACATGAAATATATCATTTATTATTTATTCTCTTAAATTTCAGAGTGAAATCGTTGCCGATTATTTCTCGACTGATTGATTAGCTAATTGGTGATACAATAGTTGGTGATTGTGAGAAAACATTTCAATGACAAATAGATTTCGACATACAAGGTATATGTGTGATTCTAATGCTTAAATTATGATGTATTTAATTAGCCTTTTTATGTTGTACTAATAGGAAGTAGACTATTGCAATATTATGTAAAAAAAAAATTGGGTGGAAAATTGATCTTTTAACCTAAATATACTATGAAACAATTCTACTCAATTGTTATTTGCATATAGCATTTAAACTTTGAGGTAATTGATATATGATTTTGTGCTATACAATATCTTGATGTTTGAGTGTTGTCCATGTTTTTTTAGAAAAAAGTGATTGTCGCATTTTTATATAGTGTCTCGCTTATTTAGGGTGCTCGATTTTTTTGTTGCAAAATGTCCTTCTGACATGGGTTATTACTATTTTTCTTAAATGCAAAAAAAAAAAAAAAAAAAATTCTCTTGCCAATCGTGTCTGTTTTTGTAGATATTTATATGATATATGCACATTTTTACCATGAAGAGGAAGACAAATGTTGAAGTTGGAAAAATTATGACTAACAAGATGGTATCAGCTGCATCTTCACAAGGTGGCAATTCTAGTGTTAATGCGAAGAGGAAACTAAGGGTATGTACTATGAACACATATGTTACATGGACCAACTCTGCATTATAAGGGTATGTACTATGAACACATATGTTACATGGACCAACTCTGCATTATAAGGGTATGTACTATGAACACATATGTTATATGGACCAACTCTGCATTATAACATAACTTATATGTTTTGAAATCTTTGTTTGATTCATTACATCTATATTCAACAACTAATGAGTACACGTTGTTCGCCAGCAAGTATCATAAAAGTTGTAAATGGGTTAATTAACGATCATAAATGTGCAATGAAGGCCATGAGTTTAGAAGGGTTGACCTGTGACACCCCAAAATCTGGGAGCCTTTATTAACCGTTGATAACCCATCAACCCGCGGAAACACCTATGGATGTCGTATAACCTGACACCATGTGATACCATTCCCTAACCAGGATCGTAACCCACAAATGTATTGCAGGTTCAATTATTCATTGGATCCAACCAAGGTCCAATATATCATGATTTAAGGTCCATTATGGTCCATTTATATCATTGGAGGGAAGGAATACATAGCCCAATAGCTTGGCAAAACAAAACAAAAAAATTCAGATTTTTGGAAAGAGTATCAATACGCGTACTGGTACTGATTGCCTACTGGACTGCAATGTACCGATACTCTTTGCATATTGGACCTCAGAGTACAGGGACGCGTATCGGAACGGTTTGTCCAATTTTGTCCGTTTGGTCTGTTTTTCATCTCTAATCCATTCCAAACCTTTCCAAAACTAACCCAAGTTTTCACAATACATATTTATACTCTAACCATAGTTAATACAAGTTCTATCGCAACTATTTGCGTACAATTACATGCCCAAAACATAGCTTAACAAATGTTTTACAAGAATTCAAGGTTAAAGGCCACAAGTCGGCCTCTATTCATCCTTGAGGCCTCGAATGAGGACTGTCCTCCAGCATGTATCCTGCACCAGAAATGTTTTTCTGTATAAGGTGAGCTACGCTCAATAGAGTATCTCCTACAGAGGTTATTCCCCAACCTAAATATATATAAAATGTTCACATGCAACATTTAACAATCGATAACATTCCAAGCAAGAATATACATTCAATGTTGGAATTTATGAAGTCATGCCATGAAATGAGTTGAGACTCACTCATGCAACTCAACCTGAGCCCTTCCCGACTCCTCAACACATGCAAGTGTCAATATGTATAAATTCTTCATCTATGTTACACATCAAATGATGTTTACAAATCTCGGGTTTTTGTTGGGGTGGATGTTCATAGAATTACACCAAAGGTCACCCAACCTACACGAAATTTACGGGCTCCCACCGAGTGTACCACGTACACCCACACACTTTAGGGACCAAACCAAGGGAGTGCGTACCCCATCTACCGGGTCTTACATCCGAGGGATCTTCTAGCCTCTTCTTGCTACCCTGACTCAATTTACCATGCAACCATGTGGCTCTGCTAGGCCTTCAACCCAACTATTCCAAGCTATCTTTCAATCACCAAGTGTGGCGTTGACGACCACCATGCACACACACCCATGTGATGCGATATCTCCGTACATATGCAATATAACGCACCATTGTAACAAAAATATCATGTCTCATATGTGATGAATGCCATATGGACTAATTTAACAGATAACCATCTGATTCCATGGCAAGTTATATTATTAACATATAATTTTCACATGTTATCACATAACTCAAGCATGCTATTCCAATTTAACCAAAACAATAATTTCAATCACTCAGGGGTTTTATCAAACACCTTTAAGACACCAATTATGTCAAACACATATCATGCCCAAAATTTTACCAAGTTACAAGTACTTATACAAGTAACTTATATATATCAAATTCAAGCTCGACTTTGTCTTGAGTATTTCCATACTAAATTTCCTCATTTCCATGACCATAGACTCATTTTCATATCAAGAGACAAGACATAGGTAGTTCTATACCCCAAAGCATTCCCTATGGACATCATAGGTTGTAAATAACCAAAGTAGGAGGGAACCCTACCTCAATTGAAGTGTAGAGAACACCAAAAATACCAACCAAACTACAAGGTCTTGACTTCTCAAAAATATCCTCCTTGGATATTCGGTGAAATTCCTCGTTCTTGGTGTGGTTGCGTAGCCCTCGTTGACGTGATCGAATTTAATTCTTGGCTCAACGGAATCCGACTGACAGAATTCGGAGAATCGACGAAAGAAGACTTGTTTTTCTCTTTTCTCTCCCGCTTTCTCTCACATGTTGGAACCAGATAAAAATGCAGAGATATTTCTACCAAATATCTGATTTTAACCCCTATTTATAATTTTAAAGACTTGGCCCGAGTCGCGCCACACGCCCCTAGCTTATCGGGGTTCGTTTTTGCCCTGAAACGATTTATTTCATCTCGGATTAAGTTTAAATTAATTTCATTTGAAATTTTATTCAATTATAAGAAAATTTTATAATTTCTATTTTTTGGGACCTTTGTGAGGTCATCCGCCACCCAGTCGTCTCGTTAAACGTGAAAAATTATACTATCTCGAAATTCAATGAAATTCGTTTGGGTGACTATATTTCATGATATGAATCCAATGACGAAGTCCATTGTGTCATACGAGCTCTAGAGAATATGTATTTTAATTCCACATCATAGGGACAAAATGACCATTTTTCCCTTTTTCAGAAAAATTTCAAATTTTTTCAGGTTTTACATTCTTCCCCCATAAAAGAATTTTGTCCCCAAAATTTACACATACATGCATATGCAACAGTCATTGAATACCAAATGATTGTAAGAATGTACCTCCCTCCTTGATTAAGAAAGGCTACTTGGTACGTATAGTGTCTTCGCGCTCCCACGTCGAATCCTCCACTCCTTGGTGTTGCCACAACACCTTTACTAGTCTCACGATCTTGCCTCACAAAACCTAATCCTAACTATCCATGATAAGTACCGGTCCCTCCTCGAAGGTATCATCCGCATCAACAACAAGCTCACCCCAATCCACCACATGAGTCGGATCTAGGATGTATTTTCAGAGCATAGAGACATGAAACACCGCATGAACACTCGATAAAATTGGTTGTAATGTCAACTGGTAAGCAACTGTACCTACCCTCTCTAGTGTCTTGAAGGGTTCGATATACCTTGGCGACAGCTTTCCCCGCTTGCCGAACCTAACCACTCCTCTTTTAGGCATTACCTTCAAGAAGACATGATCTCCCACCATTTGTCAGTGTAGCTCTTTTGTCAGCTCTGAGCCGTGAGAAGGCACTTTCGTATCAAGTTCACCTTTTCAGAGGTGTTCCTAACCAAATTTGGACCCGTAGAGGATCTCTGTCCTACATCTATCCAACAAACCGGAGAAAAACAAGGCCTCTCATATAGCGCCTCGTAGGATGCCATCTATATACTCGCCTGATAACTATTGTTGTAGGCGAACTCCACTAAGGGTAAATGTTCTTCCCATCTACCCTTAAGATCTAGGATGCATGCCCATAGCATGTCCTCTAATGTCTAGATGGTCCTCTATGACTGACCGTCCACTTGGGGATGAATAGTAGTGCTCATCATCAATTGTGTCTCCATTGTCCGTTGAAAACTTTCCCAAAAATGAGTCGTAAACTTGGGATCCCGATCCGATACAATGGATATGGGCACCCCATGCAACCGGATAATCTCTCATATATACAACTTGCAAAATTCCTCCAATGTGGAGATCATTTGCACCGCCAAAAAGTGTGCCGACTTAGTAAGCCGATCAACTATCACACACACCGCGTCTTGTCCTCGCAATGTCCGTGGCAAAGGGGTCACAAAATGTAACGCCCAAAAAAACCCTGTGGACGATATTACATTTTAAACACCATTCGCTGCATGAAAGCACTAAATAACTCCATAATTAAGAAAGTTTCATTCATCAACCATTGATATTTTAAAAAAATTCGGACAGAGTCTCCTTTGCATGGGAAGCCCTACCCAAAACACATCTTGTACAATATTACTATAATTGACCACACTGGGTCCATAGATGCATAGCTATTGACCACACCGGGTCTATTTATCTATCATAAAATAAACTTTCATTCACCATATATCATACCTACACTATCGTCCCAAAAGAATAGACCCATCTTGGCCTTTACATTCTCAAAAATTAACTAATGTAGCGCAGCAGAATATAACAAAATATAAACTAGACTTTACATTGTTTCAAAAGAATATCCTAGTCTAGTATAAAAGAATGTGTCGCTCTAAGCGTCCACCTCGGGATCCACCTCCCCGTCTAGCTGAGTCTTCCAGTGTACGGGCTTCTCGTCTCCTAACTCCTCATCTAGTACATGATCTGAAAATCTGTAATTTGTAGGGGATGAGCACGAAGATCTGTAGCAAAATCTTCTCAAACTCCAACAAGGTTTAGAAAAATATAAAACAGGTCGGTCTCATTTAGCAAAATAACATATATAACTTTTGAGAGAAAACCATGACATTTAAACAGATCTCAAGTTTATACAACAGCGATAATCAAATGGAAATAGTAAAAATTTATTCTTTAACAATAAACCATTGTCAAATGGTTTGGACCGACGCCTGTCGTTACATTGTCCCATACCAATGTACCAACTCTGACATAATCCAATCCATGTTCTCATACAGATATATAGATATATATTGGTTCATCCCATGCCATGTATATTAATTGTTTCTCAAGAATCTACCCAACGACTATACCTAGTTCACCAATCACAATCACATCACAAGCACTTTGGGAAAGGGCGTCTACCATCCCAATGACAGTGACGAATCTTTCCCTAGGAAAGGTATACCACCCCTAATTCGAACTCCAGTGAACGATAGTGGTCGCATTACCAAATGACAATCCACTACAAGTGTTA
>CM042189.1:27714812-27749554 GCA_023539305.1 Ilex asprella
GAAACCATCTCACTGCCACCGGGGTAGACTAACCTCTAACACTCTACGGCATCTTTCGATGGCAATTCAAGTCCCTCACAACAACCATACAATAAGAAAACCTAAAAATTTCCAATTTCATCATGTGACAATTTCAATAACCAAGTATGAAAAATATAAGAGATCATTAGAAACATCATTTTGTTGTTCAATATGAAACACTAAGGTTTTGAAATCAAGAATAAAGAAAAATTTAGAGAAAAGTTCATCTCTCTTGAAAAACTAGAGTTTTTAGCCAAGAACAAGGATTTAATGGTTAACCAACCATTAATATTGTTTAAAGCATGGTAACATTCATAAGGATATCAAGAATGAATGATTCTATAGCATATATTTAAGGTTTAGAGTGTAAAAAGTACATATGTATAAACCCTAGCCTCAATGTAAGAGGAAGAGAAGAAATCCCTTACCTTTTGTTCTTGAAATCTAGGGCTTGAATCTTGAATCACCTTTAAATCTTGTGATTTTTCCCTTTGATCTTGAGTTTCTCTGTTCCTTTCTTTCTCTCTAAGTATTTCTAAGGTTAGGAGTGGAGTAATGAAGCTAAAGAGACGTTTGGGGGTGTTTATAGTGCTAAGTTTTGAGCCAAAACCTCGGCATTTACTGTTCAGAATATCGGCTTTTCTTTAGGGCGTACTGGTACGGTTTAGCTACTAGTTCGGGCGTACCAGTACGGTTTGGCGGACAGATTTTTCTTTCAAATTCCAGGGCAGTTTTGACCCATTTATAGGTCAAATTGGAAAGTTTTCATGAGATACACTTTTGTATCCCTATATGTCTACATCTGATGTCCAAATTTCAGATCAATTGGATCTAAGAATAAAAAGTTATGGCCATAATATTAAGCAGTGTCCAAGATCTCTTTTTACCCAAATTCTTTCTAAAGTGTGTTTTTGCTCTGGGATACTTCCTAACTTCTAATACACCCCATATTACATCTCTCAATGTTTTTCGACCTTTCGGATTCAATAGTGACCTTAGTTTGACCTAAAAATATTTAGTTTTGTGATTAATTCTAATACCCATGTAAATGTTTACCAAAACTTTAAAATACGAGGGCTAAGTAAATCTTTAATTGATTTGTTTTTCTGAGGCCCAACATACCACAATTGGTACTCTATCATTGTCCATTTACAACAATAGAAGGATGAAATGCCTAGCCCAAAAGTTTGGCAAACGAGAGTTAAAATTTCAAGTTTTCACAAAGTGTACCAGTTTGCGTACCGGTATGGTTTACCTACTGGACCTCGTCGTACCGGTACGGTTTGCCCAGTTTTGCATGTTTGACCTATTTTTCATTTACAATTCATTCTAAAACCTTTTGAGACAAACCCAAACTTATTTAACATACATTTGTACACCAATTAAAGTTGGTTCAAGTTCTATTACATGCGGGGGTTTACACAAAATTCATTGTGACATGTTTCCACTTCCACTCAGCTACTTCCAAAGGCTGGAGCAAGTCTGCTGGTCTCTGGTGCTCAGCCTTCACTTGCTGACATGTGAGACATCAACTGACAAAGTTACCAACTTGTCTCTTCATTCTGCTCCAATAATATTGGCTACGAAGATCATGATACATTTTCGTGCCATCCGGATGTACCAAAAAATGAGAGCAATGGAACTCTCTAAGGATCTCCTTTCTTAGCTCTGCTGACTGGGGAACCACAATCCTTCTCCTATGCGGAAGACTACCATCTGCATAAATGGCCTAGCCCTCGTCATTTGTACCCGACCGTACTCGGTCCTTAATGGACACTATCTCTAGGTCTTGCCCTAGGACTCAATCACCCTATTCAGTAGGGAAGGTGTAGCCACCAAAATTGCCAAAGTACCCTGAACCTGACCCATGTAACGTAGCGCAAACTGTCCCACAGTCTTGAGCATCTACCACTCTTGGGAAGCCACCTTTTCGGGAAATACAACTTTTCGCATATTTAGAGGTTGAATCACGAAATTTTCGTGAAATACACTTTTGTAGACCTTAAAATATTACTTCCAACCCCACAAACATCAGGTCAATCAGATATCAGAGTCAAAAGTTATGATCAAAATACTGAAAACGTGTCAAATCTTTATTTTCTAGGATACTTTCCAAATCCAACTTTAAATGAGTTTTTTTCAAACTTGGACTCTTATAAAGATTGAATTGCTGAATTATCTTCAAGTCTTCCTATCTTCCTCATGATTCTTCAATCCTTATCAGTTATGATTATTCTTTTAGTGATTGCTTTACTTGCATTATCTATTATTACTTTAAATTAATCAATTTACCTGCAAAATAAACCAAACAACTAGAAAAAGTATTAAACTAGAAAATCAAGGAATTTAACTCATTTAATCATAAATAATATGCAATTAATCAATCATTAAATATAATAAAATAATAATTTTAATGGTTAATCACACCCCAACCTGAATATTACTAGTCCCTAGTAATACATAAATCTTAAAATCTAAAAACTAAAAACAAAATACCTAATAAAATAAAACAAAAATCCACTTTCGTAGGCCTCACGATTGCAATTAGCATATGCAACAAGCCTTTAAACCCCTAGGTTCCCCCTAGTGGACGAGTGTATTCTCATGAGGGTTTCCAGAGATGATACCCACAAACATCACCCTTTAATCAAATATCTGAATAATAATTTTATAACATAAATTGCTACCACTATAAAAATTTCAAGCTACTAGCCTTTTCATAAGCACATGCAAAGTAAAATATAGAACTCTTCGTTATATAAATGTATGCACTTATCATATTCTCATATAAACTCGTGTGTGGTGTGAATTAACTATACCAAGTCAATAATTTATTTGGTAATCACCCCTACAACTATCAACTATTCGTCTCAATGTCAAATCTCACTAGATAATTCACTCGTAAATAATTCTCACAGATTATAATGATTATATTCTCAAGTATCACATGTGAGAAGATGATATTTAAATCAAAACAAACTAATGCTCACATGTTTCATTAAAAAGAACATAATCCAAAAGAAAATGATTTGACATAGTCTCATGAAAGGAAATTAACACACAATCTACAAATAATAACAATTCTTTTCCTTATTCACACAAGTCATGCATCTATCAATATACTTTTGAGATCAAATAGGTCTTTAGTTAAGGTTGTAATGGGGCCTTAGGATTAGGTTTTTGAAACGAAGTGTATTCAAGAATCTAAAAAATTATCCCGAGAGAACATTTACATTACACAACCAAATTTTTTCCCATGCCTTTCACTTTCCACCATTTAGAAGCACAATTTACAACACTTACTCATATTTTTTCAAAACCCATGCTTGCTATTTTTTTTTTCAATTTTTTTTTCACAGCTAGACACATTGCCTTTTTTTTTTTTCTTTTTTTCAGCAAGACATCTAATGCAAATATTCACAAGTATGCAAGACCTTTTTTTTATTATTATTATCTTTCCTCAACCAACATCTCCCAAATTACATAAACAATAAAAAGCTCAATCTTGAGATAACCAAGGTAAATGATATTATTTATTTTCATTGGCTTGGTTATTATATGTTTGGTATAAGAAATAATATTTTTTTTTCAAAGGCTCAATCATGGCTTCTAGAGATAATAATATTCAAATAATAAGGCTTAGACTCAAATAATATCAAAGATAACCTAAAATCATATCTCAAGAGTTCTTGATAATACACTTCTCATGAAAATAATTTCAAGTCAAGCAATTATTCAAAATATTGGTGTTGGCCAAAACAAAAATAATGAGACCATTGAAGGAGATTAGCTGAATAAAAATATTTGTATTGAGTAAATATAAATAACTCTCCAAGAAAGATTGGATCAAAACTCGCTAGGATTTTTATGCATCTCCACTATATGTTTCAAGTTCTCAAGATAAAATACCTAACAAATTTTCAACTTGATAAAGTCTAAAGTGTACAAATTGTGAGTTTTTATAAGGACATGATATGAGATACAAAAATATAACATAAAATTATATGTGATGCTTAAACATTTATAAATTTAAAGCTACACAAATTATTTCTATATTATAGTGTCAAATTATGCATAAAAATGTTATTTAGATATTCAATAACCAAAAGTTTTTTTTAAATTTTTTTTTACCAGCATAACTAAACTAGAAATTGTTAGAACAAAAAACATACCCACACCCTCAACCTAAATCCAACATTTTCCTCAATGCAAAAATAAATACTTTAATACTTAACAAAAATAAGCTATAAATTGAAACAAATAGAAACGAAACTAAAATTAAACATAAATAAAATAAAATAAATCTAACTACTATATACAAATAAAAATAAAAACACACACTCAATCCGGCTTAAAGTAAGATTTGAATATGCCACCATTCAAATCTTTCTTCAAGTCAAACTTGGGAGTTTTATCACTAGATGAGATTGGTGGATTGGTTCTTGGTGAAAGCTCAAATTTCTATCTCAATTCTCTCATTTCAAGTTCCTGTGAAGAATTTAACAAATCAGTCAAAACAGAAATTTCAGAATTATTTTCATCCATCTTTAACAAAGAAGATTATTCCAGCAAATATACTTCAACTGGATCAAGCAAAGAAGAATCATATACTCTACTTGGAACAAGTGACTCAATCATGTTAACCTCATGCATATCCTCGTCAACATTCCTTGGTTGTTTACACACATTAAAAATATTGAGTTCTAATGTCATATTCTCAAAAGTTAACTTCATCACACCATTCTTGAAATTAATTAAAGCATTTGAGGTTGCTAGGAATGGTCTGCCTAATATAACATGAATTTGAGCATTGGTATTAATTACAGGTTGAGTATCCAAAATTATAAAATTCATTGGAAAGTAAAACTTATCAACCTGTACTAAAACATCTTCCACCATGCCACTCAGTATTTTTATTGATCGGTCAGCTAGTTGAAGTGTAACTGAAGTGGGTTTTAACTCCCCTAGCCCTAATTGTTCATATACTGAATAAGGGAGCAAGTTCACGCTAGCTCCTAAATCCAATTTTGTGGTTACCTATAACACAAGAAATAGTGGGGCAACCTAGGTCTTTATATTTTGGTGGAGTCCTATGTTTTATGATGGAAGATATCTGCTCAGTCAAAAAATGTTTTCTTTTGCACATTCAATTTCCTTTTAACATGCATAATTCTTTCAAAAAATTTGCCCAAGAAGGTATTTGTTTGATAACATCCAACAATAGAATATTAATTTTTACCTACTTAAAAATCTCTAACATATCATTATGCATGTTTGGCATGGTAGAGGTAAGAAATCTTTGTGGGAATGGTGCAGATATGACATACTTCTCAGGCTTATTGATTTCAAAATGATTAAGTTTATCACCACTCTCCGTAGGTTTTGAAATCTTTTCAGATTCTTGAATTTTATAAGGACTAGTTTTATTAATTTCTTTCCCACTACGGAGTGTGGTGATAGACTTTACTTGCTCATGCACAGTATCAGAAGTGCCAGTTTCATTCACAAAAAAATGACCCTGTAGATTTGGTTGTGGTTGTATTGGGAACTTACATTTTTTCTGATAGCAAGGGTCAATAGTCAACTTAGTGATTGGACTCCTAATATCTTCAATAGCCTGAGTAGTTTCTCTATTAATATTTTCCTACTTATTTAGTGTACTCCTGATATCATTTATGGCTTGTGTAGTCTGATTGATAAAGTTTTCCTGACTCTGCATTAATTGTGACAATCCCTTCTCAAAATTTCTCTTAGGGAGTGGCACATAAGGTGCAACATTAGAAGTTTTGTTGAGGTGGTTGTGATACATGATTTTCATTCCTCCAACTAAAATTGGGATAATTATTCTACCCCGGATTGTATGTATTTGAATAAGGATTATTGTAAGGTTTTAAAACAAAGTTTGCAGCATTTGCTTGATCATGCAAAACTTCTTTTTAAGACAGACCATGTTGGACACTCCTTCATGGGGTGTCCAGGGATCTCACAAAAACTATAAAATTCCTTAACAGATATTGTGTCAACCTCATTAACCTTTTTGTACTCCATGGCTTCAACCCTCCTAGCTAAGGTGGCAATTCTAGCTCCTAGGTCATCTTCTTCCCTCAGTTGGTATTTACCCCCACTAGATGATGAATATTGTGCAGTTTTACCTTTAGGAGGTTATTGGGATGTGGTATCCCAAGATTGTGCACTTTCAACTAACTGATCTAGGTAGTCAAAGGCCTCGTCTGGTTCTTTATTCATGAAATCATCATTACACATCATCTCAACAAATTGATGCAACTGTGGGCTTAAACTCTCATAAAAGAAACTTATTACGTGTCATCTCTCTTAACCATGATGTGGACAAGATGCAAGGTCTTTAAATCTTTTCCAACTTTGATAAAAATTTTCAGACTCTTTTTGAGAAAAATTCATTATTTTCCTTTTCAAAGAGTTTGTGCGATGTGTGGGAGATTTTTTTTTCAAAAAATTATTTTTGCATCGCTGACCATGTACCTATGGACCTAGATCTCAATGAATATAACCAAGTCTTAGCTTTTTCCTTTAATGAAAAAGGCAACAACTATAACCTAATTGCATTCACTGAGACATTCTGATCATGGAATGTAGTACATACATCCTCAAATTCTCTAATGTTTAAATATGGATTCTCTAAATCTAGGCCAAGATATTTTGGGAGTAATGTAATCATGCTAGGTTTGAAAACAAAATTAGTGGCATTTAATGGAAAATAATGCATGAAGGTTCAGTGAGATGTGCAGGTTGTAGATAATCTTGCAAAGTCCTATCCTGATTAACGTTAACATTATCCACATCATTCTCATCATGATTACTGACTCTATCAATATGATCCTTATGCTCGGGAAGTTCATTCTGCCTATTATCTTTAGGATTAGCAGTCATTGTGTGCAAAGAGTGATTTGAGTCAGATGAACCAAATAAATTTTCAAATAAAGTATCTAAATCTTCTCTTAACAAACGACCACTTAAGTCTCGATGTCAAGAACTCATAAAAAAATAAAAAACTAAATAAAACCGAAATCTAAATTAACTAACAAACAGAAAATAAAATGCAATAAAATGAATAAAATAACTAAAAATTGGAACGAAGTTACTAGATCTCCGAAGAATCGCAAATACTGAAATACTCGTTGATGTGATGGCTCCTTGTCCTCTAATTCCCTTGCAACGGCGCCAAAAACTTGTTACAACTTTCGAATTGATCACCTAAGTGCAGGTTGTCGCGAAGTAATGTAATACTCGGAAATACGAGGTCGAACCACAAGAAATTGTAAAAACAAAAGAAAACAATCACACAAATACTAAAACAAACTTAAAAGTAAAAGATTTATTTTTGAGAATTGTTGACTGGAGAAAATTGATTTAAATAATTAAAACAGTAATATAAAATACTAGAGCATTGATTACTCCCTCTCAATTCCATACAATACTGATTAAAGACTCAAATATTAACTTAAGACAAAAATTAGATGTCGGTTAATTCAAGTAATAAATCAAGTAAGAAAGCCTAAATTTATAATCAAAATATTATTCAGGAACCTGAATAATCAACCAATTATATTATTTTATGAAATAATGATAATTATCTCAAGCATGGAATAGCCAGTTATTTACTCGCAGGAAAATTCAAGTAATCGATGTACATATCACAACAACTTAAGAATTTTTATAGAATAAAAACTTTACTAAAATATCAGAAGTTAAATTAACAAAACATCATAAATCATTAAGCACAGAGTCAATAACAGTACCATACTTCATGGAGAGATCCTCCCCTAGCCCTAACTTAGCCTTCTAGCTAGACATGACCAACTAAAATAAAAAGATAAAAATATGGAAAAAAATAATAATCTCTTCTAAGATGATAACTTCTATTTATAATCAAATACATCTTAGGTATAGGGTAGGAGATCTAAGGTTGAATTGGAAGGGATTCCTTTGCCAAATAGAAGTTTTGTAAGGTCAAATCCCGTGCCTGAAATCTTTGACCTCGCGGGTACAAAATATGTTCAAACTTCGAACTAAAATTTCGCATATTTAGAGGTTGAATCATGAAATTTTCATGAAATACACTTTTGTAGCCCTTGAAATCTTCTTTCCAACCCCACAAACATCAGGTCAATTAGATATCGGAGTCAAAAGTTATGACCAAAATACTGAAAATGTGTCAAATGCTTATCTTCTAGGATACTTTCCAAATCCAAATTTAAATGAGTTTTCTTCAAACTTGGACTCTTATAAGGATTGAATTACTGATTTATCTTCAAGTCTTCCTATCTTCCTCATGATCCTTCAATCCTTATCAGTTATGATTCTTCTTCTAGTAATTGTTTTACTTGCATTATTCATTATTAATTTAAATTAACCAATTTACCTGCAAAATAAACCAAACAACTAGAAAAAGTATTAAACTAGAAATCAAGGAATTTAACTCATTTAATCATAAATAATATGCAATTAACCAATCATTAAATATAATAAAATAGCAATTTTGATGGTTAATCACATATGGACTAATTTAACACACAACCATCCAATTCTATGCCAAGTTATATCATAAACATATAATTTCCACTTGTTATGACATAACTCAAGCATGTAATTCTAATTTAACCAAAACAATAATTTCAATCACTTAAGGCATTTTATCAAACATCTTCAAGGTACCAATCATGTAAAACACATATCATGCCCAAAATTTTACCAAATTACAAGAATTTATACAAGTAACTTCTATATATCAAATTCAAGCTAGACTTTGTCTTGAGTATTTCCATACCAAATTGCTCCATTTCCATGACCATTGACTCATTTTCATATCAAGATACAAGGCATAGGTAGTTCTATACCCCAAAGCATTCCCTATGGACACCATAAGTTGTAAATAACCAAAGTAGGAGGGAACCCTACCACTATTGAAGTGTAGAGAACACTAAAAACACCAACCAAACTTCAAGATTTTGACTTCCCAAAAATCTCCTCCTTAGATCTTTGGTGAAATACTTCGTTCTTGGTATGGTTGTGTAGCCTTCGTCGACGTGATCGACTTTAATTCTTGGCTCGACGGAATCCGACCAACATAACTCCGAGAATTGACGACAGAAGACTTGTTCTTCTCTTTTCTTTCCCTCTTTCTCTCACATGTTGGAACCAGCTAAAAATACAGAGATATTTTAATCAAATATCTAATTTTATCCCCTACTTATAATTTTAAATACTTGACCCGAGTTGCTCTACACGCCTGTCGCTTATTCGGGTTCGTTTTCACTCCGAAATAATTTTTTTCATCCCGGTTTAAGTTTAAATTAATTTCATTTGACATTTTATTCAATTATAAGAAAATTTTATAATTTTCATTTTTGGGGACCTTTGTGAGGTCATCTGCCACCTAGTCGTCTCGTAAAACGTTAAAAATTTTAACTATCTCGAAATTTGATGAAATTCGTCTGGTGTCTAGATTTCGCGACAATGCCGAAGTCCGTTGTGTCATACGATCTCTAGAAAATACGTATTTTAATTCCGCATCATAGTGGTAAAATGACCATTTTGCCTTTTTTAGAAAAATTTCAAATTTACTTGAGTTTTACATGACCTGCATGAAATGCATTATGGTGAGGAGGAGCTTATGCGGGTGGTTGGTAGAAAAAATTGATCCCACTACAGCTCTGTTACATGTCAATGGTAAATCAATTAAGTTCTCCTCTGAGGATGTTTATTACATAATGAGGTTGTCAAACACATGCATTGAGTTGGATATTGCAAGTTCTTCGAACCAAAAAGAAGAACTTAAAAAATCATTTTTTAATGGACAGGGGGAGCTGTCATTGACTACTTTGGTTGGTAAACTGAAAGAATTGAAGCACAATTCATTTACTTTTAGGCACCTATTTGCTCTAGTCATAATAGGCTGACTTCTTTCCATAACCATGAAAATAACAATTAATACTTCGTACGCCAAGCTACTCATGGATGTAAATGCATTATCTTCTATAAACTGGAGTAACTTTGTTTATGATGGTATTATTGAAGACATACGAAATTCCAAGGAAAAATCTAGGCGTAATATTTGTGGTTGTATCATTGTGCTACAGGTAATGCGTTATTTACTTATTTTCTAGTTCATTGACTAATTTGGAGTAATCTGAATACTGCTTTCTTAGTCATACCAGTGGCTCCTAATTACTTACTTGTGATTCATTTGCAGATTTTCTATTTTGAGCACGTGACACCAGCTAGTGAATCACACATTTCATTTCTATCATGGCCATTCCCTCGGATGGTAGTTTGGGAGGATAAAAAAATAGGACAGCGCATGACCTCACTGAAAAATTGGGTGGATTTAAAAAAAAAAGAGTAACTTATGAAGGATATTATACTCTTTAATTTTAGTTTTATTGTTAATTATTTCATAAGGGAAGATATTGTTTACATGACGTGGTATTAACTAATATTTGGATTGTCGTAGATAAGGGTTACAGTTGAAGAGTTACTAAATGTTCCTGACCCAGATGTTCCTGACCCAGATGTGGGACGCGATGAGAGGACAACATTTGAACATTCAGTTAATGTTCCTGTCCTTGATGTGAGACATAAAGTGTGGACAACAGGCGATTCTTATGCTCAGAACATGCAAGTTACCTTATGTAGGATATATATGGTGGTATAACAATACAAATCATTATTATTATTTCCCATAACTAACACTTCAATGTTTTTTGTAGGATTTTGACAAGAGATTGTCTACGATTGAGATTGTATTGTCTGTATTTCGATCGAACCATAAAGCTTTGTCTGCCAAGCTCACATTTGAAGTAATTGAAATTAAAAAGATGCTGAAAACTTTCTCTGGAAAGGTGTGTACAAATGTGAGTGAACCACCTATAAAGAAATATGTCCACGTGAGTACACTACATTATTATGTTATCCTTTACCATAGTACATGTGTGTGGTGCTTCGTATATTTTATGTGTTGTAAAATGTGAACTAGGAATTATTGGATGACAATGAAACTGAGGTCCGGGCTGGCAGAACCAATGACAGAAACTCCACTTTCAGGTTATTGATGGGTTGGTTCCCCATATTACTGATGTTAGTGACGAAGTAGAAAATGCAATATGGAGCTACATTTTTCATGAGTGACTTAATGCAGAGTATGTCACAATTAATACCATTATAGGGTGCCTATTATTTGCAGTTCTTTTGCAAATCATACCTTATATGTCGACATTTATAGTGAGACAATTGTTTAGTTTGAAAATTTTCGTGCGACAAGAATGACAATGAGGTCATTGGGACCCAGACTATGGTTGCCAAGCGAGGTGAGTTATATAATTTTTTCATATTTGTATACCTAATTTTGAATTAACTGGCGAAGGAGTAAATGTGTACAATTCTAAATATGTATAATTTTGTACACAGTTAATCAATGTCTTTGCATGCATTATGCCACCCACAAATATGGGGAACAACGACACATAGAAGGCCAGGTGGTATATTCCGGCTTGGTTTGCGGTAATATTCCACAATCAAATTTTGGTTTTATGTGATATTCTTGATTTTTGGCCTCATATTGTGTTTTAATGTTCAATATGAACTTACGTGTTTTTAATTTCACTAATCCTTAAATTGTAGCAAACAGTCATTCACTACACATCTGAGGGGAAAACTGTTGTTCATCTGCAACAAAAACTTATGCGATTGTGTGACCGATACATCTAGGACATCAACATGTGTGACAAGGTATGACTAGATAAAAACTGACAATATAGTCTGCATTACAAAAGCATAATCTCTCAAATGTATGTACGTCACTGTAGTGTATTGACTACAACTTCTATATGTAGATATATGTCCCCATTAACGACGACAAAAAAATTTGGTACTTATGCACTGTGGACATACAACATAAAGAAGTCCTCGTACTAAATACTCTTCCAAGTCGAGCAATGCAACATACACAACGTAAGCAAGTGGATGATGTGGTATGTGTGATCTAATTTGGAATGCAAAATATGATCCATGCAATGCATTCGAGGGTGGATTTCCCAAGTGTAACTTATTTCATTGTATGAAAGAGTAGGTTGCGTCATTGGGTGAACTTATTTGCCAGATAAACAAACATTTTGAAAGAATAGTCAATACATGGCCCATGATTGTACCAACTTGGACACTCAAACAAATGAATGGATATGATTGTAGAATTCACGTTGTCGATATGATCCATTAACCTCATCTGGGCCAAACTATAATGAAGGTATACTATAAATAATGTTTAATTTTCTTCCATAATTCTAATCTTTTGCACATGTTATAACATTCAAAATTGTATGAAGGCATCGTCATCAAAGGTTAAAAAGGATCTTGCTTTATAGCTGGTTACCCATCCACACAATGCAAAGCGAGATGAAATCATTCACAAGTCATTGAAGCTCCTAGCCAAACTTTTCATAACTGGATGCATCCTTATATTTTTTAGACAATGTGTAGACCGACTCCACAGTTAATTGTGCAAAGAACTATATTGGGACTTTTGTGTATTCTAATTTACGTACATGTCACATACTCCGACTCGGATATTAGTTTGGTACCTTATTCATAACTGTGGTAAATAAAGGTAGAATGAAAAAAATAAATAGAAAAATATGAAACATGTACACACCATCAACCAGGGGCGAAACCATGAATTTTGGTCAGGGTGGGCAATTTTTTTAGTATATTTTAACCTAATTATATTTCAATAAAATATAAAAAAATTTAAAATCTCCAAAATTTTTTATATGAATTAAATGTAAATTATTTGTTCACTAATTTTCTATTAATGTGGACAATCACAACTCCGTATTAAAATTATTCTTTATTTAGTTACAAAGTGTAGTTGAGATCATTATCAATCTTATTGAGAAATTTTCTATTCGAAATAGTTTGAAATTTTTTTGTGTTACACCTTTTGTCTTTTGTATACAATCGTATTTTTTAAGGTTATAGACTGCTATTACTAAAAATGGTAAATGATAATTAAAAATTGTTGTTAAAAGTTGACGAACATTGTGTTAAATAAAGATAAATGTTGTATTTTAGTCAATATGCAAATAGATAATTGACTCAATCCAAAATTAACATATTTAGTTTAGAGAGTTAGTGGTCTACAAATTTATTGAAAAAAGGAAAAACTATAATCATTATTAAATTTTCTAAAAATTTAGGGGTCCAAATATAATGTACAAAATAATTTTATTGGTCCTTATCTAAGGTGGTTCAAAAGTGAGGAAGGGCAAGTGCCCACCCTAATCGCCATGTGGCTCTGCCCATGACGTCAATGGATCTATTAATTTTGTAGTGAATTTTATGATACAGAGTATATAATATGTCGGTATCATACCGTTCATGGTAGTAGACCTTGACGAAAAAATAAAGGTTACCTTGCAAAATATCAAATTTTATGAGTAATATTTGACCAAAAATTAATAACTACACATTTTGCAATCTGTACATTTCAAGCATACCATGTCCATGTTAAGGAGATGTTTGTCAAATCTCTAACATAAAAAAATGGAGATTTTTGGAGACTAACCACTGTAAAAATGAGACAGAGAGATTTTAGACAAATCACCAACATATGTAGTCCCCAAAAGTGGAGGAAAATGTTCTCGCCAACAGCATGAAGCTTCTTATAGAACTGAAGAAACCGGGAGAGATTATCACTCCACTGAAAGGGTGAAAAAATAGTAACACTCCTTTGGTTTAAGCTTATAGGGTTATGAACTTTCAAGAATGCAACTGTAGGAGAATGGGAAGATTGAGGACCTCATGGACAGATTCAAACCCAGGTAGGAGGTTTATTGGATACGAGAGATATGGGATAAGATACCAAGATTCTGAAAAAATAATTCTTCTTTACTTTTTTTTTTTTTGCAAATACATCATAGTGTTAACCAACATAACAACATGCAGGAGGCAGATGGGTGCAATTATTTTCAATGGTATGATCCTCCGATGTGCGGCCGATCGAAACATGTAATTCCCGGACTATTGCGATCACTGAAAAGGCACCAGACACAAGAAGAAAGAACGACAAAGCTGGCCAGAAATTCAAAGGTTGCACTTTTTGTATCATGGATATTTTTCATTGCTTCCTGGCTTTCGAATGTTGCATAGCAGTGGGTGAAGATGGTGTAATAGATTATGTCGGGGTATTGTGCATACCGAAAAGTCATGTGACTGGGTTGGGTTTTGATGTGTGTTGGCACAACTGGAATGCAAATGTTGTTTCTGTTCATGTACTTCATATCATTAACCCTATAAGAACCTTAGACTAAAAATGTGAGTCTAATATAGAAAAAATTCATAATTATATAAATACATTGATGTATATATATATATATATGTATACTGGGTTGGGTTTTGATGTGTGTTGGCACTACTGGAATGCAAATGTTGTTTTTGTTCATGTACTTCATATCATGAACCCTATAAGAACCTTAGACTAAAAATGTGAGTCTAATATAACAAAAATTCATAATCATATAAATACATTGATGTGTATATATATATATAAACAACCAATAGCCTAATCTAAATGACTAAATCATAGATATGACATCATTTTTCCTTCATCAGCCAATCGTCTACATACCTTGGCAACAACTTGGTTTCTCAATCTGTTGTCATGGTGGGTGACCAATTGAACAGCTAGCTTCCTGCGCATATCGTTCAAATCATCCTGAGACCAATAATATTGTTAGTGTATGAAATACTAGAATAGGTGAAGTTAGTGCTACGTAGATGTACATCTGTTGTGTTACCTTTACAATCCAGCCAAGACCTAACAAAATTTTCTCCATGAATTTAATAACGAACATACCATAGTCGTGTCCATTATCATATCTTGAAGCCCATCGGGCTTCTATCAAAAGGAATGTGTGGAGAATTGGCTTGTACAAACCATTAATACACTGAAGTAACGAATCAAGATACGCAACCACCTTCTTCACGTCGATGAGTGGACGGTCGTTGTCCTTTAATGGCATAGAGTCAAGCAATACAACTTCACGCCCAAGTACATCGATCATGCATATGTACCAATGTTGATTATTGTCATTCATTGGAATAAAAATCTGCATTAATAAGTCAATGACTTCGTCACGGTAAATGAAAATGATAGATACAATTCAAGCAATATATATATATATATGTATATGAAAGTAAGATAGAATATGAAGCACCTTCTCACAATCTTCAAATTTAAGAATATAATCAAATAGGTTAAGAAATGAATCATTTGTTCATGGTACACTTGCATTGGAAGAGAGTCTTGCAATTGCCTATTGCTGAATATATTCACAAATATGGTGCAAACTTAGAAATTTATGCTTGTTGCACTTAACACCATGATAATGCCATTGACAAGGGTTGGATACATTACCAAAAGTATGTGGGCAGAAAGCATCTAATCTTCATATTAAACGGATTCGTCTTCCTCTCTGGAATAGTAATGTATGCACCAAGATTTATTATCTTCACAACCAATATACGAATGCACACATCAATATGGAGGTATTTATCATATTTATTAATCTAAAAAAGATGAATATCTGATGTAACACACCTTAGCACAAATCCATTGCAAAGGGCATAAATTCACCATTGACTTCCTGGTTGCAAACTCGTGACTGAATTTAACCAAGACCTCACTGTCCGGTAACCCAATTATATTATTGTATTAGGTATGACACAATTTCAGACTCGTATAGAGAGAAGCATCAAATATGTATGCCAATATTAATTCATTATCAACTGTTGTGATTTCGTCAATCTCTAGATACTCCACATTTACCGGTGGGAGACAGGCAATCGAATCTGAAATCTGGTTAACGGATGAAACGTTTAATGTGAAAAAATATTCCATGGGTATGTCTAATACAACACTACATACAAACCTTATGAATCTCTTCAATACTGTTGCTTTACTTTTGGACAAACTTTATTCTTTTATCAATTACACTTTCTGTATTCAGTACATTTTCAATGTCATTCTTCTTTTCATCAAGAAACTACAAAATAATGTCAAATTTAGGTACATGTGAGTTAAATTCATTAATAGTTGTTATGCAAAAAAAAATCTGCAATTACAATATGACCCGTTACCTTAAAAAACTCTTTCGTTGAAGTGTTGTGATCCTTAAAAATGCACTTTCTACTTAAATCAATATTCACTTCATCCTTCACATCTTTGTGCTCGGTCTTCATCTGCGATCGACGATTCTATTATAATAACTCTTGCCACTCCTGTAAATGAAATGTTTTCAAATTTTAATGAGTGTGAATAATTGACAACATACCTCGGCTACTTCATATGGTGACTTAAACCAATTACTTATGGCATCAATGGACGCTACCAACTTCAACCAGTTACTTATGGCATCAATGGACGCTACCAACTTTCCTTCTTTCTTCATATTCTTATTCAATCGACGATTCTATACATTAACTAAGCAAAGTCGTTACTTTCAGTCATGTTTCATACAACATGAAACTTTAAATTAAAAAATATAATGTGTATCATTCCTTCGGCAGTACATAGGGTGACTTCAACCATTTACTTTGTTTCCTTTTAGAACATCTACGAAGTATCTTTGCCACTCCTGATTTCTATGTACAAGAGTATGATGCAGATTGAGGATAATCAATATCTGTGGGTTGAAACAATGCAAGTGTATTTGAACCAAGTTTATTAAAATCCTTCGTCTGTATACTTTTAGCCAACTTCACAGCCGAAAACGGTGTCGAAATATGATTATGATTTTTAGATCCATGCATGGCCCACTCGTTCACTACACTACTCCTGCCAATACCATCCTTCACCTCGGTCTCATTAGGGTCAACTTAAGGTATGCCGTCAGAAATAGAACTATCTCCTGATAAGGTTTCCAACATTTTTTTCAGAGTGGAAATCAATGAACTGAATTCTACAGACATTTCAGTTAAAATTCGACTGCATTTTGCTCACAACAGTTTTGACATTACAAAGTTATTGTTCAATGACCAGAAATTATCTTTTACATATCATTTCATACATCAATAATAAACTTTGTAATGTCGTAAACTATCAACAACACTTATTGTAAATTGTAAATCTTTCATCGCTTTTGATTTGAGGTGCTTGAATTGTTGGTATTGCTTTCACATGTGCGTGTGAAAAATCATGATTGGTATCTGATAATGGAACCTATAATGAACAGTTCATATCATTAAATAGTATGTACGGAAAGATCATTACATATACCTGGAAAAATATGATACCTGCATACATTGTATCCAGCCTGACTTCTTTAAGAGGATCATATGGTCATTAATTTCTTGATCAACCCATGTGGCAATTTGGGGAAGGGTTCGAGCCATGTATGGAACATCCACGACTCCATATGGTGTCACTCGCTCAAGGAAAAACGACTTCACAAAAATATAAGATCTGACAAATTTTTGGTTGATGACCAATTATGCTATTAGTAATAAAATGCAAATATGCAGTACACAATTAATTACCATTAGGACAAGTATGCACCCACTGATATTGTGTTGATTATTCAGCTTGTACATTTGTACTCCTTTAATAACGTCATCACACACAAGCTTCACCCAATTCTTCTTGCCTAAACCTCCAACATCTATTATCGAGTGAATGGAAGATGTGTTAACCGTGGTCTTCATTGTGGGAAGCAATAAATAACCAAGTACAAATAAAGCAAATATATGCTTAAACTCAATAGAATCACCTTTCATTTCAAATAATCTACACTCCAAAACTTTCAAAGGAATAACCTTGAGTCTCTTGAACAATGATTCACATACCTCAATTATTCTATCAGGGGGCCCGCTCCTCTCCACATCTGTCCCTTCATTTCTCAGTCCCATTATCAACTCAACATCTACAAGAGAGAATTTCAACAATTTTTCATACACATTGAGTGCACAGCCTTCCAGATCAAAACATTTCACTAACCATGCACATAAATCTCTCTTTGTTTTTGTTTACATTTAAGGTTTAACACTCCCCCCAAACCAATTTCTTCAACTCCACGTCTTTATTCTTCACTTAAATTTTCTATTATCTTGATGACCATGCTTGGTGAACATCTTGTGCCCAGCTTGACCTTCATAATATTAGAAAAATTCATACACATATTGTGTAAATCTTTCTATGTATAGTTGAACATATATATGCCTTTCCAAACAAAATTCAAATTAACTCATTGGAGTTCTTCATGTTTCCTTTCAAACGCTCGTATTCCAACTTTGATGACTTCACCAAATCTATGTATTTTCCTTTCTCAACATCAGTCATCTTACGCCATTGCACAACACAATCTTTCATTGCCTGAAATTACTTCCTTTACACTTGATAAACATGACTGCCCCGAATTGCAAATGCTAACACGTTAAATATACATACCTCATTTTTTTTTTCGCTTCTTCGCCTCCTCCTATTCTCTTTAAATTATTTTTGCTGCATATGGACAAATGTCATAGATTTAACCTACATCTTTAACACTCTCAAATGATATGTTAAAGTTTGAACTTATATCTTTAACATTCATAGATCAATCGTACTACATCCACGTCGATCATTAGGGCAAATATCCAGTGACGCACCAGTAAAAAATCGAGGCGGTTGATGACCGAGGTATTTTATTTGTATCCATTTTACATTTGATGTACATCTTCTTTTCGCTGAGTATAATTTCTCTTCTATTACAACTTAAATATGTCCTAATGTTACACATCATAAAATAAAGGATATCGATACTTTCATGGATATTGATTCAATCGAATGCACATACACGATTATAATGTATCAAACTACCGTCAAACACGACTAACAAGAACAATGGAGTGCTCCGTCATCGCTTATAGTCATCGCCCTTTGTTTGAAAGGAGTTGGTGGAGTATAGGGTAGTGACGAAGGGAAGAGTGCTTTGGCGGGATACATTCAAAGTGGGAGGGGAAAAATTAATTAATTATTTCGTCGTACATGATGATGGGGTCCAAATTTCCCTGAAGTATAAAATCCAATAGGCAGTCTAACCTTTACTTGTACATGTAGTAACTTTAGCTTTAAGATTATAACATTACCTCTCCATGTAGTAACTTACCTCTTTAATCGATAAACTTACCTTTTGATGGGTAACTTAACTACAATTGTTGGTAATCTTATTATTAGTAGTGCAATCCTACCGATAAAAATAGTAGCCTTACCTCTCTCTATGTTATAACCTCACCCCAACTTGTATTACTGCTTTCCCACTGACACGAGTAATCCAACCTTTATTCATTGTAACTTTCCCACAATGATCTATAAACTTACCTTTCAATGGGTATCTGACCTATATGGGTAGTAATCCTACATTAAGAAGTCACAACTCCACCTTTAAAGATGGTACACTTACCAATTATATCAATAACCCTACCAATAATAATTGTAATCTGTTGCGTAGTAATTAACATAAAAATAATTATATATGGTCGATCACTAATATTTGTGATCGATCGTTCACATATACGATCGATCATAAAGTTCATTCCTTCATTCACGCTTATTCGATCATGCAAGAACGATCTCTTTTTTTTTATCGATCCCACTGTCCCCCATCAAATCTAATTAGTAATCTTACCTCTTCATGCTATAACCTCACCTCTAAGGGTTACCTCTTTGCCACTGACAGGAGTAATTTTACCTTTATGCATTATAACTTTCCCTCCGTTCGATAAACTTACCTTTATTTTAATGGGTAACTTTACCTCAATAAGTGTTAACCTTATTTTTACGAGTGGTAATCCTACATCTAACAGCAGTAACCTAACGTCAACATGTACTAACCTATCATCAACTTGCAATAACCTTACATCAATATGTAGTAGCCTTACAACAAAATGTTATAACCTCACTCCTAAATATTACAACATTACCTCTCCATGTAGTAACCTAACAACAATGTGTTATAACCTCACCCCTAAAGGTTACCTCTTTGCCACAGATAGGAGTAATTTTACCTTTATGTATTGTAAGTGTTCCTTTGTAGTCGATAAACTTACCTTTCAATGGGTAACTTAACTACAAATTGGTGGTAATCTTATTTTTAAAATTGTAATCCTACCTATAAAAATAGTAACTTCACCTCTCCATGTTATAGCCTCACCCCTAAAGGTTATTTCTTTGCCACTGACAGCCGTAATTTAACCTTTATGCATTATAACTTTCCGTCAATAATCAATAAATTTACCTTTCAATGGGTAACTTTTCCTAAATAGGTGATAACCTTATTTTTAATGTTGTCATCTTCCCTATATAAATTGAAACCTTACATCAACATATAGTAACCTTTCATCAATATGTTATAACCTCACCCATGAAGATTATATTTTTGCCACTGACAGGCGTAATTCCACCATTATTTGTAATAACTTTTCCTCTATTATAGATAAACTTACCAATTAATAGATAACTTATCTCACACCACCTGTAAACTTATACATTTGCCTATTACATCAATAACCCTACTAATCAAAATTGTAATCTTTGCTACATAATTGTAACCTTACTTTTATTGTCGATATATAGTAAATATTAAGATCGATTGTACATAACATCGATCGAATAGACATTTAAGATCGATCACAATATTCATTTTATTCAAATGCATATTCTTGTAGGTAGAGATCGATCATTATAATGTATGATTGATCCCAATGACCCATTCCCTCCACAGGAAAGACGCTCCCCTAGTAAGGTTGTAACATAAGTACAAACAAAAAGCTAGATCGATCTTGTGATTTTACGATCGATCTTAATTATTCTTTTCATGACCGCCTAAGTAAGTTATAGGTTTGTAGATACAAAAGTGTAACTAAATAAAATCAACAGATGCTGATCGAAAAAAAAAATTAAAATCAACAGATCAATGGTTATGCACCAATGAGCAGAATATCAACGGCTCCCATTAATATTTCGGTACCATACCGAATTTTGACCAGGCGTTACCATAGCCTCCCCTTGTCTTATATAGATATGAATGAACACCACAACAGTGACCATAAAAGGTCGACTTTTGCAATTTAAATTTCAAATTAATAGATGCAACAACTATTAAAAAATTAGTTATTTAACTGACTGTTAAAACCCAACGATCATAACTGTTCATCATACCTTAAGTTAATGATCACTCGCTTGACAAGTGTCAAGTGTTCTTCTAGCACCCTATACCTCATTGCTCACACGTGATTCAATTACACTACTATACTATTGATCATTTCATAATGAGTAATATTATTTGGATCTAAAATATTGACCTAATTTGCTGACATAATGATGTGGTTGTTGTAGAATTATTGGATCAACACCAAGTTCCAATGCTTGATGGCTCCCACTTCCAATCCAAAGGTCACAATGAATTAGGTCAACAAATTAGGTCAGTAAATTAGGTCCCAATAGTATTGCTCTTTCATAATACTAGAAATTATTGTGCTTGAAGACACTATATAACAAAAAAAAATAGCCCAAGTCGCATCTAACTTGGTGTATATTACAATTTTATACCACTCAAGATTAAATAATTGCCCCAACAAAAAAACTTTCAATTGTTGGTATGTATCAACTATTATTTTTAAAAATATTTGTTAATGTTTCCTTTGAAAATATGATTTTTGAACAATATCAATATGTATAACTTACATAATCAGTAATTTACGTAAATAAACATGACTTAAACCAATAATCTCAACTCAGATCATTAGTGGGTATGTCTTAAACACTATGTGGGTACCCGTGCAATGCACGTAGAAGTGCTTATTATAAAAATATTTAAACTTCAATATCATTTGTATACTATATCAACAAATTTGTCAATGAATATTAATTTAATCAATCATCAAATTATAAAACATTAACCTTTCAAGTCAAAGTTCAATATAACAACATCAAAATGTCAGATCGTATTACAGTGAAATCATGAAATCCACAATAATAGAATTCTTTACTACTGGGATGACAATTGCAACCATGAAACTCAATTTGCAAATAGGCACTCATTAGTTGTAATAAACAGAAATAAATAGACACACAAATGTAGATTCATTCTAGTTCGTCGGATTATTAAATTTCAAAATGATTTGAAGATTTTTATGTTTGGGAACCGTAGTCCATCGGACGAGGCTTTGTTTTACCTTAAAATGATCAGAATTGTTGTTTGATTTTGGGATTTAAAATTTCTTGTACTCTATTATCCTAAGAACCTCTTTACATGAAGTAAAAAGATTATTCAAAGTCTAATTATTGTGTAGGGAGTAGAATATAAGCTGCACCAAGGACCATTTACCAATTCTAGAGGTTGGAATTAAAACCTGGCTCTAAAACATAGGTAGCAGTTATACAAAATCAGAAAGTTTTACGGTGACCACCGAACATTAGATCAGTTCGTGAGGGATTGTTTTAACTTAACCAAAGTCTTGAGTTCGAGTCTTGTGAATGCAGCTTTGTTCGGTATGGAGAGCTTTATTTTCAAATATCGGATGATCTGACAAAAAAAAATGTTTTAGGGTGTGTGATGGCGGCATGTTGTTGGATGTAAATCTGATAATCTTCTAATCAATCACCCAAAGATAGTCCTTCCACTGAGGCGCGTAGATATGGTGACTCACTGTGTATGTGCATGTGTTGGCTAGCACAGAGGTGTGTGTTTATTTGTGCGTGTTCTCTGGGACAATTTAACAAACACTTGACTGAGGGGGGACGATGTCTATCAGTCTATGGCTGATCAGCTTGGGGAATAATGATAACAGCTGTAATGTGCATTTTAGGCTTGATTTTTTTTTTTTTTTGGATCAATTTTTTTTTTGTAGGCTTGATTGATGTATACAAAATGGAAAGTGTTTTAGGCTGGAAAAAATATTTCAAGACTTAGTCCGATTTTGAAATAATTTAAATTATTCCAAAATATTTCAAGACTTGGTCCATTTTAGGTCGGATCAATAAATTTTGAAATAATTTAAACCACTTTTTATGTTGACATAATGTAATTCGTCGGATGATCATTTATTTATCTCAAAAAGATCTGGACTGCTTTTCGTTTTTTATATTTGAATTGTATTATTCTTTATTATATAGATGTATCATATCACTCTTGTATATTTAAAATATTACCATTAATAAAGCACCATAAATTCTAACTGCAAAAAATTATACCGAATAAATTAAAAAATCCAAGCACAACAATATAACAAGAAATATTCCACGATCGGCCAACTCATCATTGAAAAAAAAAAAAAGAGGAAATTATATTTTAGGGTAAAATTCAAAAATTCGATTTCAAGTCTAAAGTCCAATTGTATTATCTTATAATATCTCCTTATCCCATAAAATTCAGTTAGGTATTAAGTCCAGTATTAACACCAACTAACAAAATTATAAAGTTTAGGATAAATTACACTCACACCCACTGATATTAGACTTTATTACACGGACACCCTCTCACATTTTCAAAATAACACGAACTCCTTTGACATTTAAAACTTATAACAGTCACACCCCCTTCAACTAATAGACGCTAAACTAGTTAACAGTCAAAGCTAAGGTCATCACTCTTAATTCTCAAAATACTAAACATACCCTCCAAATTTATCCAACATCTCATTTATTTTTTTAATCTATCTATGAAATATATATATATATATATATATTAAAATTTAACACTTATATGTTTAATTTCTAAATACATTACATCAATGAATAAAATATTAAAATTTTATTTTGAATAATATTTGGTAGTATTAGTACAATTTAAAAAGTAATCATTTTTTAAAAACCTTAAAAATTACCTAATCCAATTACCCCATATAAAATTTATTTTTGTTTATTATTTATTTAATTACATAAATTTTTATTCTTGCCACCATCACTACCAGTTCCGCCACCATCACTAGCAGAGAGAGTAGAACAGAGACAGAGCGAGAGAGAAAACAAAGACAAAGGGAGAGAGAGAACTGAGACAAAGAACATTACACAACCACCACGGGAGGGAGAGAGAGAACATATACAGAAACCATCATAATCGAGTAACCCCACCACATTCTTTTCCTCCACCTCCATTTCCAACTCTTCAACCACACCACACACAAAAACCCAGCAACCACTAATAAAATCGAACCCCCAAACCAAATATTCCAAGCACATTTTTTAAGCTTTGAATCCTTTTGATTTCTCAGATCTTCACATCAGATCCTTTTGATTTCTCATATTTGAATGGGGGTGGCTATTGGAGGGTGTTGCAATGATGGGATAAGGGCTATCGATCTTTTGCAATTTTGGCCCCTAAATGCTCCATTACCTGCCACCAATTGTCTCCTCCACACCATGAAAACCGCCATCACCTCCTCTATCTGCTTGTGTGTATATATATATGAATGTATGTATGTATGTATATACATATATGCACAC
This sequence comes from Ilex asprella, assembly GCA_023539305.1. Classification (NCBI taxonomy): domain Eukaryota; kingdom Viridiplantae; phylum Streptophyta; class Magnoliopsida; order Aquifoliales; family Aquifoliaceae; genus Ilex; species Ilex asprella. The sequence goes on from CM042189.1 coordinate 27,739,345, forward strand.
ACAACGATAAGCTGAGGGAGAGAGAAAAGATGATCACTGGAGGGGGAGAGAGCAGACGGATTGCTGGAGGGAAAGAGAGAGTAAGAGAGGTATTGGGGATTGGGTTCATTGGTGAGAGAGAGAGAGAGAGAGGGAGAGAGGGATTGGGGTTGGGGTTTTTGTTAAACAAAGGGGCAAAAGTTTGGGTTTGAGTTTGGATTTGGGTTTGAGTTTGAATTTGGGTTAAACAGAGGGGCAAAGTTGTCTTTTTATTAGGAGAGCTAACTCCGTCTAACCATTGGAGTCTCAATGTAATTCTTAAAATGAGAGGGAATGTCCATATAATAAAACTAAATGTTAGGAGGTGTAAGTGTAATTTACCCTAAAGTTTAAAAAACAGTGAACTTAAAGGTTGCTTCAACTCCAAGGAAGGTACCCTTTTGGCCACATTGCAAAAAGATGTGAAGTTGGAATAATGTTATGCTGCTAAATTTTTTATCAAGTATTTTATCTCAAGTGATACGATATAATCTCTATCATTAAATATTAATGGAATACATTTTTTTTTTCGATGTTGAAAACTGTGGCACATCATTTAGAGTGAAAATTTTAATAAAAAATCTTAGTCAGAATATCTGTATTGATGAAACAATGAAATTTTTGAAGGAATGTTCTTTTAGACACATGGCAAGTTATTATTCCTTGTATTTGAATTCCGAGACTTGCAAAATTAATAGAGGCGGAGTTGCATGGATGTAATGGTTATATTATATCATAATGTTAATATGATATAATCGTTTAATAATAAGATAACATATAAATAAGTTGATTTCATATTAATAGTTATTGTATGATATAAATGATAGTTATTTAATTATGTGAAATTTATTTGATTACATATTTTTTATTATTATTAAACGGTTATATACTTGATGTACCTGTTACGCTGAATATTATTTCGTGGTGTAGTGCTCTCGGCAAATGGACATCACCAGTAAAATGGTCCCCACCGCCCCCTACAAATTCGGAGGGCCCATGTTACCCCACTTTGCATGACCATGAATATTACAATATAAAAGTAACAGACTCATATGGGGTTGCCACGTAGCCGTTCTTGTTGGAAATTTATCGTTTTAAAGGTAGGGTTTGGTCGGTGACGGGTGGTTGAACAATGTATTAAGTGGTAACATTAATTTATTATAGCTTGGCAGAAAGAAATGCATTCCATAATTACTAGTATGCCCACTTTACCCTCTATTAGGTGTGTAAATTAAGTTGTATTAAATTATGCGGGTCTAGATCATGTCATAAACGTTTATCTAAGGGTTGGTTTGTTTAGTGGAAGAATGGTAGAAAATGCAACAAAGATAAATATTTTAAAATTTTAATGTATTTGATTAGCATGAAAAAAAAAATGATAGAAAAAATAATTGTCTTTCGTGCTTGAATTTTCTCATAAATAACCAATTTTTTTTCTTGTAAAAAACACAAAGAAATGCAAGAAAGTTGTGATCTATAGCTAACTTATCATTTTACCCTTATTTTCTTTAAAATATTTTATCAGTTATTAATTTTAAAAAAATAGTATGAATTTAATTAATCATATAATTTGATCCAAAGAACTTTCTGTTGGTAATTGTTTTAGAATTATGTTTCAAGCCACTTTTTTAAAAAAATTTAACTATTAATTATAATTACATATTTTTTCTTTTTTAGACAAAATTAATATAGTTAAGGGTAATTTAGACAATTATAAAAACTTTCTTATTACTTTACATTCTTTCAAACAATAAAATAATTTTTTTTTAAAAAAAATCTTGTAAATTTTTCATTCTAAACAAATACATGCACGAAAATATTTTTTTTATCATTTTTTTTCTTTCACTTCATTTTTTATCATTTTTACTTTCCATCATTTTTTTCTTCCTAACCAAACGGACTCTAAGGAAAAAAAACAATTTTCTTGCCAATGCTAATAAATATGTTATTCATGTCTGAAATTAATTCTTCATCATTTATTATATTGGCATTATGATTCATTTCTTGTTCCTATTGATGTGTAAAATTGACACACCCAAGATTAAGATACTTTTATTAATTAGTTTTAATTTTTTAACAGTAATACTATTTAAACCTAAATTTTGTCTTAATTTTCTCATTTAATGATGTGATTTTATTGTAATTATTGGATTAACACAAAATTCTAATAGTTGTAATGAATTAAGTCAGTAAATTAAGTCAATAAATTAGGTAGTGTTTGATAAAACTGAAAGTTGAAGTCTGAAAGTTGAATATTGAATTCGTAAACTGTTTGGTACTCACTAAAATTTAAGTACTGAATTGAACCAAACTATTCGATAAGTTTATAGAGCTGACGTTTGAAATTAAATTAATTTTTAGTTTTATCCTTTTACTCTTTACTTTAAAAATATTTATAAAATATGATTTTATCTAGTAAAATAAGAACACAATAAGTGAACAATAACTAATAAATAATTTTAAAAAATAAAAAAATAGAATAAATTAGATTTCATTAACAACAAATTGCAAAAAAATATTTGTCTATATGTGTGTGTGTGTGTGTGGGCATGTGTGCACTGAGTAGGTGTGTATTTGTAACTCTTTGGGTGTGGGTGTGTGTAGTGAGTGCATGTGTGTAGGTGTGCAGTGCGTTCGTGTGTGTATATATATGTGTAATTGTGTGTGTGTATAATTATGTATATATATGTTTGTTGCAGAAGACAAGGGAGAAGGCTTACTTGTGTTGCTCACTGAAGAAGACGATCAAGACGACAAGGATGATAGATATATTAGGGATTTTAGAAAGAAGATTAATTAGAATTTTAATAGGATTGTGAACTATTTCGTGATAGAATTGTCATATTATAATTATTATTAAAGATAGTTTTATTGAACGCATTCAACTTTCGGAATTAAGTAAGTGATATCCTACTTAATATGGTAATTTATTTTTAGGGAATATTTAATATATTACGATATTAAAATTTTAGTTATTGATAGTACCACGAATATGCCCAAGGTTGAGTTCGATAATACATGTCATACTCTCTTAGGTTGGGAGCTCAGCTCAACCAAGTTACCCATAGACCTCGATTTCATACCACAAATTTCCTATGTCTCCATCTCAAGGAAAGTTATGCATATGGCAGCTGGATTCCACCCAATACCCCCTTAGTAGCAACGATTACTTATCAAGCGCAAGTCTCGTAACCGACCCAACACTCACCGTATCAGTTGTGCAATGGAAGCGACTGTAACAAGAAAGAGGCAAATATTTTGCCTCATATCAAGCTAGGCCAAAGGATAACTATAAATAGGAGGCAAAGCCCTCGACAGAAAAAACAAGCAATTATAGCATCACTAAAATACTCTCTATAAATTCCTCAATTATTAATATATTTTCAGGAGCAAGAGATTCCCTTGAAAATAGATTAGTCGAGTTCCCGAGCTGATGAATTACTATAACACAGTGTATGATAACCCCTTTCCCTAGATCTCATTCTCTAGAGTGTTGGAGCTTAGATTGAGCTAAATCAAACTGTTTAATACATTTTACATTCACTCCTCTGCTACGTTGTGTTAATAACATCATTATTTGATGCCATCTATGAGAACGATTGTTCATGTTAAAATATACTGATTTTCTTTAGTAATTGAGGGTTTCTACGCACAACATGAGCATAGGTCAAATCAATCCCCTTTGGTTACAGAACCGATAGGAAGCTACCACTGAAAGACAACAAGAAAATCCCCATGATTTCTTGCCTACACACAAGATCGATCCTCCTATGGTGGATCCCTTACCAAACAACGAACTGGAGGCCCTTCACCTGGCCAACCAGCGTCTTCTGTATAGAATAAGGACTTGCTAAATCTCCTCCAGACTCCCCAAAGGGCTCAACTATCCCAAGATGATCCCTCATAGAGGGAACAACTGCACAACCCATTGAGTGATGTATTTTAGGGGGATGAGCGTAGTCAAATGGTGGGCAATGCCCATCATTGAGCTCGTAGAAAACGAGGACAACGAGGAGGTGCAAAGTCAAAACAAGGAAACTCATAAGAATGAGTTTCCCCCATTACAACAGGAAGGGAATGAATAGTATTAGCAGCAGCCCTTCAGAGACATTCAACAAGAGCTCATCCACATGAAAGAGACTGTAAGAGGCAAAACTCTAGTGACCATGGATGCCCTAGTTCAGCAGACTGGGTCTCCAGTTTACTGCAAAGGTGCTACATTTTTCAGTTCCACAAAAATTCAGAATGCCTCAGATGGAGGCCTTTAATGGGACGAAAGATCCCATGGACCACCTCAACACCTACAAAATTCAAAGGGAGTTACATTGATATCATGACCAAGTACGATGCCGAGCTTTCACCATCTCTTTAAAAGGTTCAGCCTTAGCATGGTTCAACAGGCTGACCCAAACATCTATCTCATCTTTTAGAGCACTCTTCATGTCATTTGTTTCACACTTCATAAGAGCTTGAACTTATCGAAAGCTGAGCTACCATTTGTTGAACGTGAAACAGGGACCCAATGAGAACGTGCAGAGCTATGTTTAGAGGTTCAACTCAGAATATGTAAAAGTAGACGTCCCCAACGAGAAATTAGTTATCACTACCTTTATTGCTGGGCAAGGAGTCCAATCAAAGGACCTGATGTTATCCATCTCTAAAAACTCACAAGCCAGTATGGTAGAAGTCCTTGCCAAGGTAGAGAATTACATCAATAGCAAGGAAGTTTTCCTTTCCAAGATAGGGAGCTCATTCACACACAAAGAGAAGGAAAAGAAGAGAGACTGAAGTTCTAGAAAAGAGAGAAGTCGAGATAGGTCTCCATGAAGAGACAAAGACCGTTCTGTGAAAAGGAGAGGAGACATCAAAGATCACCTAAGTGCTCCACTACAAGAGTTGCAGCCAAGGTTTGTGCCTCGATAGTTTATTCCTCTCACCGCCACAGTGTCCTAGGTCTTTTATGTGGTGCAGAACGAAAAGTTTCTAATGTGGCCTCCTCGGATGAAGGTAAATCTAGTAAAAATGGATGCAACGAAATACTGCGATTACCACAACGACCATGACCACCTCACTAACTATTGCATCCAGTTGAAGAATGCGATCGAGTTCCCAATTCAATGGGGACAACTGTGTCGCTTTGTGGTGCAAGATAATCATAACCGAGCTCACCCACCCTAGCACCTCAACATCAAATCCTTGCACAACATAAACAACATCTGGGAGAGATCAGATTAATATTCAGAGGATTTGCTAAAGGTGGGGAATCCAATTTAGCCAGGAAAGCTCACATGCGCAAGGTCAGAACTGAAGAGGTACAAGCTGTGTCCAAATCAACTCGGCTGAGCATGGACATCACTTTTTCGGATGCAGACTTGGAGGGTTGTCAGCATCCCCAAGATGACCCTTTGATGGTACCATGAATATGCCCAAGGTTGAGCTAGGTATTGTAGGTCATGCTCTCTTAGGTCAGGAGCTCAGCTCAACCAAGGTACCTATCAACCTCGATTTTAGACCTCAAACTCACTGTGTCTGCTTCTCAAGAAAGATTGTGCATATGGCAGCTGAATTTCACCAAATACCCTCTCAGTAGCAATGGTTACCCATCCGACGCAAATCTTGTAACCGCCCCAACACCTACTGTATCAGTTGCACAATGGAAGCGACCGCTACAAGAAACAGACAAGGATCTCGCCTCACTCAGATCAAGTTAGGCCCAGGGACAGCTGTAAATAGAAGGCAAAATCCTCGACAGAAAAATTAAGCAATTGTAGCCTCACTAAAGTACTCTCTGTAAATTCTTCAATTATCAATATATTCTCAGGAGCAAGAAACTCCCTTGAAAGTAGATTAGCCGAACTCTCGAGTAGGTGAAGTACTATAAACATTTTCTATGATAACCCCTTTTCCTAGATCTCATTCCTAAGAGCCTTGGAGCTCAGACTGAACTAAATCAAACTGTTCAGTACATTTTATATTCACTCCTCTGCTCAGTCGTGTTAATAATATCATTAGTTATCAAACAAGTTTAATTAATAAATGTCAAATACATTCATTTTAAATGTTGAATTTGGGTTAACAAACACACATTTAATTCTAATAACATCGTTCATTGTTTGAATTTTAGATCTCTCACCACAAGTTCAAATGAGATAAAATTTGGTTTCTCACCAATACAAACTACATAAATTATTACCGAGAGAATTGAAGAAAAATAATATTAGTGATCATCCCATTAGTTGATATACTCCTATCGGTTGAATGAATTTTGATTAAAAGGCTTTGATCTTAAGAATCATTCATTCACACAAAGTCTTATGTTTTGTACAGACGAGCAATAAGCCTAGCAATGGTTTAAGAATCTTCTTGCATTAAAACTATCCTCACTTAATTGGTTATTAACGAGCATATCATCGGGGCAAAGGGTACTACTATTACGAGACCCAAGGCTAGATGCGGTAATCTAAAAACAATAGGATAATGGTGGGCCAAGGATCTTCCAGTCTATGAATCCTAATTTATTACACCTGCCCTTATCACTCCACCGGCCAAATCTCCAGATTTTGTTTATCAAAACATTAATCATCCAACGCCTATATAAACAACCTCAAACCCCTTCCTGGATACCATCAACAACCTCAAAAGCACCAAACAACAAAGTCATCTGCCTTCTCTGAAAACATCCACAATCCTTTTCTTCTCTTACGACCTTCAAAACTCTGCTCCTTTCTTCCTTCTCAACAATCCTTCGAACTTGCATACAAAACAGTCATATAAAAACTCCTTGTTCTTCTTTGAACTGTGTTAGAGTAATCCAAATGGCTCCTGAACTTGTTAGTACCGCAACCAAGCCCACCACGGGTCTAGTCAAGGCTGCTAGTCTCTCTAGCCGTGCCTACGTCACCTTCTTGGCTGGTAACGGTGACTATGTGAAAGGCGTGGTTGGATTGGCTAAGGGGTTGAGAAAGGTGAAAACTGCTTACCCTCTTGTTGTAGCGGTTCTGCCAGATGTTCCAGAGGAGCATCGCCGTATATTGGTTTCCCAGGGTTGTATTGTTCGTGAGATTGAGCCGGTTTATCCACCGGAGAACCAAACCCAGTTTGCTATGGCTCATTATGTCATCAACTACTCCAAACTTCGTATCTGGGAGGTATGATTTTAAGATGCAGTCAAGGTTTCTGTGTTTGTTTATTTGATTACTAGTAATATTGTGCCTTACAAAATTATGTATCAAAATTTTCATCCCAAATATTAGAATAAGCTCACCACCCTTAAATTAAAGAGTCCTATTTTTATTTTCCAAGTTCCTAGCGTAAATCTTTCTGTATCCAATTGGGTCTTCAATTTGACTAAATGATCATTTGTTTATTATCAACATACAGTTTGTGGAGTACAGCAAAATGATATACTTGGATGGAGATATCCAAGTGTTTGACAACATTGACCACCTCTTTGATATGCCAAATGGTTACTTTTATGCCGTGATGGATTGCTTCTGCGAGAAAACTTGGAGCCACAGCCCCCAATACAAAGTAGGATACTGCCAACAGTGCCCAAATAAGGTCCAGTGGCCGGCTGAGTTGGGACCCAAACCTCCTCTCTACTTCAATGCTGGGATGTTTGTCTATGAGCCCAACCTCTCCATCTATGATGATCTCTTACATACCCTCAAAGTCACTCCTCCTACTTCTTTTGCTGAGCAGGATTTTTTGAATATGTTCTTTAGGGATATCTACAGGCCAATTCCTCCAATTTACAACTTGGTCTTGGCCATGTTGTGGCGCCACCCTGCGAACATCGAGCTTGAAAAAGTGAAAGTTGTTCACTATTGTGCTGCAGGTTCAAAGCCATGGAGGTACACTGGCGAAGAAGAGAACATGGATAGGGAAGACATTAAAATGTTGGTGAAGCAGTGGTGGGATATATACAACAATGAGTCACTAGACTACAAGAGGACCAATGCAGTGGCTGAAGGTGTGAACAATTTTACAGCGGTGCTTTCGGAGGGTGGTGTTGTTTACTATGTTACTGCCCCCTCTGCCGCTTAGACATTTGTGGTTTTGTTTTAGATTTTATGGGTTGAAGTACACAAATTTATGAGGGGTGTCAATACGAATTGTTCGTCTTTGAGATTAAAAGGTTGTGATTAGGAAGACAAGTCTGGCATTTTCTTTTGCACAAATTGTTATTTGGGGTTAAACATACTTTGAGGTCTATATAAATGATATACTTTGAAGTATTTATGGAGGTATATTCTATCTTTTATTGGTTTTTTATATTTTGGATGAGTACGTATTTACAGCAGGGAGGGCTTAAACTAGGATTGAACCCATGAACCATTGCAGTAGATAGTCATTGGGCCAATCACTGAATCCCCATCTTTTGTTGGTTAATATCCTATTTCTGGAACACTACATGCTCCCTAGTTTGCTAGACGGATGACTCGGAATATTAAAAACTTTAGGTATCTTCTAATTACTGACAAAAGTAAAAAAATTTGTTTGTTCAAAGACATCTAATGTAAATCTCGAATAAAATTTTGTTGTAAGACCTCCAAGTGGAAATGCCATAATTGTATTACATAGTGTAGTCCAATGACTCTTTATTTTAATCTCTTTTCTTCCCCTTCCCTCCCCAACCCCCCACCCACCCCTTGACTGGACATATTTCAAATTTTCATTGGTACTATATGTGATCATGCATTCCTCCCCTTGAATGAAGATATAACACCAATGCAGGAGGGTCAAAGGTGTTGTGGATTTTAATTATAATAAGCAATCAACATGTGACGTTCTAACCCAACTCATTCAAATCAGAATGATAATAATCTCAACTAGTAATAAATGTTACAACTTCACATAAATGACTATCTTTGACACCAGCTCACGGCACTCCAATTCAATTATATGCTATCAGAACTTTAATAATCTCGGTAGGCCCATTCGATAATCCAAAAAAGAAACATTGCTATAGCTTCAAAGGGATTTAACATGCTCTGATACCAAAGTTTTGTGATGCCCCGGATCTCCCAAGCACGCCACTATAACGTCCTAGATCTCCTGATCACGCTGCTCAATGATTATAGCCCGAAACTGTACCAATTTGACACAACCCAAAGGTATAGCTGTGTGACTACCTATAACTATATCAAAAATATTTCAACATTTTCAGGCTTTCTTTCAAACACATTTCCCGAATACTATAAAAGAGATAAGCAATGTATGATAAGCTTCCAACTCAATATATTATTCTAGTTCTGCAACTGACAAGGTTTGAAAATATCATAACCTTTAGGGTGTGTTTGGTATGGGGGTTTTGGGGGGAGGGGGGTTTGGGAACATGGGTTAGGGAATAAACTCCCTTAAACCCATGTTTGGTATGTGCAAAGTAGGGATAGAATTCCAAACCCGGCCCGGTCATGAAACCCTCATTCATGGGTTTCATGAAACCCAAGGGGTGGGTGGGTTTCACATGTGGGTTTGGGAGTTTAACATACAAATGACATTTATATCCCTATATATCTTATATACCTCATATATACAAATTAGGTAAAGGGCAAAATAGTCATTTACATACAAATATATTACCATAATAATCATATATCCCTGCGCATACCAAACATGGGTATGAACAACATTAAAAGTTGAATCACATATTTGAATCCCATCTTTGGATCAAACCCGGGTTTCATAAAATCAATCCAAACTCATTCCAAAAAACATACAAAACATGCCCTTAGTGATTGGGATTTAAAATACCATTCAAGCATATTTGCATATAAGCCAAAGTAGGGTTATATCAAAAGTAGAATTACAATAGACATTCGGTACCATCCTGTACCAATCTATATTTGTGCCACACTGAAAACAAAATCTTAGCCACACAGGGTCCACACTACACCTATCAAATGTCTCAAAATCAGCAGTAAATATTTTAGGGAACTCTCACCCAAAGTAAAAATACGTTCCCAATTTAAAACCCGATATCTAAGCTCAAAAGTCATTGAGCAACCAAAATCAGTCGAACCCTCTATGGTTTAAACCTAGCTTATGAGCCCTCTACTGCTCAACCCTGTGTGCACAATACTTTTCACAAATATGGATTTGATAAATCAATTTCACAAACCAGCTCAACATCTCAACAAAACACAACTTCACAAAGCAATCATCAGATTCAAAATCATAAGCAGTATTC
>CM042189.1:27759554-27773979 GCA_023539305.1 Ilex asprella
ATATATATATCAAATTTAAAGTTCTATCTCTCTCTCTCTATATATCAAATTCAAAGCTCTATCTTTTTTTTCTCTCTCTCTCTATATATATATATCAAATTCAAAGCTCTATCTTTCTCTCTTTCTCTCTCTCTATATATATTCAAATTCAAAGTTCTATCTATCTCTCTTTCTCTCTCTATATATATATATCAAATTCAAAGATTTCTCTTTCTCTCTCTCTCATATATATATATATATATATATATATATATGAGTAAAATTTGAATGGACTTTTGTGTGTTGGTGATGGTGGTGAGCGTTGTTGTGGAGGTGATGATAACGTAATGGTTGGTGTTGCTCGGGAGGTGACGATGGTGTGATGGAAATAGTGCTATGATGAGGAAAGTGGTATGTATATATAAGTACACCTAACCTATATATTCAAATTCATGTTACTATTTTTTTTATTATGTTACTGTTCATATTGCTGTTTTTGTTGAGTATGTTACTGTTTATGTTACTATTATTTTAAGCATGTTACTAATTTTTGTTGAACATGTTACTGTTGTTATTTTTTAAAAATATTAATATTAAATGTTACTATTTTTTGTGTGTAAATGTATTATTTTTTGTGTCCAAATGATAATTTTTTTTATTTGAATGTAACTATTTTTTATTTTTAATGTTACTGTATATATATATATACCTAACCTATATATGAATATAGATAGATAAGAGAGAGGAAAAATTTTAAAGTTAGTCAAACTTTTAACTTATATAAGGATATAGATAGATATGAGAGAAAAAATACTTTAATGTTGGTCAAATTCCTAAGATTTAGGAGTTTTTAATTTTTAGTTTTATTTCACTTCTAAAGGGAAGAGATAGCATGGTAAAATTGATAAAAAACAGACTTCAGAACAAATAAGTTTCCTTGACGGACTTAAGTCCAAACAAGTCCATGTAGGGGGACCAGCCTTCAAATTTCCCAATAAAAAACTGCAAACGAAGCTAGGCCCAATAGATTTCCAAGTGGGACTACTAAAAATGGAGAATATCAGAGTTAGAATCCAATCACTGATAGGGTGAGACAAAAAAAATTAATTTTTATGAAAATGGAACAATTTACTTCAAGTAATATTAAGGAAAAAAATAATTATTCTTGGTTTGTATAATCCATTAAGTGGCTGCTGTTACGCCCCTCAAATCGGGAGTTCTTTGTCAATTCATTGATCACTCATCAATTTACGGAATATCAATGGATACCGTATAATTCGATACCACACCATTATGCCCCAGTTACTAGGATCCATAACTTAATAAAATTCAGGCAGAGTCTCCTTTACACAGAGAGCTCTACCCAAAACGCAACTTGTGTAATCATACAACATTTACCACACCGAATCCATTTATCATACTCATATAACAACATGTAATTTTACATCAAATATAGTTTATATGAGTTCGATTACAATCTTTTACATACATTACATGCCTAAAAATTAATTTACATCTTAGTTTTATAAAAGTATGGTTTAAAAGCCACATTTCGACTTTTTTTTTTATATCAATGAGGGCCTAAATGAGAGCTGTCCATCGACGCATGTCCCGTAAATGAAATATTGTCTCCATAAAAGATGAGTCACACTCAATAGTTTATCTCCTAAAGAGGTTACTCTCCAACTTAGATACATATGAAATATTCACATGCAATTCACAAGCAATAATCACTACATTCAAGAATATGCAATTCAATAATGGAATCCGTAATATCATGTCTTGATATGAGATGAGACTTATATATGCAACTCAACCCGAGCCAATATAGGTTCTCTCATCACATGTAATGTCATGTGTATGAATTCGGGCATTTCAAGCCTCTGCTATTGATGTTGTATATCTAATGATTTTTTTAAAAAATAAATTATGTGTCTTTGTTGGGCATTCGGATTTTGGAATCTCACCGCCGGTTTCGTGCACCGTTACATTTTTTTAGACTTGCACCCGAGGGAGTATCTAACATTTTTTGCTATACCTGACACAAATTTTTCATGGAATCGTGCAGTTTAGCCGGACCAAGGTCTAACCTTCCTGAGTCCACATCTCGAACACCAAGAATGGTGCTTGATTCAAAAAAACATACCTACACACTGATACTCATGTCAAATGTCCACGAATGTGATGCTACCCGTACATATGTAATGCAAATGTACAATTGCAATTCTCAAGTATGTTCAATATGTCATGTGAACATTATTAACAATTCAATATTCAACAACCTTTCTTTCCATGGTAAATTACATCATAAGCATATAACCACCGTCATTAACCTCAATGACAATATATAATGTATATATACCTACATCAACTCCCAACCATGTTATAACAAAATCAATACTAATAAAAAATTAAATCCACATGGGCACTTAACCAAACACCTTCAAGACAATAAAATCATGTAACACATAATATACCCACTTTTATTATCTACAATATAAAACAGAGCGACTTTAACAAACAAATCCAACGATCTAAAATTCATCAATCCAAAGGCTACTAATACTTCTTTCATTTCCCCCAAATTTATCTATTTTCACTCATTAATTTTTAAAATCAGACCAACCTCAGTCACTTCATCTGTCAGATGCCGCCTCCCCCACATCTCTTTTTTTTTTCTTCATTGTTGTTTCTTCCTTTTTTTTCCTTCGTCAGTCCTCTTTCTCTCTCTCTCTCTCTCTCTCTATTACGCCCCAGCGTCACCACCACTGCCAACACCACTTCGTCAGCAACACCATCACCACCGCCGCCACAGCTAACCCCTCCCAAGTATCCCTCATCTCTCTCTCACACACACACACACACTAACCCCCCCATCCTACCCCTATCTCTTCTCTTCCTTTCCCTTTGTATGCAACACCGCCCCCACCTTACCTCCACCTCTTCTCTGCTCTCTCTCTCTCTCACACACAGATCTTTGTCAAAGCTTCAATCCCACACGTCCACCCAACACCTCCACCACCAACTATAGACACCACATGTTTGACAAAAGTTCTCAGAGAGTGTTTGCTTAATTCTTCCAAAGCACTTCATTTGTTTATTTTTCTCTCTTTTTTTAGTTTAGCAAAGAGGATTTGACAAACTTAGCAAAAGAGGATTTGAAATCATTCTTTGCTTTAACTTTGGTTAGAACCTTGCTTTGTAACACAACATGTTTTGATTGGTTACGTAGCCTTTCCCCATTCATGATAGTATTGTTTTTTTTTTTGTAACAGATTTGTTCTATTTTTCTTGTAGCAGATTTTCTGTTTTGTAATAGAAAATTCTTTTTTTTTTTTCTTGTAAACAGATTTTCTATTTTTTTTTATTCTTGTAATTTCTAAAATTCATTCAATAAAATTGCTTTGGTTTAAAAAAGAAATGGGTATGAGTTTTTATTTTATTTTTTATTTTTTCGAATTCAATAGATATTTGATTGGTTTATAGTTCGATGCTAGGTGATTGGATACAATTACGGTGTTGGGTAGTGGTGCCATTTTGGTGGTGGTGGTGGTGGTGGTGGTGTCAAACATTACATGTGAGCATGAGTTAAGGTGAGAATATTTACTGATGCTACTTCCCTGTTAGACAAACTAATATTGGGTCTTCTTGCTTATTTTTACTTTTATTGGGTTTCTTAACTTATTTTCGTTTGACTTTTGAAATTCTATTTGCACATTGTTATTGTTTATGCAATTGTTGCTCCATGAATAATTGAATTCTATGTCTTTGTTCTCTTTGTTACTCATCGGACTGTAGTACTAGGACTTGGGTTAGATTGCATTCCAATTTAGATATACTTAACAAGTCTCTAGTTGTTCATTTTGAGACTTTTTAACTTTTGCTACTCCATTTTGCTTTTTTGATTCAATTGCAATTTAACTATTTTTTCTCTTTCTATCATCATCTTGGTTTATGGTTTAGGATCTCAATCTACACTAATAAGACACAAGTGCATCTTTACATGAATTGCTCCTATGTCTAGGGTTTTCATATATTGTTGAATCACTCTTGAAATTCTATCTACTTTACCATTTGTGTTATAATTACTGTCTAATATATTATAAAATGATATTTTTGTATGAAATACTAAATTGCATTTGAAGGTTAGGTTGTTCCTTTTAATTTAAATTTCATTTTGTTGGACTTCCTTAGTTTTTTGTTATGTGTTCTACTTATCATTTTTCTTGTACTTAAGAATTTTGGAGAAGGGTAATAGGTGACTGATTAAATATCCCCCCTTTTTTATATATTGCTTAAGGTTTTTTTTTGGGGGGGGGGTGAATAAGGGTGTAATTTTATAATGAGATCTTGACATGAAATTGTTGTATTTTGGATCGTGCTTTCTTTGAACATGCCTATATCACTTACTAGCCTTTAAATTCTTTGTGAATTGAATTGATTTTGCTTTCTTTTTAGTAATTTTCTTGGGGTTTTTTTTTTTGTCATTGGTGGCTTAATCTTGAACTTCATCGCTTCTTTTGCCTTGGGTCATTCTTTGTATTATTGTTCAATCTAGCGTGTGACAAATATTTTGATAGCCGTTATATGTTTGTGAATGTGGTTTTCATATGTGGTTATATATACATGTGCACCTAATATGAATTGTTGTTATGTATGGGTTTCCATACGTTGTCGTATTGCCCTTGAAATTCTTTCTACTTTAGCATTGTTGTTTTAATTACTGTCTAACACATTCCCTGTTGTGAATTACAGTCAAATTTTATTGGTTTGTTGTCACTTTGAATTTGATTTGATTAGGTTGAATTTGAATGTGCTTGAATTGATTGTTGTTCCATTAGCACCATTGAGGTTGCTTATCTCTTTGCTTACGAGTTGTGCTTATTCAATTTGTTGTTTTATTGTCATTCCTTTTGTCTTTGTTTGTGTGAAATTTAGAATTTTGACACTTTGGTTTGTGTAAATTTTAGAATTTTGACATGTTGAAATTTAGAACTTATGTTAGTTGATGTTGGCGTAGACCAAGAAGAGGTTCTCTATCATTGTCTTACTACCCAGGTTGTGCTTCTTTATTTTGTTGTGTTTGACTTTTTACATTGCACGGAGTGAATGCTTATGGAAGTGTTGATTTGATGTTAATTTATGTTTAATTTTTTCTTTTCATTACAGGTCTGAAGTTTTGGGTTTCAATATATTTGGTGGAATAAAGAAACTGTCATGTGATCTTACTCCTTAGGCTTGAGAGGCCTCTAACTTTATCTCTAACTTGATTGTCTAAGCCAAACTCAACTTTCGTGCAGTTATGGTAAAACATGTCAACGTGGGTGGGTGGCATTATTGACACTTGCGAGTTGAATATATTTGTTGTGAATTATGATGCGAATTAGTTTCCATATTAACATCAATCGAAATATAAGTTATGAAAAAACTCCATTATTGACCAACTGAGTTTCGAGTAGTGTTTTTTGTTGAAGTGTAATTCTAAGTTTTCCTAAATGTTGAATTAATTTGTATTGACATATAATTCATGGGATGCCTTTTTTTATTAGTTAGAATGGAAAATACTTGAATGATATATGAGTTGATCTAATAAGTGGTGTTTATAATTGGTGAAGTGAAATGCTGGTTAATTTATGGGATTTGTGTTCAATTCTTATGTTATATGATGGAGTGTTGGAGTCACCAATAGGTGTTAGCATGTGGTATAGGTTATAATTTTTCAATTATGGGTGAAGGGTGAAAGGTTTTTGTTATGATTGAAGGGGCAAAGGTGTTTATGGAGGCACAAACAAATTTGAAGGCACAGACAAATTGTTAATTTTAATGTTATGTGCTTCTTTTTGATATCAAACAATGAGCTACGTTTTCTAACTAAGGTGTATTTGTGTCAAGCTTTAGGTTGGTTATTTGGATTTGATATTGTTTGCATATCATCTATGTTATGTTTTACAGTATCTCTGTGTTATGTTGTACATCTTCCTTGTTGCATGTTAGATTATTGTTGCATGTTTAAGACTATTTGTTTAGATGGTGTTTCTTTTTAATTTTATGTTTATAAAATGATGATTTTGAGGGAACATTGTGCATATAGGGTGTTAAGACCCACTGATGAAGCGTAAGCTTCTGCGGCAACATGCACAACTCCTCTTCGTTCTCTGGCAGCAACTCTCGCTTTTCTTCTCTATTTTTCTATAGTAATATTCTGGATATTTTTAATCCATTTGCAGCAGCTCTAGGGCTCATTTTATGATATGTTTTCTAGTCAAAAACCGACCCTCTATGTTGTCCCTTTAGGTTTCTTTAAAGGGAATACACACAGCCACTTGTGGCCTTTTTGCAAACAAATGGACAGCCTCTTCATTTTTTCTAATGCCATCCAACGAAACAACTTGATGCAATTTTCTATTATTTAATTGTTGGGAATCTCTCAATTTTTCATCCTATTAGAGTTGTACTTGTAATTTTGGTTGTACGATATGTTGTGTAGTATTTGATGAGGTTGGTATTTTTTAAATGCCGAAAAGATGGGTTTATGTAGATTTGATTCGATCTTAAAGCATATGATCTCCCAATTTTTTTCAAATTTATTCTTTTATTAGGATGAGTGAATAGCTTATCTTCATCTAGAATTGAGGTTGATCTACGATATTAAAAGAGATCGAAAAAAAATATAATTATTAGTAAGCAAACTATAATTTTTAAGTGTCTAAGTTACAATTCTGACAAAAAAAAAAGTGTCTAAGTTACAATTTAAAAAGTTATGATCAATCAAAAGGGCTTATAAAAAATAAAAAATAAAAAATAAATCTTGAAATGTAGTTAAACTTAGTTTAAATTTATAGGGCTTTGACTATTAAAGTTGGATTTTCTTCATCTATTCATTGAAATTTGTCTTCACAAGAATTTTCATTTAAATGCTTTGCGGAGCATGTATGCGAAGTGCAGGTGTGCTAAGAATGAATTTAGGTTTTTAGCTTGCTGTGTGTTCATATTTAGTGCTTCATTTTTTTGTGTCCTCGATCTATTTTTTTTTTAATTATACAGTGCCTTCAAGCACGGGTTATCGCTAGTATATCTTAAGAAATCGCAAACAAGTAATTTCTATAAACCCAATTCATGCTAGAATTGATTTTAACTATTCTTAGCACCCAAGCATGTTATAATATTTTCAATGCTAATAACACATTCAATCCACATATGCATTTAACCAAACACCTTCAAGGCAATAAAATCAAGTAACAAATAATATGCCCAATTTTATCATCTATCTCAAGAAATCACAAACAAGTAATTTCAACAAACTCAATTCATGCTAGAACTGATTTTAACTATTCTCAATACCCAAGCATGTTATAAAATTTTCAACGCTAATAACACATTCAATACACATATGCATTTAACTAAACACCTTCAAGGCAATAAAACCATGCAATACATAATATGCTCAATTTCATCGTATATCTCAAGAATTCACAAACAAGTAATTTCTACAAACTTAATTCATGGTAGAATTGATTTTAACTATTCTCAATGCCTAAGCATGTTGTAACATTTTCAATGAAACCAACATGTTACATCAACATAGGTATTTTATCAAACGCATTCAAGACATCACATCATGTAACACACAATCATGCCCAATTTATCACATTTTTCATGAATTTACCAGACAAGTAAATTCTACAAACCCAATTCATGCAAGATTGATTTAACATATTTCTATACCCATTACCCATAATCTAGTTACACTAGGAGTATTATACAACCAAATTTATGCAAGATTGATTTATCATATTTCTATACCCATTTCTCATAATCTAGTTACACTAGGAGTACATCAAACAAGAGAATTCATCTGAAATCATGCTACTCATATCATATAAAATCTTAGATTGAAAATAAATCTAATTATGAAAAGAACCTTACATCTTGAAGCGTAAAACAACTCTTAAGACCCAAAACAAGCTCTAATCCTGGCTTCCTCCAAAATTTTGTTTTTTTGTTCTTCGTCAAAACCTGTGATTTTTAGTACGTAGGTGTAGCCCTCATCGTGTAGATGAACTTTTATTCTTGGCTAGAGTTGATTCGACGAACGTAGAGCCGTAGATCGAAGAGGCAAGTTTGAGAGTTCTATTTTTTTCCTATCTTCCTCTCTATTTTCAAAAATCTTATGGGTATGGGGAGAAAATCTGATTTTCTCTCCTATTTATACACCTTAGATACTTGGTCTTCGTTGCACCACACGTCCTCCATTCCTAGGTCCCGTTTGCCCCAAATCATTAAATTTCGTCTTAGTTCAAGTTCATAATATTTTTATTTGAACTAACTTTAAATTATTTTTAAATTTTTAAAATTTAATTCAATGTCTCGTTTTTAGGACACGCGACACCCGATCATCTCGTAAAACATAAAAAATTCGATTGTCTCAAAATTCAATGAAAATTGATAGGGTAACTAGATTTCGCGAAATGAATCCAACGGTGAGGTCCGTTTTGTCATCTGAGTTCCAGAAAAGTTTGATTTTTCTGTTAAAAAATCAAGAGAAATACAAGAAAAAGGAAAAAGAGGAGACTAGGGTTTCATTGATACTGCATAATTTAATTGAATACAAAAAAGTGTTTTAACCTAAATACAAAGAGACTATATATAGACTAAGCAAAGGAATAAAATAAAAAGACTATTCTACCCTTAATAATTAAAATAACCCTATATTTCTTAACATCTCCCCTCAAACTCACGATGCGACAGCTACAAGCATCGAGAGTTTGCCAACTAGAAAACGAAACAGGAAATAGAATGCGACTTGGTAAAGAAATCTGCAATCTACAAAGAAGAAGAAACAAAGGGCAAAGTAATGGTGCCATGCTTGAGATGATGACGAGTAAGGTGACAGTCGATCTCAATGTGCTTAGTTCGTTCATGAAAAATTGAGTTGTGAGCAATCTGAATAGAACTCTGGTTATCACAATACATAGGAGTGAGATGAGAAAGAGAAAATCTCATATCTGCAAGTAACCAACGTAGCCAAATAATCTCTTTGGTAGTAGATGTCATAGCACGATATTCTGCTTCTGTTGAAGATTGAGAAACAATAGATTATTTCTTGCTCTTCGAAGAAATAAGAGAATCACCCAAAAAAATACAGAAACTAGTAACAGACTTGCGATCTGTGGGATCATTGTCATGTTCAACATCAGAGTATGCACGCAGCTCCAATGAAGAGGTGGATGGAAGTAAAAGGCTCTAAAAGACTATACCCCGAAGATACCGCAAAATATGAAGAACAGCTGCTCAATGAACTGTGGTAGGAGAAACAACAAACTAACTAACAACATGAACAACATATGCAATATCTAGACGAGTAATAGTGAGATATACCAAACTCCCAACAATAGTACAGTATAAAGTAGGATCTGACAAAGAAGAAAAAATAAAGGGCAAAGTAATGGTGTCATGCTTGAGATGATAACGAGTAAGGTGACAGTCGATCTCAATGTGCTTAGTTCGTTCATGAAAAACCAAGTTGTGAGCAATTTGAATAGAACTATGGTTATCACAATACATAGGAGTGAGATGAGAAAGAGAAACTTCCATATCTGCAAGTAACCAATGTAACCAAACAATCTCTTTGATAGTAGATGTCATACACGATATTCTGCTTCGGTTGAAGATTGAGAAACAATAGATTGTTTCTTGCTTTTCGAAGAAATAAGAGAATCACCCAAAAAAATACAGAAACTAGTAACAGACTTGCGATCTGTGGGATCACTGCCATGATCAGCATCAGAGTATGCACGCAGCTCCAAGGAAGAGGTGGATGGAAGTAAAAGGCTCTGAAAGACTGTACCCCAAAGATACCGCAAAATATGAATAACAACTGCCCAATGAACTGTAGTAGAAGAAGCAACAAACTGATTAACAACATGAATAATATATGCAATATCTAGACGAGTAATAGTGAGATATACCAAGCTCCCAACAATAGTACAGTATAAAGTAGGATTTGACAAAGGTAAACCATCAAAAGAAGAATACTTTGCGTTAACCTCAATGAGAGTATCTACAGCCTTATTATCAGTAAGTCTACCCTGCTCAAGAATATCTGCGACATATTTTGATTGAGAAAGAAGATAACATCTGGGTGAGTGGGCCACCTCAATGCCCAAGAAAATCGTAGAGAACTCAAATCCTTCATTTCAAACTGTCTGGCTAACTCTGTCTTCAAAACTGAAATACCATCAATATCATCACCAATAATAATCATATCATTAACATATAAAGACATAATGATAGGACCTGCATTAGTGCACTTAACAAAAAGAGCAGAATCATGACTGCTAGAAGCAAAACCAAGGGAAGAGATCACAACAGAAAATTTATCAAACCAAGCACGAGGTGCTTGTTTGAGACCATAAAACGCTTTCTTGAGCTTGCAAACATACACAGAATCATGTGAAAAACCAGGAGGGGGCGCCATATAAACTTCTTCTTGAAGATCTCCATTCAAGAAGACATTTTTAACATCAAGCTGAGAGATATGCCACTGACGAACCGAAGTAACTGCAATAAGAGTACGAATAGTAGTCATTTTTGCAACAGGAGCAAATGTCTCCTTATAATCCATACCATACTGTTGAGAATACCCTTTTGCAACCAACCTAGCTTTGTATCGCTCAATGAATCCATCAGAATTAGTCTTGATCTTATACACCCAATGACAACCAACAACACTCTTACCAAGAGGCAGAGGAACCAAATGCCAAGTACCTGTCTTATGCAAAGCAGAAAGTTCCTTATCCATAGCTTGCTGCCAACGAGAATCAAGAATTGCCTCTTTACAGGAAGAGGGATCAGAGAGACAATGAATAGAAGCTAAAAAGGAAGTAAAAGATGAAGAATAACAAGAATAAACAAAATCTGGTAATTTTGTGGACTTACGAATGCGTATGGATTGACGTAGAGGTGGATCCACAATCTCAGACAGAGTTTGAGAGACCATAGGAGAAGAGGGAGCTTCAGGTGTGTTGGAGAGTAAAGTGTCAGTACCTGCAGAATGATCAGTATGAATTGAAGTACTAGAAACCTGAAATGACAAACTATCAGAATCCTCAGAAAAATGATCTATACAAATAAGATCAGATCTAGTCAAGCTATGAGTAGTGGATGTAATAGAAAAGAAAGGTATATGCTCTAAAAAAATAACATGGCGAAACACATAAAGTTCCTGAGTTATTGGATCAAAACAACGATACCCTTTTTTACCTTCACCATAACCAAAAAAAACACAAATAGCAGATCTAGAGGACAACTTGCTATGTTCTACATGAGGACGAAGAACGAAGCAAGTACAACCAAAAACTCTAAAGAAAGAATAATCAGGGGCATACCCATACAACTTTTCAAAAGGAGAAACACCTGAAATATGAGAAGATGGAATTGTATTAAACAAACATACAGCAGTAAGAACAGTTTCACCCCAAAACATACTAGGAACAGAAGCAGACAACAAGAGAGAACGAGCAGTTTCAACAATGTGCATATGTTTTCTTTCAGCAACACCATTTTGCTCAGGAGTATCTGTACACGAAGTTTGATAAATAGTTCCATCTAAGGCAAGCAAGTCACAAAATTCATTAGAAGTGTATTCCCCACCCAAGTCACACCTAAAACATCTGATAACAACAGAATGTTGAGTTTTGACAAGAGCTCGAAATACTGTATATATTCCAAAGAATTTAGAACGATGTTTCATTAAAGAAATCCAACAATAACGAGTATGATCATCAATAAAAGAAACATAATATCGAGACCCTTCTTTTTTGGTAACAGGTGAAGGTCCTCATACATCAGAATGAATCAAATCAAATGGAGAAGAAGAAATAGAAATACATTGATTAAAAGGTAAAGCTAAAATTTTGCCAGTTTACATCCACTACAATCAAAAATCTCACAAGTTTGCAAATTTCCTAAGGCCCCTGTGGATGCCAAAAATATCAAACGAGAAGACAAAACATGACCTAAATGAGAATGCCATAAATAAAAACTAGAAGAAGAAGAACTTAAACGAAAATAAGATAAATCAACACTAGTAGCAGCAGCAACAACTGACACTTTTAACTCATCCAAAATATATAGTCCCCCCTTCCAACGGCCTGTCTCAATCAGCTTCTGAGACTTCAGATCCTGCACATAACAAGAAAAAGAGGAAAGGTGATTAAATTATCAGAATCACATAACTGACCAATAGAAGCAAGATTTAATGTGAGTTTCGGAATATGATAAACATTAGGGAGAGACAAGTGAGGTGTGACAATAGAACCAACACCTACTAAAGGCATAGCAGTTCCATCAGCAGTCATAACAGGAATAAAAGACGAATGAGACACAGAAACAAAAGATGAAGAATCTGGAGACATATGATGTGAAGCACCAGAATCCAAGACTCATACAAAATGTGACATACCTGAAGAACTCTGAGGCAACTGATCTACGGAAGAAGAAGCAGACATAGCTTGTGGCTGTAAGGAGAAAAACTTCTAAAATTGCTCAGCCATAGTACTAAGATCGGTGAAAGGACCTGATGAAACTGCTGCTGCAGTATTAGACTGTGGTGGTCTGTAACCCTAAGGTGGTCTATGAGCATTAGATTGTGACTGGTTGTCAGGCTTCCAAGCTTGAGATTGCCGTTGTGATTGATTCTGCTGTCTCAACTTAGGACATTGAGCCTTCCAATGATCTTTCTGCTTACAGAAACTGCACTCGTCGAAGACAACACTTAAGTAAGACTTATTCTAATTATTAGAGAACGGCTTAGGAGGTACTGCTAACACAGAAGGATTAGAAGTATAAAGAGTCCCATTTTCAGAATAAGATTTAAGACGTATTTCTTCAGCCAATAATTCACTGACAACTGAGTCAACAAAAGGAAGTGGAGAGCAATGCAGAATTGAACCTCTAAGTCCTTCAAAATTACTGCGAACTGCTGTTAAAAACTGTACCAACCGTTGCTGCTCTCTACGATCAATATAGGCACCACATGCCTTTAATTCTATCGATTCTGTAAGAGCCAATTGATCCCAAAGATCTGTCATAGCAGAATAAAACTCCTGAATACTCATATTCTTCTGCTGAAGAGCTCGTATGTCATTCTCTAATTGATACTGCTTTGCAAAATTTGATTGAGTGAATAACCTTTGCATATGATCACAAACCTCCTTTGCTGACTCATACTTTGCCAACTGTGTACCTACAGAATGCTCAACAGAATTGTTAATCCAAGTAAAAAATTTTGCATTATTTGCTTCCCCAGCATCTATTAACGTAGCATAATCCTCATCAGTATTCTTAGGTTTCACAGAAGTTCCACTAACATATCCCCACATATGTTTACCCTTAAGAAAATTTCTCATCACATAACTCCAATACGAATAATTCTTTCCATCCAATCTCACACTCACAGAATGAAGCGAATCGTCTCTTTCAGTAGCCATAATCAAACAAACAAAGAAAATCAGATTGCAAAAGAAGGAAAAACGAAATACCAAATTACCAAATCAGAACGAATATCCTCCAAAAGGAAAAGGTGAATGAATGGTTATTTGATCCCATCAAAATCTACTTTGAATCTCTTCCAAAATAATGGATGTAAACAAATAAGGTGCCCTTCGACTAAAACGGCCTGGGATACCTAGCTATATGCCTAATATAAGTAAAGTAGGTGCTAACAAAAAAAAATCTGTTCAACAATACATTAGTTGGAAAAATAAAATAAAAATCAATTTGAGATTCACTAAATAAATGTTTTCCTTCGGGAAAAACAATCAAATAGAACTATGTCGTTCTGACATTGTTTATATTCTAAATAGTTAAACAACATTGTTTTGACACTTTTTACCATAAACCATAACCTGTGTATGCTCGTCCTTTGTAAACCCTAAATTGTCAAACTTTTTCCGAATTTGTCGTCTGTAAACCCTCGACCTCTCCTGTTAACGATCTCTTTGCCATCAACGATCTTCCTTCTTCTCTAGTTGCCTTATTTTTGGGAGCAAGCTGAGGTCAATCGACAGAAACAAGTAGAAGTTATATTGATCGTTTCACCATGTTCACAAATGGCATTATAATCATTTGAATCACCACTAGCGAATGGTTGTATTAACTATGGGAATCAACGTTGAAATGATCGAGTCCCAATCTCTCTTTGCTCCTGTAACACCCCGCATTTTCTTTTATAAATGTATATAGTTATGGGATAGATAATTATTGTGAAAATGAGGATATGTATGATGGTGAAAGAATGAATCACATAGGTTAAAACATTAGAAATGAATAATTGGGAGATAAATGGATTTGGGAAGTTTAAGTTTCAAAGACATTTGAGATTTGGAATTAGTTATTAGATAAGTTTCTAAATGTTTCTAGGGCAAGATAATGTTTCCATTGAATC
>CM042189.1:27797557-27807896 GCA_023539305.1 Ilex asprella
AGGATGCTTGAATAACTCAAACCTTGAGGGTGAGAGGTTCCTTATAAAGATGCTCATGCCAAGAGAGGATAATTTGTAACATTATCAAGAGGTTCCTTATAAGGATGCTTGAATAACTCAAACCTTGAGGGTGAGAGGTTCCTTATAAGGATGCTCATGCCAAGAGAGGACAATTTGTAACATTATCAAGAGGTTCCTTGTAAGGATGCTCATTCCTAAGAGAACAATAGTATATCATGTGTTGGAAAATAATGATATTTTGAAATGGATGATTATGGGAATTGGTTGTGATGGTATATTTCTATTAGTATTGTTATTTAAACTTGAGATCCGTTGTTAAATGTCCTTGTTTTACTTCAAACATTATGTATGCTATTTGTGAAATGAGACCACCCCTTTTAGATGTTTTTACAAACCTTGTTTGAGTTTGGGAAGATTTTGCTACAGAGCTTCGTGCTCATCCTCTACAATTACATTTTTCAGATTTAGTGCTAGAGGAGGATCTCGGCATCGACGAGCCGGGACATTGTGAGGCTCCACTCGAGGGGAACATAGATCCCGAGGTGGATATTTAGAACCGTGGTTTCTTTGTACTAGACTAGAAAATTCTTTTGAAAATTGTGTAGTCTAGTTTCTTTTGTAATTTCCGCTGCGCTATAATAGTAAACTTTTCATTGGGAATGTAAAGGCCAAAGATGGCATATTCTTTTGGGATATTGATGTAAATGTTATGAATCATGGCTATGAAGTCTTCTTTATTGATGGTTTATCTTAGTGCTCTCATGGTATGAATGGTTATTGAATGTAATGCCGTCCGGGGTGTATTTTGGGGTGTTACAGTATGTGTGCAACGTACACATGACCATATTTAAGGTTTTTGACCGTTGGTATATTTATTTTTATGTAACTTACAAATTCAATAAATATATGTATATATATATATATTAATATTTACCTTGAATAGCCATAAAACCAATTTTAAGGTACTTAATGCCATCCTTGAATATTTACAATAAATTAAATTTAAGGTAGTAAATAATATTATTGAATATTCACAATAAATAGGACCATAACATTTGTAACTGAAAAACACAATTTAAAATCATTAAACTAAAAATTTAATAAAAGTTTTAAAAACTTAATTTTATTCTTACAAGAAGTACATCTTGACGCAGCTAGGACTGTTTGGACGCAAGTACTTAACTTCAAAATTCTACAGAGTTTTTGGTGTTATGACACCTAGAAGATCGCACAGACACTTAATTAAAAACGAATTAATGCACCGTTTGGACGCAACAATCACTGTCTGGACGGTATTGATTGTTTACAAATTCTAGTGATCTTCAACCATCCAGACACAAGGATTACTGATTGGATGCACCTCTTGATCCGGCTATGCGACCTAACTTCATCTGACTTCATAATTCGAAAAGAATCCCACCTATTGAACTAGACCTAGCCTTTAGTATAAATACATGCTCTCATCAATTGAGAAAAGATCATATTTTCTAGCATTTTTACAATTATTTATAGCTTTTAAAGATTCATCATGTCTTGTGAGTAATCTTTTTGTACATTTTAGTTTGGGTATGAAATTAGGATTGTGTTATGCAATTATTTCCTTATGCTTTATTGTTATATTCATTCTTAAATTAAAGATTGATTGAATGTTGTTTAACAAATTTTTACACTCTTTATAATTATTTGATTATTCATTAACTTGATTGAGTTCTTGGTATTAATAATACTTTTAATTCTTTGTGTGTTTTATAGAACTAGTTTTTCAATTCTTATTTTCAAATCAATCGAATCTAGTGTTTTCAAAGTTATATCTTCTGGCTGAAAATCAACTAAAATAAATTATAATTGCATAAACATAGATATTTGGTGAGCAAGAAAAGATCTAGATCCCAAAACTAAAGAGTCACCTTTTCAATTGAAAACTCTTTTTTAATTTTCATGCACTAGTTTTTACAAACCAATTTCAACATGTGAAATAAATTTTACCTACTGTTTCTTTAGCAACATCTAAATTTATTTTATCTCTGTGGTATGACCTTGGACTTAACCGAGTATTTACTATATCTTGATCACCTACACTTGAGTGCACCTATTCGGTATCAAGCAAGCTTCTAGCTCCATTGTCAGGGATCAAAGTCAAATTCAAAAGCCAAAAAAGCATGAATCCACATTCACAAGCATTCTACTTGGAGACAATTCTTTCTAGGCAACCTCATTCCATTTTTTTCATTTACTTTTGATTTACTACTAGTATTAGAATTTTTTGTTTTCTAGTTATTTTTCTTTCAATTTTAGTTAGTAGTTGATTTCATCTTATTTTTACTTTGTATGTTTAGTGGTAAGAGCTCAGAATCAAATCAATTCAAATCCCTTTTTAAAGACTCTGTCAGGTCTGTTGGTCCATCTAGTCCTTCCAAGTCAGTCATTTTTCCTACTTTGGAAAATAGTAGAACCTGTAGTGATATGGGGGACAAAAATAATAACATACAAGAGATTGAGCAGTAGACAAGAACTCTTAGGGATTGTCTACATCCTGCTTTGTGTTTCCTATCAATGCACATAATTTCACTATAAATCCAAGTATAATCCAACTGTTACCTCAATTCCATGGCCTCGATTCAGAAAACCCTTATTAACACATAAAGGAATTCAATGAGGTATATGGGACTTTTCAAGATAATTTCGAGTTACCCGGCTAAAGATTTTTCCTTTTTCACTAAAGAATAAATCCAAGTTATTGCTAAACTCATTAAAAATACATTCCATCCGTAACTAGAAATCTCTTAAAAGAGAGTTTTTTTTTTAAAAAAAAATCCTTTCCACACTAGTAATGCACTAAAACATCAAATAATAAATTTTGCTATCAAAGAGGGAGAAACATTCTACCAATATTGAGAGAGATTCAAGGATATTCTTCAAGTTTTCCCTTACCATTTTTTTTAGAATTAGACTTCGGTAGGATTCTTCAATGATTCTCTCCCTACCCCTATGCGTTAGTTCGCTAAGATGATGTCTCAAGGAGAGGTCATGGGAAAGACTTCCAATGAGGCTTCCGAGTATTTTGACACTTTAGTTGATAGTTCCTAGATATGGGACTTGGCCTCACCTACCAACCTAGATACCAGGGAAAAATATGTGCTAAAAGAAGAAGATGGCCTTAGGGCCAAGATGACCGTCTTGTGTCGAAAGCTCGAGGTTTTGGAGATAAGGAAGGTGACTAAAGTTGCCACCGTTTCTCCCACAAAATAAGTGTGTGAGATATGTGCTTTGTTGGGCATCAAAGCAGCGAGTGTCCCATCATTCCAGCTTTTAAGGAGGTTTTGTTGGAGTAATCCAATGTAATTTCCAAATTCAATAAGCCTTACTCCAACCCATATTTTGTGATATACAATCTAGGTTGAAAAAATCACTTGAATTTTACTAGGAGGAATGCATAGAAGCCCCAAGTCAATCACCCACCATAAGGGCCACCATAGTACCCACCATATCAGCCACCGCAAAAATATAGTTTGGAAGGTACACTTAACCAGTTCATGCAAGCCCAATTGGATTATAAAAATAAAAATTCTCACTCAGGCCTTCAATGAATTCAAAACCTACACTACATAATCTTTTGATGACATTAAGACTAACATGTAGAAGTTGACCTAGTCAATAACTACACAAGAAAATAACAAATTTTCTAACCAACCAAAACAACAACAAGGTTAATTTCAAGTAGGCAACCCTCCCACCATGGACCATCCACGTGAACATGTCCATGCAGTTACCACTCTTAGAAGTGGGAAGCTTGTAGATAAGGCTACACCACCAAAAACAGAGTCTTCATCTATGGTTGAGTCTACATAAGTCTCCCCAGATGAAACTAAGTCTAGGAAAATTGAGGAGCCACTATGTCCCATACCAATTTCTGTTTCCCAAAGACTCGAGAAGCTCTAGAAGCTAAACAATTATTTTGATAATTACGAACTTTTCAAGCAAGTAAAGATCAACATACCACATTTAGATGGAATCAAATATGTCCTTTCTTATGCCAAGTTCCTAAAGGATTTTTGCACAGTTAAGAGAAACCAAAATGTTCAAAAAATTACATTTTTAACTGAATAAGTGGATGCCATAATCCAGTACAATGGTCCTCTCAAATACAAAGATAATGTGTGTCCTATTATGTTTTGTGTCTTCGAAAACTTTAAGATTCAGCAAACTTTGCTTGATCTTGGAGCAAGTGTCCATTTACTCCCTTTTTTTTTGTCTACTAACAACCAGGTCTAGGAAAGCTTAAGTCTACAGGCATAACACTTTAGTTGGTAAACTGGTTTGTTTAGGTTCCTAGAGGAATAGTTGAGGATTTTCTTGTCATTAGACAAATTTTATTTCCTGATAGACTTCATTTTTTTGATAGTCAGCCGATTTTACATTTAGGGAGTCAAATTCCCATCATTATTGGTTAACCATTCCTTACTCCTTCGAATACCTTAATCAATTGCATGAATGGTGTCATGAAATTGTCCTTTAGGAATATGACTCTTGATCTGAATATTTTTAATATTGTTAAAGTACCTGATGAAGGGGTTGAGTTAAGGGAGGTAAATTCTATTGAGTCTTTGGCATAGGACCATTTAAATAAGACATTCTATGGGGATTCTTAGAAGTTTTCATGGTTGAGTCTGTAACTTATGTGTTAAAGTCTTTTCTAGAGGAGGATTGCTTGAGTCTAGTTAGGGAGCTAAAACTTTCCTAGTAAATGTTGGCGGGCCATGGGTGCCTAAGTTTGAAGAGTTAGCTCCAAGTGGGATCAAGCCATTTTCATCTAGTGTCAAACCATCAAACCAGAACTGAAACCCCCCAACTGATTTGAAGTATGATTTCCCTGGAGAAGATGAGTCTTACCAAGCGATAACTTCATCTAAGCTTAAGAGTTCGCAGGAGTCTAAGCTGTTAAAGGTCCTTAAGTGTTTTTGGATGCTGTAAGTTGGATCATCATTGATTTGAAGGGTATTAGTCCAATAGTGTGTGATCATGACATATACCTAGAGGAGGATGCAAAAATTTCTGTAGGTTAAACCCACACATGAATGAGGTTGTTAGGGTTAAGGTGCTCAAGTTGGTGGAAGAGGGAACAATTTACGATCAAGCATCTTCCCTATCTTTGATAATAAATGGTTCAGTCCAACCCAAGTTGTGTCTAAAAATATGGAGTACGATTGTCAAGAATGATGATAACGAGTTGGTTCCTACTCGAGTTGTCATGGGATGACACATGTGCATAGACTATCATAAGCTCAACTTAGTAAGTAGGAAAGAGTAATTCCATCTACTTTCGTCCAGCAAGTCTTAGAGAGGGTTTCTGGTCCTGCATTTTATTGTTCCTCAGATGGTTATTTAGGGTAGAACCAAATAGAAACAACATTCAATGACTAGGAAAATTTGACATTCACATTCCCATTTTGTACATTTGCATATAAGAGAATGTAATTTGATTTATGTAATGTTCCTGCTAATTTTCAGAGGTGTGTGTTGATTCTATTTAGTGACATGGTTATGAGATGTTTATAGGTGTTCATGGATGATTTTATGTTTAAGAAAATTCTCTTGATTTATGCTTAAATAATCTTGAAAAGATGTTAATAAGATGTGAAGATGTCAATTTAGTGCTTAATTGAGAGAAGTGCCACTTTATGGTGACACAAAAGATAGTATTAGGCCACATTGTTTCAATTGATGGGATAAAGGTAGACAAAACAAAGATAGACCTCATAGGCAATTTAGTTGCTCCTAAAATAGTTAAAGATATCTGATCATTCATAGGGCATGCAACTTTTATAGGAGATTCATTAAAGAATTTGGTGCGATATCTAGATCCATGTGTCATCGCTTAAGTCAAGTCATACATTTTTTGTACGATAAGGCTTGCCAAAAAGCTTTTAATAAGCTTAAAGGTATGCTAATTCTTTCTCCTATCATGCATCCCCATGAATGATCCCTACCTTTTGAATTGACGTGTGATGCAAGTGATTATGTTGTGGGAGTAGTGCTAGGCTAGAGAAAGGACAAAATTCATACGTGATCTATTATGCAAGCAAAACTCTTAATGATGTTCAAATGAATTATTCTACTATTGAGAAAGAGTTACTTACTGTTGTCTTTGTTTTGTATAAATTTTGTTCATATTTGGTTGGTTCCTCAGCTACTGTTTTCACTGACCAAGCAGCTTTGAAGTACTTGCTTACCAAGAAGGAAGTCAAGCCACAGTTGTTGAGATGGATACTCCCACTTGAGGAATTTGATTTGACCAAAAAAAACAAAAAATGAGTTGGGAATGTAGTGACCGATCATCTCTCAGAGATAACCTATGAATTTCATGAGGATAATTTACCAATCAATGAGAGTTTTCCCGATGAGCAGTTGTTCACAGTCTTAGAGCTACGTGGCATACTAATATTGCTAATTACTGTATGTTGCCTTCTTCCTTCAGTTCTCTAGATAAGAATTTTTTTTGAATGAGGTACATAATTTCTTTTGAGATGATCCTGATTTGTTCAAATATTGTAAAGATCAAATATTAGAAGATGTGTACCAGATAATGAAATTCTTAGTGTCATTATATTTTGGTTGTCATGTGATAGATTCCAATAGTTTGGGGGTATTTCAAAAAGAAATATAATCCCCTTAAACCCTATTCTGGTTATAGAATTTTTTTATTGTTGGGGTATTAATTTTTATGGGCTCATTCCCCCAATCATTTGCTATTGGTATATCTTAGTAGTTGTTGACTATGTCTAAAAATGAGTTGAGCCCACTCTATGCTGGAATAATGATCATTATAGTGAGGTGAAATTTTTAAAAGAAAATATTCTATCGTGGTTTGAAATACCTCAAGCCATTATTAGTTATGGTGGAGCTCAATTTTACAACTGTTAATTTTAAAATTTAATGAGAAAATATTTCATAAATCATAAGATTGCAGCTCCCTATCATTCATAGACAAGTGACCAAGTTGAATTGGCCAATAAGGAGATTAAATAGATTTTAAAGAAGACAGTGAATCCCGACTGCAAAGACTGGTCTTTAAGACTAACTAATGTGTGTGGGATTACCGAAGGCTTCAAATTAATGAACTATAAGAACTTAGGAATGAAGCATATAATAATGCTAAAATTTCCAAAGCCCAAGTGAAGATTTTCCATGATCAGAACATTGTGAGGAAGACCTTTGAGCCCTCTCAAAAGGTCCTACTTTATAATTTTCGCCTCCACTTTTTTCCTGATAAGTTGAGATCTATGTGGTTAGGCCCATTTATTGTTAGACAAATATTTCACATGAGGCAATCGAGATTGAAAACGCTAAGAATGACAACATGTTTAAAGTCAATGGGCGAAGACTTAAACTATTCTTGGAAGGATTTGTGGCTATGGTGGAGTCCATCAAATTGGTGGATCCATGTTACTTTGATTAAGATAAATGTTAACTTGTATTGAAAAGTAGTGTAGTAGATTTTTATTTGCTTACTTCATTTTTGTTTTGTAAGTTTTTCTTTTAGGATTTGGTAAAGATGTTGCAGTAATAGGTACCTTTTTTCCCTTAATATTAATTTATTTTTATGAGCTCTAATGTTTTATTTTCCTACAGTTCACCAAACACCCATATTCACCCATTACACCTTAGATCTACCCATCTAATAATCTTTTTAGAGGATTTTATTCAATTTTGAAAATGTTCTTTTTACTTTCAAGCCCACTACTCTCTACAGTGCCCCTAAAGAGAACCTATACACAGAAGGTTGAGTCAAGTGCCCAGACTGCCGAAAAAGGTCAAGGTGTTCAAGGAGAGCAGTGTGGTCAAGAACCGGAGGTTTATGTCGATAAGAATGGATTTACGCATTACTATGATCATCTTCGTTTCTCCGACATTGAGTTACACTCAATTCTTTACCATTACACCTATTGCGATGGAAAGAGCAGTTGTATTGCATGATTTTGATATGTTTGAGTGGGAGATATCATTAGGACTAGAGGTTGGGTCAAATTTATGGAGAGATCAGGGAAGGGTGCAACTCTTTTGATTACGGAGTTCTATTGTAATGCTGAGAAGGTGGATTCAAAAAGGTTTCATATCTTTGTGAGGAAAGTGGGTTTTGTGGTTGATTCTGTATTTAAATTAAATAAATTGATGATTTTACTATATGGATTTATTAAGGGTATTTTCAGAATCTTGTTAACAAACTTAATTAACGATGTAGATTGGTCTAGAAATAACAAGTGTTATGTTTTTTTTTTTTTGGTAGGTTAGGGGTGATTTGAGAAATTGCATATCGATATGGTATAATTTGAAATTTGTCAAATGATATAAAATAATCCACAATGCAATCTAATTTTACTTTTAGTGACATATTAATTTATTTACTAACAATATGAAAGTTTTACTGACTACTTGACAATCATCACTAAAAATATAAAAGTTTTAGTAACAACACCAATGTTGTCACTAATACTATGAAAGTTCTAGTGACGACATCAAAGTCACCACTAAAGTCATTAGTGTTTTAGTAACGACATAAAGTCATCACCAAAGCTATTAGTGTTTTAGTGACGACTTCAAAGTCATCACCAAAACCTTGAAACTTTTAGAGACTATTAATCTCATTACTAAAAGCAATTGTTTATAACTTTGAGTAACGACAATAAAATTCATCATTATTTATCCAATTTCTGATTCTTTCAGTGAAGAAGTTACGATGACAAATAATTATTCATCACTAAAAATTAATTTTTTGTGACAAATAGTATTGTCGTCACTCATGCTGGACCATTAGTGATAAATTCACATGTCATCGCTAAAAAAGGTATCATTAATGACAAAAATAATTTGGTCACTAAAAATTTGTCACTAAAGCCCATAATTGTTGAAGTGACTTTGACTATTGGGATAGCCAGTGTATGCCTAGGCCACAGTATACTTTCGCTAGTGTTCTTGCTATGTAGATGGTGGCAAGGGAGTTGACTAGTGACCCTAGTTTTATTTGGCTTTAGAGGGTCAAAATGCTAAACAGGGGTAGTTGACTGATAAGTACAAGATCTTGAATTGGATCTCTAGGTCAAACCCATTACTGTTGATTAGGAATAACCATGTCTACCTAGATAGAGACATTCTTTTGTATACTCTAGGTACCAATGGGACTATCTGCCAGCATTTTATCTTGAGTAGGAAAAATCATGTCTACCTTGAGAGAGCCAAGCTTTTACATGCTCTAGGTACCAATTAGATTATCTGCCGATTTTCTATCATTATGTCTAAGATGCAGAGAATGGTTTTGAAAATCGTCCGTTACGGCGCGTAACGGCCGTTACGTAACAGTAACGGCAACCTCCGATTCCGTTACGGTCCGTTATAACAGAAAGAATGAAATTCACAGCCGTAACGGCCGTTACCGTTCTGTAACGGCCCTGTAACGGCACCGTAACAGCCGATTTGACCCGTTATAACCCGAAAAATTCATTTGTGTATAAAATCCTAAGTTCAGCCCCAAAAATTAATTTCAATCCCAAAAAATTCAACCCCAAATTCTACAAACTTCGCACATCTTCCATTATTCACTCAAATATATGTCTAGATCTAGAAAATATTTCAAATAAAAACCTAAAATCGCACCTGTAATCAGATTTGTGTTATCTTCCAAAAAATTTCTATTTCTAAATCTTCCAAAAATTTTAGCCCCGTTCGAGTTGAACTCGAAAGCTTGACCAGTGTAGATCTATGCTCTCAGAAGATCGATGTGGTGGCTGTTTGCTTCGAACGATCAAAGACGAGTCGATCTCATCTTGGTAAGCTGCATCTCGTTCTTCGGCTCTGTTTCTCTACACAGGTAAGCTTCTTTCGTTTTTTTTTCATTTGTTGTGTATGCCGCCTTGAATGAATGACCAACATTCATTCATTTTTTTGTGTGGCTATAATTGGCTCAACGTTATCCACACCCCCACCGCCTCTTTATTTTTCATTTTTTTTTGTTTTTGTTTTTTTTTGATATAATAACTTATCCAATTATTATTTATTACCCAATTTTTTTTAATCAGTATAAATTATCTATTTCTCATAGTATTTTAGCCACCATCTTTAATTTTTTTTAATGATATAATGTTGTCTTATCTTGTTAGATCTTTAGATATTATAAATTTATAATACTGTGTTTGAGATATATTTTTGATCAAATAAAACATGTGTTTAATTAAATAATTTTAATAGAATTTATTAATCATTTTAAAGGAGTTTACATGAGTATCACAATTAAGGGTATCAATCGTGTCGTGTTTGTGTCAAGAGT
>CM042189.1:27807906-27826329 GCA_023539305.1 Ilex asprella
CCCTTAATCACAATTAACTAATTTTAGTATAGACACTAATCATTTTACTAAATGTTTTGTGGGTTCATAATTCATTAATTATTGTTTAAATAAAGATTATAAGCTGCATCTCGTTCTTCGGCTCCGTTTCTCTACACAGGTAAGCTTCTTTTGTTTTTTTTTCTTTTTTCATTTGTTGTGTATGCCGCCTTGAATGAATGACCAACTTTCATTCATTTTTTTTTGTGTGGCTATAATTGGCTCAACGTTATCCACACCCCCACCGCCTCTTTATTTTTCATTTTTTTTTGTTTTTGTTTTTTTTGATATAATAACTTACCCGATTATTATTTATTACCCACAAATTTTTTTTAATCAGTATAAATTATCTATTTCTCTCAGCATTTTAGCCACCATCTTTAATTTTTTTTTAATGATATAATGTTGTCTTATCTTGTTAGAACCTTAGATATTATAAATTTATAATAGTGTATTTGTGATATATTTTTGATCAAATAAAACATGTGTTTAATTAAATAATTTTAATAGAATTTATTAATCATTTTAATGGAGTTTACATAAGTATCACAATTAAGGGTATCAATCGTGTCGTGTTTGTGTCAAGAGTCAAGACCCACAAAAAAATATATTTATTGTTTTATAAGTATTAAACATTAGTCTAAATTATTTATTATGCGTATTTAATAATCGTGTCAATTTTATAATCATTTTTGTCGGGTTCGTATCAACAGGTCAGAGTTGACACCCTTAATCACAATTAACTAATTTTAGTATAGACACTAATCATTTTAATAAATGTTTTGTGGGTTCATAATTCATTAATTATTTTTTAAATAAAGATTATATGTCACTGTGTGTCTTACCTTTCACTAATTTTATTGGAGTAGATTGAACATACATGTGGTAGAATAAATAACTATAAATTAATCTTTTAATCCATTTAATATATTGATTTATTATTCCTACATGACATATACTTTTTTGAGATAGAATTGAACATGCCTCGACATGGCCCAGAAGAAGGTTCACAAAGCAATCTCAGTGATAATATCGGTTGGAATTTTGCGACAATGACTACCAATAGACATGATGCAGTATGTATGTTTTGTAAAAAAATCATTAAAGGTGGTATTACACGAGTGAAAGAGCATTTGACAGGAAAAAGAGGCAATGTAACACTGTGCCCCGACGTGCCACGAGAAGTCAGGGAACAGATGATGAAACATCTTCAAGAAAGTAAAGATAAGAGAAAAGATAAATAAAAGAGGAGGGAAAAACTGGAATTTCATCTGAAGGAGACCGTGGTTGGGGATCCTAGGTATGTGGACTTGGGCGATGATTCTGATTCTGATCCTGAGATAGCGCTTGCGAGAAGAGAAAGTGTGGCACAATATCACTTTGAAGAAAGTCACAGACGTAGAAGTGTATATGTGCCACAGTATAACATAGGAAGTAGTTCTGGAGGTGGGGGTAGTTTTAGAGGTAGAGATGGAGGTAGGTTAAGACGATCTCATTCAGTTCGTGAGCAGGATGTTGATGGTAGTGCTCGGCATTGGATTAATTATGATACCTCTAAAGCTAGATTAAGGGAGATGGATCCTGATCTTCTGAGAAAGAAAAGTTCTAAGAAACCAAAGATAAATTCAAATCATCAAAAGATTAGAAGGGAAAGATTAGGAGATATGTTATCCAAATTCATGTTATATAACCATTTGCCTCTCCTTGGACTCAACCAATGCTTGACGTTGCTACTGAAGTAGAAAAAGGAGTTAAAGGTCCCAATTCTTATGAGGTGTCTGAGATATATTTGAATAAAGAAGTCAATGCAATGAAGGAGTGGATTAAGTTTTTTCGGCCTACATGGAAAGAGAGGGGAGTTACTATCATGTGTGATGGATGGACCGGTCAAACACGTGATCACATCATCAACTTCTTGATATATTGTAACAAAGGTACAATTTTTCATAAGTCTGTTGATGCATCTAATGTGACAAGTAGGACTTCAGATTACTATTTTCGTTTGTTAGATATGGTGGTTGAAGAGATTGGACAAGAATATATTGTCCAAATAGTGTCTGACAATGAAGCAGCTCTTTAGGCTACTGGAAAGAAGTTAATAGAGAAAAGACCATGCTTGTATTGGACAGCGTGTGCAGCACATTGTATTGATCTTATACTAGAGGACATTTCAAAAAAAAAATTTGTTGCAAAGGTCCTAGATGATGCAAAGTCGATCACAAGCTTCATCTACAATTATCCAAGGGTATACAAATTAATGAAAAAATATACAAATGGTAAAGAATTGTTACGCCCTTCAATTACTAGATTTGCCACAAATTTCATTGCACTTGAAAGTATTATTAGGCAGAAAGATAACCTAAAAGCTTTGTTCACTTCTGATGACTATAAAACGACTAGTTTTGGGAAGATGAAAACCGGTCCTCCTAGTGATATAAAAAATTTGATTATGGGCAAAGACTTTTAGAAGAGATGTAATGAAGTTCTGATTGTTCAAGAGCCATTGGTTAGGGTGTTAAGGTTAGTAGACGAAGATGAGAAACCTACAATGAATTTTATATATGAAGCAATGGATTGAGCAAAGTTGGCTATCAAAAAAGATTCTCGATATTGGGTTGACTATTGGAAGATTATTGATCGTTGGTGGTCTATTCAGTTACATCATGATTTGCATGCTGCAGGTAAGTATGGACTACAAAGTTATATTTTTTATTACTTGTATGAAATTTACATATTATGTGTGTGGATAAATAAGTAGTCATAATGAACTAAAAATTAATATTATCATATGAGTAGGTTACTTCTTGAATCCACAATTCCAGTATACTACTACCAATTCTAGGGAGACGTTCCGTGAAACAATGGATGGAACGCAGAAAGTAATTCAAAGATTGGAGCCGAACATTGAATGTTAGATTAAGGCAATAAATCAGGTTTGTAGTGCTTGTTTACTTACAATTTTATTTATTATTTGAATGAAATGTTATCTAATACACGTTCTTTCACAATTATAATGTATGTAGATGTTTTTGTTTCGAGATAAAGCAGAAACATTTGGATCAAATATTGCACAAGCAGCAATTAACAAAACAAATCCTGGTAAACTAAGTTATAATTTATAATATGTAGTCAATGTATATTTATTCATTTGTGAATTCATCAAAATTTATTTTATGTAGCTGAATGGTGGATTCTTTATGGCTCATGTGCTCCTAAGCTTCAAAGTATAGCAGTTAAGGTACTAAGTCAGACTACCTCATCTTCCGGTTGTGAGCGTAATTGAAGCACATGGAGTCTTATCCACACTAAAACGAGAAACAGGTTGAAATATGCTAAACTTCAAAAGCTTGTTTTCATTCACTATAATATGAAATTGAAAATTAGGCATATTGTGTGAAAGAACCAGCAAGAGATTGAGAATAACTTTAATCCTATCAATTTGGATTACATATTTCATGAAGATGATCCCTTGAATCCATGGTTAGAAGAAAAGGAAGAGCCATTGATGCCATTGGATAAGGAAACTCGCTCTTGGATGAATTCTTTTGGTGAAGATGATGATAATGAATGCATACTTATTTTTGAGTCACTTGATAACCAAGGCTCTGATTCTAGTCCTGCACCGACTGAAAGCGATAATGGTGGTGGTAGTGGCAATGATGATGATGGTGGTGGTGATGGTGATGGGGGTCATCGGGTTGCTAGTTTAACCAAAATTTATGGTTATAATTGTGAGGGTAACCTTCCAGCTCAGGGTGATACTAGTGGTCATTTTCATGATTCACCATGTTGCGGGGATCATGGACTTAGTGCGGTTAGAGTTGATCCAGAAGCTTATGGTCAACAATCACGGCGTGGAAAAAATCAAGTAGAAATACGAGAAATTTGTATGAATATGAAGATTCATCATCTAGTGTTATGCAGAGTTTGAGTGATCTCACCATTAGTGATTCATCATATGGTAGTGGTAATGAAAATTACCACTCATCAAATTATCCAGCTGGAAATTATAGGCTCTACCCTTATAGTTATTCTCCTCAACACTACCCTCCACAATTACATCCCGAAGATAATTCTTTAGGGTTTTTGAATCCTAACAATTACTTGACATTGCATACATATAGAGAGCAGCCACGACAAGATGGAGTTGAATTTGGAACATTTACTTATATGTTGCCCATAGGATGGAATGATGATAGTGGAAGTAACCAAGATCAATCTCAATGTTTGGATTCTCCGCGTCATTCTTTTTGGTGGTGAGATTGTTGAAATGTAATACTATTTCTTTCTCTTTTTTATTGTATTGTACAATTCTAAAAATCATTTTGGTTCTATCAATATGTTTCATTTAATAAATTGTTAGATGTGCAATTATGCATTTCATTTGTTCAACTAATGGAAAGGTCATTGATGCATAGTGACTTAAGAAAAATTATTAATACTTATGATATTATATTAACATGTTTATTATGATACAATAAAATGCACATTAAACACCCATATTTGCATGATTTTAAGTTGAAACATGTAAATATTTATGTTTTATGGGAGGTTGTGAGTTGAAAAAAAAAATTCACGCATCCGATTTCCGTTACCGTTACGTAACGTCCGTTTCACCCCGTGTCCGTTACAGCGTTACCGTTACCGTTACGGTGACCGTTACCGTTATTCAGAACCATGATGTAGAGAGCCCTTAAAGAGACTACCAAAAATGCGTTGCTTCCCTTTGAATATTTGGTGACCCGATTCTGCATGGATAAGGGGATTGAAGTAGAGAATGCTATATTAAAGGAGAAGCGTCCAAAGGAGTTGGATAATAAGCTTTGTTGAAGAGCCGAAGTGCTATGGGTAGGGCTGTTGAGCCTGAGGGAGGTGATGATGAGGAAGAAGTTAGGGAGGAGGAGATTGGATAAGCTGGAGCCTGGATAAGGGACCCAATGGATGTCGTACTGACAGAGATATTCTATTTTAGATCTTGGAGGATCAAAGTTTGATGAAGGGGGAGCTCACAAGGTATGAAAATATTCTTGAAAGCTTTCACATTTCACCTCATGACTTCCCTGACCCTTATTCCTAGATTTCCTAGAGATGATCTGTTCTTAATTTTAATTTTGCAAAAACAAAAATCATAGACTTTGTTTCTTATTTTAAGTATTCAGTTAGTAATGTGTCAGTCAAAACCTTCAAGGAAGGTCTTTTAGTCATGTGGCAAAACATACAGATACTAACCCAATGGTTTCTTGAAGGATGGTTCCTTAATTAAATGGCCCCATCCTCTCCCGAATGTATTCGTTAGGCCCCATCCACCAGTAAATATTCATCACAACGGTGATACCACAACATTTACTATCACGTGGTGTCATCGTCCAATTAAAAAACTATAAATAAGAAATGTGAATCCAATTAATCCTATGTGTTGTTGATTGGATATGGTGGTTGATGATAGCTATGAAAATAGTGAAGTTCGCTTTCCCTATTTCTAGATTTCTAATTGGATGGTGACACCACGTAACAGTCATGACGTGACATCACCGTTATATTGAATATTTACTCACCATCCACCCGTTATCCTGACCATGGAAATTTGAATATAAAAGTAACCGACGCATATGGACTTGTCACGTGGCCGTTCTCGAGGAACTTTTTTAATTCCATATGGTTTGGTCGGTAATGATACCAGGCTACCAGGCCATGGGCTGGGCAATGTTTACGTGGTAACATGAAATTATTGTACCTAATTAATGTATTTGCTAATTATTCATTTTACCGTTCACTAAATTTTGTGACTCTTTAAAATGTAATATAACTACATTCATGTGCATGATTAGAAAAAAATTAGATATGGAGAAGGATAGGAACAAATAAACATCACCACAAATAAAAAGTTATAGATGATTTTGGGTACTTGCGGGATAATATAGGTATTTTACAATGAGTATAATAAATTTATATTGAGATCCACTCTAATATATTTTTCTCTTTAATTCTCTTTTTAGCAAATCATTAACAATACATTTAAGTGGGACTTATTGTATACAAGTGAACCCCTTACTCATTAATGATGGATAATCCGTTAAAAGAAATTGAAGGAAAATTTTCTTGGAGGGGATCTGTTGTGATCGTGCAGCAATTATAGTGAATAATTATAAAACAAGCAATCAAGAGAACAATAACACACAGATTTACGTGGTTCGGCACTGTGCCTACATCCACGAGGAGCGAGCAACGATTTTATTCATTATATCAAAAGTAGGGTTATATCTTAAGTATTTATATAACACTAGTACGGATGTATTTACAAAAATACCCCTGTACCGTACCGCGGGGGCGTTGCCCCCACACCCCCAACTAATCAGCGTCCCAGTAAGACAAATGTCGTTGCGGGCTCCGCTCTGACATTTGTCTCCTTGCCATTGTGCACGTAGCAAACATAAGCCACACATATTCTAACAATCTCCATCTTGCCGAATATCCACCCCTTAGGAGAAAAAACATGTATCTGGGAACTCCACCTGGGACGCTATGTTGGGGCATCTCCCATCTAGCAACTGGAGATATTAATCAAGTCCAAGCAGTGCTTGAACTTGTCTGTAGTAACCGACTTTGTCAACATGTTTGCTACATTATCAGAAGTGTGAACTTTCTCAAGCAATAGTTCACCAGAAGAAACCAGCTCCCTGATCTTATGAAACCTCACATCTATGTGCTTGGTCCTCGCATGATACACCTGGTTCTTTGCCAAATAAATAGCACTCTGACTGTTACAATGCAACTGAACTCCACCTTGCTGGACACCCAGCTCTTTGACCAAACCTGTAAGCCACAAAGCCTCCTTAGCAGCCTCAGCTACTGCCATATACTCTAACTCAGTAGTAGATAATGCAACTGTAGGCTGTACCATGGACTTCCAACAAATAGGGCCTCCCATAAGAGTAAACACATAACCTGTGGTAGACCTCCTGTCATCCAAGTCCCCTGCATAGTCTGCATCCACATATCCCACAACTGAAGTGTCACTCTGTTGTCTGCTAAACAGGATGCCATAGTCTGTAGTGCCCCTCAAGTATCTTAAAATCCACTTGACTGCATCCCAATGCTGTCGACCCGGATTTGAAAGAAGCTTACTAACCATGCTGACAGCTTGTGCCAAATCTGGTCTTGTACAAACCATAGCATACATTAAACACTATACTGCACTAGCATATGGAACCTTTGACATGTCATGAACTTCATCATCTGTCTTCGGGCTCTGAGCGATAGACAATCTGAAATGATT
This sequence comes from Ilex asprella, assembly GCA_023539305.1. Classification (NCBI taxonomy): domain Eukaryota; kingdom Viridiplantae; phylum Streptophyta; class Magnoliopsida; order Aquifoliales; family Aquifoliaceae; genus Ilex; species Ilex asprella. The sequence goes on from CM042189.1 coordinate 27,815,201, forward strand.
TGCCAAAGGTGTACCGACTGGTTTTGCATCACTCATGTTGAATCTGTCCAACACCTTCTCAACATAGCTATGCTATGATAGCCATAATTTCCTGGAAGCTCTGTCCCTGCGAATTTCCATCCCAAGAATCTTCTTGGCTGCACCCAAATCCTTCATATCAAACTCTCTGCTCAACAAAGTCTTCAACTTGTTGACCTCACTCATACTCTTGGCAGCAATCAACATATCATCCACATAAAGTAACAGAAAAATAAATGAATCATCATCAAGGCTTTTCACATAAACACAAGAATCATACTCACACCTTTTGTAGCCAATCCGGATCATGTAAGAGTCAAATTGCTTGTACCACTGCCTCGGAGATTACTTGAGCCCATAAAGTGATTTCTTTAAATTACAGGCCAAATGTTCCTGTCCAGGGAGACTGAAGCCTTCTGGCTGACCATGTAAATCTATTCCTCCAAATCACCATGAAGGAAAGTTGTCTTTACATCCATCTTCTCCAACTGCATGTTTGATAGTGCTACTAATGCCAACACTGCCCTGATGGAAGTGTGTCTGACCACAGGGGAGAAGATTTCATCATAATCAACTCCTTTTCTCTGTGAGTAACCCTTTGCTACTAGACGAGCCTTGAATTTTTTCCCTTCTTTTTCTGATACTGCTTCTTTCTTCGTATACACCCATTTACACCCTATCGCTCTCTTTCCCTCGGGAAGCTCCACCAACTCCCATGTCTGGTTCTTATGCAGAGACTCCATCTCTTCCACCATAGCACCTATCCATCTACTTTTTCTCTTGGCTTTGTATTGCCTCCTGAAAAGTTGTAGGATCCCCGCTACTAGTAATAAGTGCATAAGAAACCAAATCTTCAAAACCATACCTGGTAGGCGGCTTGATATTGCGTTTAGGTCTGTCTGTGACTATATTGTGATGCGCTGATCACCTGAGATAGAACTCTCTACATGCTAAAAATTCTCTTCTCTACCATGGTTCTCTAGCTCCACCTGCACCACATGCTCACTTTTGCTACAATTTTCTGGCATTTGTTTCTCTTCATCCTGAGTACGCTGCAACATGGCTTTTTCATCAAAAACACGTCTCTACTGATCACCATCTTGTTTGCCTTTGGATCCCAGAGCTTGAAACCTTTCACCTCTTTCTGATATCCCAGAAAAATACACTGTCGAGACTTCACATCAAGCTTTGACCTCTCCTCACTAGGAACATGTACATAAGCTGGACATCCAAATACTCTCAAACCAGAGTAGTCTACCTCATTGCCTGTCCACACCTCCTCTGATGCTTTGCCACCTAGTGTTGCTCTCGGTGATCTGTTAATCAAGAAACATGTCATATTCACTGTTTCTGCCCAGAAATTCTTTGTAAGCCTTGCATTCAACCTGAGACATCGAGCTCTTTCAACTATAGTTCTGTTCATCCTTTCCGCCACACCGTTCTGCTGTGGTGTCCTGCATACTGTGAAGTATCTCTTAATCCCATGCTGCTCACACAACTCCCTGAACTTTGAATCTGTGTACTCCGTACCATTGTCTGACCTGAGGCATTTAATCTTCCTCCCTGTATGGTATTCTACTTCAGCTTTCCACAGCTTGAACTTGACAAACGTTTCTGACTTGTGCTGCATGAAGTACACCCAAACCTTTCGTGAGTAGTCATCAATAAAAGTCGCGGGCTCCGCTCCGTTCCGCTACGTTGCGCTTCGCTCCACTTCGCTACGCTCCGCTCCGACATCTGCCTCCTTGCCATTGTGCACACAGCAAACATGAGCCACACATATTCTAACAGGATCTGAATCCCCCAAGCCCCCCCTCTTTCCTTAATAAATAAAATAGATTAGAAATTCAAAATTTGATCCATTACTACTTCATTGGAGCACAAGGTTCTTTTGATTGGGTAATTACAAAATGTCCTCTTTAATTTTAGATAATTTGTCATTCACTCTTTCAAGTTTCAATTTCAACAAATAGTTCTTTTAAGTTTGAATATTTTACAATTAACTCCAATAATTAATTTTAGATCATAAAAAATGACAAAAGTTAGATATGCGAAATTTATGTAATCTTTGTTTTGTTGAAAACTTACAACCATCATTGGAAGTGTGTGTGTGTTTGTGTGTATGTCAAACGTGTCGTGTTCGTGTCAAGAACCACGAAAAAAAATTAATCTTTTCTGAATATTAAACATTAGTCTAGACTATTTATTATGTGTATTTAATAATCATATCAATTTTATAATTGTTAGTTCTGAGTTCATGTTGGGTTCGTATCAAGTTTGTGTTGGATTCATATCAACGGGTCAAAGTTGACACTCATATGTGTATGTGCGCGCCCAAACATGTTGGTGTTGGGCAAAGGCGAAGGTGAATGCAAATATGTTGTATAGTGTGTTGGTGGGCTGACCAGATGTATTATTGTCTTGACTTTCCCGTTTTCTTATTTTTTTTTAATGGAAATAATTGGCATCTCAGGAAAAGAAATATGAAAAATAATGTACCAGATAGATGTTGTAATTGTAGTTTCATGTTTTAGTCACTGCTGTCAATTAATTTATTCAATTTGAAATTTGGAGGGACATATTGCAACATTTGAAATCACAGAAAATTGATTGCAAGAAGGGGCAAAGATGGAGCTGGTAAATTATAATTAGCCCCCTTTTTGTTTTCTCATATTACTTAAAGGGCAAGATTGACGAATTATAGTTTGTTTCACTATTAGATTTCTGATAATTATACATGTCCTTTAAGTTTGTAATTGTTATGTAAATTGAAAATTTCGAAAATCAAGTATAAACATAATATAATTTTAATGTTAATTTTTTTCTTAACATTGAATGACTAACCCTATATAATTAGATTCACTCGAATACAATTATAATAATTTGTACGACGTTAGCTAGTAGTAAAGGGATTGAAGAAATCTAGTGGAAGAGTGAACTTGAATTCAAAATTGGGCAACAATACTATCTCACTCCTTGGTGATATAGGATCCAAATTCATTGCACTCTCAATTCAATTCAAATTTTCAAATATTAAATCACTTCGTATGAATGCAAATAAGACCCTTTTAAAGTATCTCCAACAATGTTATCTATTTTAAAGATTATTTTTTCTAAAGTAGTGAGCATCTTTAGTACACATCACTCTAACAGGACTCTTGAATTGTTACGCATCACTCTATTAGGACTCTATATTCATATCATTTTATGTTTTATTCTTGTTAGCAATAAATTTAACTTTCTTCTATTATTTTAAATAGAGTAGAGAGTGAATTTGACTCTCTAAATGTAAAAAGTCAAATTGGACTCTTTATTTTAGAAAATCTAAATAAGAAGACTATTGAAGAAGATATTTCAATGGTTAACTCTCTATAATAAAGAATTGAATGGGAATAGAAAACATATTGAAGATACTCTTAGTCTCCATAAATCTCTATTGATTATCTAATATTGAGAAAATCCAAGGTGTTGACATTCCACCATAATGTAAAAGTTTGATGATTTTAGTTGAATTTGACTTTGATCCTTTTGTGTTCTTTAATGACCATTTACTCACTCGTCTAGTACTGTGTTTTTGTATACACCAAAGGGTTGTTTGGTATGTGGGTTTGGGGGTTTTGGAATATGAGTCGAGAAATAAACTCCCTTAAATTCATGTTTAGTAACTATGCACTTAGCCTAGGATTTAAAATCCGGCCTGGTCATGGCCTAGTCATGAAACCCAAGTTCATGAGTTTCATGAAACTCATAGGGGGTGAGTTTCATATGTGAGTTAATGAGTTTCACAGTCAAATGACATTTATACCCCTCATATATCTATACGCATGTTTGGATTAAATTGGTTAAGAGACACAATAGTTATTTACATACAAATATGTTATCATAATAGTCATATATCCCTGCGCATATCAAACATGAATATAAACACTATTAAATATTAAATCTTATCTTTAAATTTAAAAAAAGATTGAATAAATCAATTCAAACTCCATTCAAAAAACATACCAAACAGCCTTTCAGTTATGACGATTGTCTCGTAAAGGGTATTCAAAGTTTTTCTTGCTACCGACTTATCCATCATTTATTTCTCTGCCCTTTTTCTTGGCCCCAATGTCAAAAATGCTTTTTTTTTGAGAGAGAGACTGCTAACCGTTAGATCAAGTCCCCACTCACACATACCATTAATCAAAATATTCCCAGCATTACGTGGCCGTCAACGACGTCGTACTACGTGACTTAGAAAACATGGTCCTTGCTAGATTCATCCAATCCACATAACTATCAGCATTTTATGTTCATTTTCCTATCAACTCAATTTGATTCCATATTTTAATCCACCAACGTCTATTTAAACAACCCCAAATCCCCAAATCCCCATTACCAACAACCTCAAAATCAACAAACAGCTAGGCTAGTTTCCTTCTTTGAAAACCTTCACAATACTTTTCTTTTTCTCTTATCAACCTTCAAATCAACTCAAGAACAAACCAAATGGCTCCTGATCTTGTTAGTGCTGCAACCAAGCCCACCACGGGTCTAGCCAAGGCAGCTAGTCTGTCTAGCCGAGCATATGTTACCTTCTTGGCTGGTAATGGTGACTATGTGAAAGGTGTGGTTGGCTTGGCTAAAGGGTTGAGAAAAGTAAAAAGTGCTTACCGTCTTGTCGTGGTGGTTCTTCCAGATGTCCCAGAGGAGCACCGTCGTATACTAGTGTCTCAGGGCTGTGTTGTCCATGAGATCGAGCCTGTGTACCCACCGGAGAACCAGACTCAGTATGTCATGGCGTAATATGTCATCAACTACTCCAAGCTTCGTATTTTGGGAGGTAAGCTTTCAAGTTAATTAAAAGTCAAGATTTCTGTGTTGTTGGTCTGTTCCGTTGCATAAACAAAGAATTATAGTGTCTCAATATTAGTTAGGGTGTCTTTAGCTGTGCCCTTTTATGGATACTTGGGAGAAAGCTCTTTTTCTGAGGACTATTAGGGGAGTGCCTTGACTACACTATCTACATATGTCCTTTGATTTTTGGGTTTTTTCTGAAAGCACCCAAAATGTAATTTTTTTGGTGGTGTAATTGAAACTTTTCTACAATTATGGCTGATCCCACCAATTGATATTGGTGGACTAGGCAAACGTGCCCATTAGATGCACTGGGTGACACGTACTATAATGTGCACATATTTGTGTAGTTATTTCTATTTTTTTTGGGTAAATGTTACCATTTTTAATTGGGTCTATAATAATGTTAACTGTTCTTTTTTCTACAGTTTGTAGAGTACAGTAAGATGATATACTTGGATGGAGATATCCAGGTGTTTGACAATATCGATCACCTATTCGACATGCCAAGTGGTTACTTTTATGCTGTGATGGATTGTTTTTGTGAGAAAACTTGGAGTGATAGCCCGCAGTATGTAATAGGATATTGCCAACAGTGTCCAAATAAAGTTCAGTGGTCATCTGAGTTGGGACCTAAGCCTCCTCTCTACTTCAATGCTGGGATGGTTGTCTATGAGCCCAGCCTCTCCATTTATGATGACCTCCTGCAGACTCTCACATTCACTTCTCCTACCTCTTTTGCCGAGCAAGATTTCTTGAACATGTTCTTTAGGGACATCTACAGGCCTATCCCTCCAATTTACAACTTGGTCTTGGCCATGTTGTGGCGCCATCCCGAGAATATTGAGCTCGACAAAGTGAAAGTTGTTCACTATTGTGCTGCGGGTTCAAAGCCATGGAGGTTCACTGGCAAAGAAGAGAACATGCAGAGAGAAGATATCAAGATGCTAGTGAAGGAGTGGTGGGATATTTACAACGATGAGTCACTAGATTACCAGAGGACTAATGCAACAATTGAAGGGGTGAACAAGTTCGAGGTTTTACCCTAATTGATGGGTTTTTAAGCTTTATATCTAAAAGAGGGTAGTTTTCAAAATATTTCCCAAAACTATGTTTTTTTAAAAAGTCAATTGGAAGGATCCTTTCAGTGTAAAAACGTCAGATCAACTAACGTTTTCTCTTATAATACAAAACCATTTAATATACCTAAAAACTTCAGTTGGACTGACGTTTTCATATAGTTAAACTGACGTTTTCTAAAAACGTTGGTCCAGGTAACGTTTTCATTGAAAATGTCAGTTCAACTGACATTTTTAGAGTTTTATCAATGGCCAAAATTTAGATTGATGAGTAAAAAAACATAAAGGATTTTGCTTAGTAAAAATAAAAAGGAATAATCAAATTGGGTTCCTGGATTTACTGATTGGCACTCAATTATAACATTTTATTGTGCTTTTTCAGGACTAATTATACTTTAATGGAGTTCAAATGATGATGTTTCAAGTGCTAAAGTGAGGAAAAGGGTCAAGGACAATAAATAAAACATTTAAGTGTAACTGCAGCATTTGATCAAGAAAGGAAAAATTCGAGGACAACAAGAACATTCGAACGCTGATCAATGTTCGAACGTTCCCTCTGAACCAGGAAGATGAGGCAAAGAAGTGTTGCAAATCTTGGAGATTAAAGCCTAACGTTCGAACACCAAGCCTCGTTCGAACGCATCATCCCGTTCGAACGCATCATCACGTTCGAACGACACTGGAAATGCTGACACGATCAGGCTGACTGGAAGACTTCGCGTGTGCAGACTCCCAAGCTTGAAGAAAGACCCTCAGGCACATGGGTGCCATGATCGACCAAGTCTGGAGTGCTGAAGACTCTGATAGCTGCAGAGAGTAGGTGAATGAATGGCCCTACAAAGGACTCCAACCCACGTGAAGCCTGAAAATCAACATAGACATACAGGCAAAACAACCTTCACGTTCGAACGGAAGGGACCGTTCGAACGGTTCCCACGGACAGACTGCAGATTTCCTGATTCTTTGTCTGAACTTTAGATTTTCCCTTTGACTCGTCCAGCATTGTTCTTTCACCCCTCCCTTGCTCTTCCCTACCTATATATACTCCCCTTTTTGGGATCCTTTGGAGAGAACTTTTGGGGAGAGATCAAGAGCTCTCCTCTTGAATAATATTTGGTCTTTTTCATGTATTTTTAGTATTTCATTCAAGTATTTACTTTCTAGTTTTTTTAATTCAAGTCTTTACATTCCAACTCTTTCAATTCAAGTATTTATTTCAGTTGAGAAGTTTAATTCCCTACTGGTCTTCATCTTCATTATAGTTGGGAAGTTTAATTCCCTACTTGTATTGTTAAATTCATGCACTTTATGTTCTTGTCGTTACATTGATGCTCTTACTTTCTTGCTTTCAATTAAGTCTTGCACCTTCATTATTTGAGCTCATCTTCTTCTTAGAGGAGTGAAACTCTTCCACTTTTCTAGAGCTTTCCCAAAACCAAGAAGGGTGGAACGCGATTCACTCATTCTTTGTTGAAGTTCTAGCTTTCTTTTACTTTCTTTCACTTCCATTGCTTGAGCATCTTCTTCTTAGAGGAGTGAAACTCTTTCACTTTTCTAGAGCTTTTCCCAAAGCCAAGAAGGGTGGAGCGCGATTCACTCATTCTTCGTTGAAGATCAACTTCGTAGTTCCTCTACTTGGAGGAATGAGTACCATTCACTTTTTTAGCTTGACCCAAGCCATGAAGAGTGAGTAGTCCTCATTTACTCTTTAGGGAGAGGTGAAGACTAGGTAATGACCATCCGGATATTATACTTGTGTATTACTTTCACACTTCAAGGCTTTATTTACTTGCTTAGTGGAAAATAGGATGAGTTAAGCAAAGTTAGGGTAATTTGCATAACCAATGGATACTTCTATGATCCGGATAACTCCTACATAGAAAGATCTGTTGGTTTAAGGCAAATACCCTAGCTCATTCTTTGTGCAATCAATGGGTATTTCTATGGTAAATGGATGACTCCTTCTAGAAAGATCCATTGATTCAAAGCAAAGAATCTCGGCTAGTATTCTGTATAACCAAGGGATCTTTTCTATGGTAAATGGATGACTCCTTCTAGAAAGATCCATTGTGTAAGACAAATACTCCAGGAAAGGACTTCAAGATAAACCCTCAATTCCCACCACCATTGCACTTCATGAAAAAGATGGAGCTTTAACCCAGTCTATCCTTATCTTCCAATTAACCCACTGTTGACACGGGAGTTAGTTGAGTTATAAAATCACAAGTGTAATATGCTGAATGACTCATTGCATATTCTAATTCTCGAACTAAAGAGTGAATTTAATTATATTGAAATCGTATATTTTGTCTAGAAAATCGCTTGAAAAGAATTTAATATTCTATTCAAGAAACCATCCACTTCTCACAAAACTCAAAAAAGTTACAATCAATCGGTCTCTATCACAACTTACTTTGAAAACACCGCAACATATTCCCTGTGGATTCGACTCCGGACTCAAACCGGATTATTACTACAACTTGACCGCCTGCACTTGGGTGTACACATTTCGGATCAAGTCAAGTTTTTGGCGCCGTTGCCGGGGAATTATTTGGTAAAAGTGTGAAAAGGTAAAAAGTGGTAAGACTTTTCTTTTCTATATATATTCTTGGTAGCTGTAAATAATTTGTTTCTTTTTGTTTTATTTTATGTCTGAGGACGCTCCTAACCATAACAATTTGCCAGGAGAATCTTCTGGGTCTGTGAACCAATCTGAACCAAATTCACATAGATCAATAGCAGACTCGTGTGAGAGTAACATGGCAAATGTTGATAGAAATGGAGACGTGCCTCCACGAGAGGAAGAAGTACCTAACACTCGAACTTTGAGGGATTACTTGAATCCCACAAGAAATAGTGTACCCTCGTGTTTTGTATTTCCTCCAAATGCCCCTCCTTTACTGTAAAGCCGGGGACAGCTCAATTACTACCTGAATTTCATGGATCAGAGACAGAGAATCCATACTTGCATATGAAAGATTTTGGAGAAGTGTGTGAAACTTTCCAAGATAATTCTGAACTAGCCAAAATAAAACTTTTTCCTTTCTCTGTAAAGGATAAAGCTAAACAATGGCTAAATTCGTTAAAAGCTTCTTCCATGCCTAACTGACAAGCCTTCTAAAATGAATTTTTCAAAAAAAAATTTCCCTTACATAGGACCAATACACTCAAAAGGCAAATCATGAATTTTTCAGTCAAAGAAGGAGAAACTTTTTATCAAAGTTGGGAGAGATTCAAAGATCTGCTCCAAGCTTGCTCTCATCACTCGTTTGAAAATTGGACCTTGGTGGAATTTTTCTATGACTCCTTGCCAACTAGACTGCGTCAATTTGTTGAAATGATGGCGCAAGGAGAATTCATGAGTAAAAGTCCGGAGGAGGCATTCAATTTTTTCGACACCATATCTGATAGTTCTCAAATGTGGGACTCAGTTGCTTCTACCAGTGTTGAATTCAAACCATCCACTTCCCAAGGGGGAAAGTATGTCTTGAGAGAAGATGATGACTTGAGAGCAAAAATGTCCACTTTATCTCGAAAGCTTGAAGCTTTAGAGATGAAAAAAATTCATCAGGTAGATATCATCCCTCCAACAGAACAAGCATGTGGGATCTGTGCATTGACAGGACATCCTACTGGGGACTGTCCTATTATCCCTGCGTTCAAAGAAGTCTTGTTGGAGAAAACAAATGTAATCTCCAATTTCAAGAAGCCTTACTCCAACCCATACTCTGAAACATACAATCCAGGGTGGTGAAATCACCCGAATTTCAGTTGGAGGAACACACAACCAATTCCCATGAATCAACCTCAAAATTCGCAGCCACTACCTCAAGGGCCTCATGCATATCAACCATACCAACCACCACACAAGAGAAACCCTGAGGATATATTGAATCAGTTCATGCAAACCCAAATGAGCTTCAATGTCCAGTCCACCCAATCCTTCATTGATTTCAAAACACAAACCACTCAATCCTTCAAAGATCTCAGGAGTCACATTCAAAAGTTGACTCAATCCATGGTTACTCATGAGAAGGGCAAATTCCCTGCCCAACCGAAACCCCCACAAGATCAAGCTCAAGCTCAAGCTGTCACTACACTAAGAAGTGGCAAGGTGATTGACAAAACCGTAAGAGACATGCTAATTCCAAATCCAAGATCTGAGTCAATCCAAATCGACTCACCAGTTGAGCCTGAACTAATTCAGCCTGACCTTGTGATTGAAAAAGGACCCATGAGTGAACGAGAACCAGAACCATCAAAGGAAGTAGAACCTCATGTTCCATTCCTGCTCCTTTTTCTCATAGACTAAAACCCAAACAGAAGGTGAATAATCAAGATGAAATTTACGAGCTTTTCAAGCAAGTAGAAATCAACATTCCACTTCTGGAAGCAATTCAACAAGTCCCATCATAGGCCAAGTTTCTAAAAGACTTGTGCACAGTCAAGAGAAACCAGAATGTCCAAAAAAGAGCATTCCTGACGGAACAAGCCAGTGCTCTGCTTCAGTGTAAAACCCCTCCAAAATTCAAGGACCCTGGATGTCCAACTGTATCTTGTGTCATCGGAGAATTCAAAATTGAACAAGCGATTCTAGATCTCGGGGCCAGTGTCAATCTATTGCCCTATTCTGTTTACCAGCAATTGGGTCTGGGAGAACTGAAACCCACAAGTACTTCACTCCAGTTGGCCGATAGATCTGTCAGAATTCCTAGGGGCATTATTGAAGATGTACTTGTCCAAGTAAATAGCTTTGTCTTCCCTGTTGACTTCGTTGTTCTAGATACTCGGCCAACATTACATCCTGATGATCAAATTCTCATTATTCTTGGTCGACCCTTCCTAGCAACTTCTAATACTTTGATCAATTGCAGGAATGGAGTAATGAAATTAACTTTTGGGAATATGACTCTTGAGCTGAATATTTTCAAGATTGCCAAACATCTAGAAGAAGATAAGGAATTGGAAGAATTGAATTCCATTGAGTCATTGGTGCATGAACATATGGAGCGAACCTTCTGTGAGGAATCTGTTGAATCTTATTTGCAAGAATTAAGCATATGTGACTTAAAAAATGATAACCCAGATTCAACCAGTTGCCCTACTCATGCTGTTGAGATAAGGGCACCCAAATTCAAGGAAACTTCACCAAGTGGCATAAAGCAAACCTTGTTAAGTGACAAGCCACCAAAG
>CM042189.1:27836329-27859332 GCA_023539305.1 Ilex asprella
ATGGAGTCATGATTGTTTAGGAGATCATATGCAGACCAAAGAAATGAAGGGGTTTGGGATTTGCAAGGTCTGGTAAATTTGATCAAAGGCAAGACATATTTGTCTCTAACCGATTGATGGAAGCAATTCTATTTTCTCCTCACTTGGGCTTACATGACAGGAGTGTGGGAAGTTATTTGCTTACATGGCACACCGGAGCATTTTTATTATATTGATATATATGTTCAACTCTTGGATAGACATATGCAACTAGAATTTATCTAAATGTCAATACTTATATATTTTTCATTGCTTTGGATGTGTTGTGCAGAATGAATCTAAAAACTATATGTGTTACCATACTTGCTATACAACTTTTGAGAAAACGGGCTGCAATGCGCAAGAGTAAAATGTCAGGTAGGACTTCTGCCCTAACCGGTCATCAATATGTGTTAGAGATTCTTAATGGACATGATCGGGTATCCCTTGAACAATTTCGAATGGAAAAACATGTGTTTATTTCATTGTGCGAGTTAATGAAAGAAAAGAATTTGCTGTGTGATAGCAAATATGTGTCAAGTCAAGAGAAGCTAGCTATATTTTTAATCACTATTGGTCACAATGAGCGAAATAGAATGATGCAAGAACGATTTCAACATTCTGGGGAGACAATAAGTCGACATTTCAATGATGTTTTATTAGGGATGGCCAAACTTTCAATGGATATCATCAAGCCTCATCAAAATTTCAATTGCATCCCTCAAGAGTTTAGATTGAATCCTAAATACTATCCATATTTCAAAGATTGTATTGAGGCAATTGATGGTACACATGTTAGCGCTCATGTTCCTACTTCAAAATAGATTCCTTTTAGAGGTAGGAAGATAGTATGCACGCAGACAGTTTTGACAGCATGTTCTTTGGTTTTTACATTTGTCAATGCTGGCTGGGAAGGAACGGCTCATGACTCTAGAGTGCTACTACATTGCATTCGTAACAGGCATTTAAATTTTCCAAAACCAGCTCTAGGTATGAATAAAGAATGCGTTGATTAATTTTTTTTGCATTCTTAACTACATAGAATATCTAATAATTTTGTTATTTTTTTAGGAAAATATTATGTGGTAGATGCTGGCTTCCCTAATATGGATGGTTATCTAACTCCTTATAAGGAAACGAGATATCATCTACCCGAATTTCGTAGAGGGGGAAGACCTCATGGAAAGGAGGAGTTGTTCAATCATGCACATTCTTCATTAAGGAATGTGATTGAACGATGTTTTGGAGTATTAAAAAAAAGATTTTCAATTTTACAACAAATGCCCAGTTTTGATTTTACTAAGCAAATATTTATTGTTGTTGCTTGCATGACTTGCCACAATTACATAAGGTTTCACGGCATCAGAGACGTATTATTTGCAAGGTATGCTAATGAAGACGTGGAGTTAGAGGAGGAAGACAATGTAAACCAACCTGCTTTTGAAGAGGATATTGATTTGTCAAATACAAATCCAATGCATAGGAAGAGAGAACGTATTGCTTTAGCAATTCTAAGGGACAATCAAGCATGATTTTTTATTGTATTTACTATTAATATGTGTTTTATTGACCTTTAGTATGTCATTGTGATAATTGGACTATGTAATTTTTTTCGTATGATACATTTATAAATATGAATTTTTTGTGTATAATTTTTTTTTGTATCATTGTATGTGTAATAAATGTTTGTATATGTGCATTTAATGCTATTAACAATTGGAACACAAATAAGTGTTTTCACATCCAAACGTGTTTTTTATAAAATACATTAATTTAAGTACTTTAAATTTTGAGTATCCAAACAATACTTATTTAATAAAAGTGTTTTTCTTATAAACACTTTTGATAATCATTTATTAAAAAAATACTTTTTGAATTTTATAAGTTATCCCAAACACACCCATAATGTGAAATACATGTGATATGAACCACCCCGTATTGTTTTTTTATAGTGGTTTCATTGTCTTAAATGCTGCATTGTGCAATCACTTATTTTGTCGCATAAGCACAGTTGTCAGCATTGCAGTAGTGTGTAGTCACCTTTATATTTGAGTTGATCGTTAAACATTGAAAAATTGTGCAGTTAGTGTGACTAGACACTGTTATCTTTCAGCGTAACCACACATTGGTACATATCAATGTGTCAAACATTCAACAGTATCAGGATTTTTTGGCATTGAACTAGTGTGTAGTCATAAGATTTTGATTGTGACCACACACCAATGCATTGAAGTGTAATGCAGGGTCTTTATCAATGTGGTACAACATGACACTATTGAATTGTCATTCATTGTGACAATACACTGCTTCAATGTCAGTCATTGTGACTGCACATTGAAAAAATGACAGTGAGTTTAACTACACATTATTATCAGTCAGTGTAACCGCACATTGGTACATGTCAATGTGACTACACATTGAGACGACTAATACATTAAAGTTACTAGACTCTGATTCACAATGATTCACGTCGATGATTCATTTAAAAGTATCATTTTTTTTTTTGCATTGAACTAGTGTGTAGTCACAGGATTTTGGTTGTGACTACACATCAATGCATTGAAGTGCAATTTAGGGTCTTCATCAACATGGGCTGCTGAACAAGAAACATGTACAACATGACAATTGCATCATTGTCATTCATTGTGATAACACATTGCTTGAATGTCAGTCATTGAGGCACGCATACTAACGTACTTACATACATCATTTGCCTATAAGTTTGAACTAATGTATAATGTTCAATGTACATAATTTATCTCTAACCATGAATTATAGTCCGAGAACAGTGTTTGAAACTCTAGATTATCATTGGAATTTAGAAAATGAGTTCTTTTATCCAATGAATCATCGCTTACGTTATTCACTAATAGCTAGAAACACAATGATGGTAGACTGACAATATCGTTTGACGGAACAAGAAAATCTAAGCTTAGATTTACGTTCCGGCAATATAAGGAGAACTCGATAAGTTGTCATTGGTATGCCTATTACCACTACTAAAGAATTAGAGCGGGCATTGTTTTGCATTCGAGCTGGGAACAATCAAATGACAATCCGTTGTAACCGATATAATATGCGCCGTATTGCAAGCAAGTGTGCTGCAAAAGGAAGGATACAAGAAGCAATTTGAAGCTTCCAATTGAGTGGGGAAGCTAGATGTATTTCTGATGTGGAGATGTCTAACGAAGAAGTGTTATGCAACTCTTGTATTGTAGCATTTACACTTCAGTCGTAGTACTTGTGTTTTGTAGTATATTTTTGTATTGTGTTTCTTTATTATGTTTCTATGAAATATGGTATATTGCTCTTGTTAGTATTGTCCATCTAGACTTTAATAAATTGATTTATGTTCTTCAAAAAATGTTACTTATAGTATGTGATAACTGATCTGAAATACAGTAATAAAATTACACTTTATCAAACTACGAACTCAAAGAATTTTTATATACAACACTAATCAACATAATTTATATACAACATAGACGAAAAAAATGGACTACGTCCCACAAGGTGGTGGTCTCTTCTGTCGCTTGGGCTGCTGTCCATCAAGAGGAGCCGGTATATCTTAAGTCACTCCACCATCTACAGGATTATGTGCATGGTGGCAAAGATGACTGACTCCATGCCCATCTCAGCCTTGCCCTCCATGCAAAAATGATGGCTCATGTGTAACTCCCTCAACAGGTACCTTAGCATCATCAGAATAGTCCTCACATGGAATAGGAGAAATAGGTCGTGTGGGCAGCGGTGAAACAATATATGGAATACAAGCCACATCGGGAAGTGATGTAGTTGTCTTTTTCAGTACATGTGACATATCTCCTATACCCACTGTCTTTGGTGAAGGTGTGAATGAAGACGTCGATGCATCAACATGTGGTGAAGGGTTAGTGGTGGACCACATGATGTCACTGTAGGATGCTCAATCGGTGGTATAACGACATGGTCAATGATTAGTGTAGGAAAGCAATAATCAACAACTGAGACATATGGGGTAGGTGGAAAATCTACAGTAGTCTGGGGAACATATGTAGCTAGTGAACTTGCCTATGATGATGTTGAAGTAGTATCCACGACCGGTGGGGATGTATGTCGATGTGCGCGTGTAGCTGGATGTCATGGAATGCATACACCATGCTGGCGTGCATGCACTGGTGTTGTAATTATTGCCTAATGAATGTCTGCTGGTGGTTGTACAAGTCTTCGATGATTAGAAAGAGATGACAAACACCTGTAGTTTGGATTCCCAATCTAGATGATGGCTATTAAACAAGTCCATAAATCAGGCTCGTCACAATAGTATCACTTGTTGTGCGATATACCTGTGTTATTGTCTATTCCTGTAACACCATAAAATAATTATTTAAAACAAGATTACGTAATTTCTGTAACATATTTAATTTTTCTACAAAGTAAACAACACATACAAACAACTCGTTGATACTGCCGACTGGCTCAAAATTCTTGTCAGGTCCGATAAGTAGACGAGTAATGCATCGATACCACTCCATGTATGGATCAGTGACATCCATCATGTCGAGGGTATGCTCACCATGAACAATAGTATCCCGCCACTGCTCCCTCATGTTGATGTGAGATCATCCAGTCATAACCATGTCTGCCACGCCTATTTGTGGCATGCAACTCCCTACTGGAATCACAAGTCACTGGTATCAGTTATCTACATCCAAACTGTAAGAGAACACGGTTAGAGAAATGTCAGTCCACCACATCAAAACAAATAAGCGATGCCCATGTAGTTCATAATTCCCGACGCCACAAGCAATAATTTGGTAGGTTGGCTAGCACATCAGTAATGAAAGACTGTCATATCATCTGTAGTTTAAGAATGACAAATTTTCTTAGATTTTGAGAAAGATTAAAAATTTTGATAGAGTTTCCCCTATATGTATGACCCTAAATTTTTTTCAAAAATACCTGCTGCATATTATATTGCATACATACACCAACAACAACCCAAATAAATACCACAACTATCCACCAATCATACAAATAGCCACCAATCATACAAACATCCAACAACCCACCAATAACATCATTGACAAAATCTAAGAAAATGATCAAACTATCATTTGTATACCAGCTCATCTCGCATCTGATCAAACTAGTCTCGGTAATGTCTCAGAACATGGTAGACGTGTGTTTCTTGAAAAATACAACATCCCAAATGCATAGCAAACAAAAAATAAGAGTTACAAATGACATTAGTTGACAGTACTATATACTAGTAATGAATAATGAAACGTAAGATACAAATATTGTCTTACCTACACCCGTGAGGGCTTGCAAGCAGGGCAATCGTGCAAGATCATGTGTTGGTGTAGGTGCTCCACCAATGGTTGGGTTGTCCTCTGCATGTACATCTGCTTCATCTACTATGACATGAGGTAATGGTCCACGTGGGAGTAATGTTTGTGGACGAATGTGTGCTAAACACTCCCATGCCCACAACTGTATAAAAACACGAAATAGTTGTAATGTAACACGTATATTTAACATTACATTAAACTTAAAAAATAATTGTACAAACATGAAACAGAAGTCTCAAGTGTACCTTTAGTAGAACAAGCAATCCGTCGATATCCTTAGCATCACGTCAAGTAGTGATGCACATCTCGCGGTATAGCCATGTCAACGCCTCACTCCCCCAACTGTACTGACCGACAGTAGTAAGATCGACAAGCAATGGAAGGTATATCAACTTCACCTTGCTAGATGACTTATCTATAAACATATATGAACCGATCAGTATCATGATGTATGTTTTGGCATAACATGTAATGAAAGCATCGTCAGCATCTATAGGGACACCTCCATCCAAATGATCGTGCAATGCATAAAACATGAGGAAAGATTCGTCTATAGCCCCTACATCAGGTGTAAATCCAAGCAACTGCTAGTATAATGCTGGGCAATTCGTGCCATTTGGACAATTATCCCTCCCAGACACTGTCATACTATCGTTCGGTAGGCCTATATGCACAACAACATCCCGAAGAGTGATAGTCGTCTCACCCAGATGAAGATGAAATGTGTGCATCTCAAAATGCGATCTCTCAATTAGCGTTGTGATGAGACCTCGGTCCAACCGCTTGGACTCAATCTTATACGCCCCATAAAAATCAGCAGTAACCAAATAACGAAGCACGTACTCATCCGTGACATGTAATTGTTGTACGATAAGCTCACTACATCTGCAGTGCCAAGGAGGGGGATCTATGACTTGCTATATGTAGTCTGATCGATGCTCTAACTGTAACGAAAGAACATAGTAGTCATCTGGACCAGGGTGTACTAACTATCTTCCATCAGTGTCCATGACAAAGAACTAAATTAATCTATAAAAACAAAATACAAATATATATTATAATGAAAACATCTGTAATCATTACTTCCTAAAGGTAACATTCCAAACATCCAACATCTAACATATCATAATGAAATCATTTCAATAAACATGTACTTATAAGCCCATGTACTAACAAAATATTACAATATAAGCACATCGTAAGGTCCAATACACACTTGATTAAAACATAGAACAACTTAACAAGCTCAAAAAATAACTTGGCACGATCTACTGAAGGGATGCTGGAGCTCCCGCGTTTATGGATGAACACTTCTAATGATTGTGACCCACTTCGCCACATGTCCTACAATGTTTCTAATTACCACCCTTTGGGGGGAAGTTCATCTCATTTCGTATGCGCATCATTTGTGGTCGATCAACCAAGTCTCGACGTTGGTAAAGATTATGGAGTAATTTGGGATGTGGAGGATCATCCCAATAATGTTCATGCTCAAGAGGATACATTTGGGGCTCTCAAATTTTTGCCAAAGTGTTGATTCTATATATGAGATCTATGTACGACTCAAAATACAATTGAAAATGAGAGCATACAGCCAATACATAAGCGAAAGGAATTTTATAAATTGCCTATTTTTTCATGTGCATGAACGATCTTCAAGACGCATAACTTGCTTCTGACCACCGCTAGTCACCATTTCAGTAAGACCCCGCTCCCTATGAAAGGACGTCACTTCGTGGACATGGCTCATTTGTTGTGCATGGTGTACTCATTCCACAACACACTTAGGGAACTCCAACCCATTTTTTTCCATTTTACCACATTATCTCGATGTTCAAAATGATACTTAGTGACCCGATAAAATATCGATTGCACACAAGCAGTTATGGGAAAATACCTAGCACTTTGGAGAACATTATTAAAAATCTTATAAATGTTAGTTGTCATTATGCCATATCGTCGTCCACCATCATGAGCTAATGTCCACTTCTCCAATGGTATATCATTCAAGTACTTAGCCTCGTCCTCTTTAACGTTGTGTATCTGGGCCATCAACTCATTGAAATTTCGAACTTGTGTTGCCTTGCCAACCCTAGACATACGATCACACAAATGCCCATCCTTAAACTATGTATTAAAATTACTTTGAACATGCCGAAGACAAAAGCGATGATAAGCATGTGGTGAATGCCAACCATAATCTTCCATGTTTACAACAGAAAGGATTCTAGCGTACCTATCAGAAATTAAACATATATGTTGTCGTTATCTAAGAACTATCCGTCGAAGGTAAAATAAGAAAAAAGCCCAACTTGATTGATTATCCTCTTACACAATAGCAAATGCAATGGAAAATAACTTTTATTACCATCAAAACCAGTCGTCACTAACATCTTTTTCTTGTACTTTTCACTCATAAATGTCCTATCAATACTGACAACATGTCGATAATATTTAAACCCTTTAATGCTAGCCTTGAATACCCAAACTACTCGTAAAAAATATTGTATTCGGGAGATTCATAGTTGAATCGCCACTTCACAATTGAGTCAAGGCTATACTTCTTGATAACACCCAAAAACATAGGAAATATGTCATATGACAAGTCCCAATATTTCTTGTAAGAAATATCATACTTAAACTCTCCTTTATATTCTTCTAAATTATTGACATTTTTGTTTGTGGTGTATCACCAACAAGTCCAAGTATATTATGACATATGAAGTCAGAGTCTAACTACCGATGGTAACGATTCATTTGAGGCTAGAAGCATGTATGAGGTCCATCATATTTTGTAATGTAAAGTATTTATAGTTTTTTCCTAAAACAAGCACGTAGTCTTCACGTGCAGTTAGGCTGCATGCACATGTTGCAATGTACAGTCCACACCGTTGTGTTCTCAACCACGCCATAATCCAAATTCAGCTTGATGGAATACCATTTAACTGCCCTAATTAATGAAGTTTTTTCTTGAAAAACCATGCCCTTCGCCAACTCCATCTTCACTGGATCCCACAAATTCATTTCTGAAGACGGTACTAAGCTACTTGCTCCAGAATGCTGACCAAATTCAATGGTTGTGAAGGAGGTTGAGTAAGACTTATGCATCCCAACAGTTGATGAGCCAGCCTCAATGTCTTCACCATTCCCATCTTCATCATCCGGCTCAGCAATCATTACTTCCTCAAACTTTTCTTCTTCTTCTTCATCGGAGACATCTGTACGATCATTTTCACACATTTCTTCATATTCTCGGATTTGGCTGTGTTGCATTATTGGTTGATGAACTTCATCATGTTCACCCAACTCAATTCCCCCTCACCTATTTGAAAATTCTGACTTAGTGAATTATTGGCTGAGTACCCATCATATGTTGTGGTGCCAGTTCTTTGGTGGGTGTACGAGTACTACCCAGACTCATCCATTACCTGCATCCCCACGGGAGTTGAACATTCACCTGTCAACCCGAAAGTTAAAAATGTCAAGGTACCCATCTCTCGCCTAAGAAACTCAGTGTAAGACATGGTAATGGTTGTTATGCACCCTCCGGTCTAACTACTGCCTATGCCAGCATTGATGTCTTCTGTCTTCACGTGCAAAACAACACTAGCAATATTGGGGTTGTTAAGTATCACATTAGCCACAGAAGTTACAAGTTCATCATTCATAATTTCCTGACCGACATATGTATTCATGTTTGGTACTGTTCCAAGTGTAAATTGATATCTACATGTCAACTTTAATTTATTATGCACTATAACCAACCCCATTACAATGTAAATTTTACTCAACAACTCTGGCATTTGTGTGCCACTATTAATAACAATTCCACATTTGGGAGGACAATTGTATGATAAACCCTTCGATCCATATTTCATTCATCCACCCCAATATAGCAAAATGATTACTTATTTTCTCGCCATTTCAATTTGTTTCCGTTGTGGAATAAGTTCTGAATTCACAAGAACCTGGGAATTGATGAAAAAGGTTAATACTTGAGGAAACTAAGAAACATGTGAAAGTCCCATGGAATTTATCGCACGTGACATACAAGAATTGATTTCATGTGAAACCTTAGAGCTTAAAGTTTACAACTAGGAAACTAAGACAAATGTAGCTAGATCAAGCCAAGAACTAGTCTATTTAGGCTTAGTTTGTTCACAAAATTATTGAATACTATTAAGGTTTGTGAAAAGGAAGAAGAAGTAAGAGAGAAAAGAGAAAGGAAGAGAATAAGTTGTTGTGTAGGCTATATTTCTCATCACACTCTCTTATTTATAATAAACTGATACTATAAATAATTACATTATTACCCTACACTTCTAATAATATAAAATAAGAAGTCTAACAAAGTTCTAACATCATATAATTCAAAATAAATAACCCAAAATGCACCTTCAAAATTAATAAACCATCCATGCTATTAACCTCAAGCAAACAACAAACCAACCATGCTAGTAACCTCAAAATTGAAAGTTTTATTCAAGCAAATATAACTTCTTGATCCAGCTAGTAAACCTATTAAAAAAGTCTTCACGTACATTCAATTTTTGAATGTAGACCCAAAGAAGTGCATGCTTTATGCTAAGTTTTTTGCATCATATTGAACAACAGAGATATTGAAGAACATGATTCAAGTCCATAATGAGAACAAGAAAAGGCAAAAAAAAAAAAAAAAGGATTGAGGTGGTAAGGAGTATGATAGAAATATAAGATGGCCAATAATACAACTTAGGGACAAAAAATTATGTAACCCATCCTTGGTAGTTGACTTATCCCCCTTTCCAAGTGCACAACTCAATTAAAAATGACAAGCCTTGAAAGCCAACTACCTATGAGAAACAAAAAATGAATTTGTATGAACATTATCACAACATTCAAACATGTTTTAAAACATAAAATGAAGGCATAATTTTACCAAGTCATACTAGCATTTTTTATATCTTCATTTTGCAATAATATATGTTTTACGTTTGTTTCTTGGATGTTTTTATTTGGCAAGCTCCAGCAGTCATAATATACCACTTCCCATATGTGAATAAGCAGTGTGTTAGTAATGTGCTTATCATCCTTTATGACTTTTTAGTTCTATTCGATAAGAGGGAAGATTAGCCACAGGTGTGGGCCAAGCATCAAATGTCACTACTGTTACATATAGAATTAGATCAACGAGCCATGGCTCAGATACTATCGATGGTTGGTCTCTGATGGTGTGTATGACCTTGTACGAAGGATATCTCGTCGTGAATGGTTGTATTTGTTGGTTCTCTTCTGTAAATGTTGTGACGAAGTCTTGTGGAGGGTGGAAAAGGGGTGTGTTAGGATTTAGGAACTTAGGATAAGCTTGTCAGCTAAGAAGATATAATTTTCACTGAGATTGATTAGTGGCATCTCTTTTAAAATGATCTTGTAAGAATTTTTTTTTTGTTAAAGCCTCCTCTGACAGTCAACAATGATATTAGGATTATTTATAAATAAATTTCATATATACCCTTATATTATATGCAATGAGATTGTAAACTAAATACATACATAACTACAGCAATAATCAAACTTAAGATGAATCAAACATTAAGAGAATATTGTGAGAGAGATAGATTTAGAAAGAGAGACAAAGAGATAGAGATACAGATTCAGTAACCTACATTGGGGAATCCAATAGTCTTCAATGAATACAGGAGCTTTGGTGGTCTTCAACCTAGCAACTCCGGTGCTTTTCAACCCAACAACTCCGTTGGCAAAAAACAGTTAACAATGGTGGTTTTGCTGGGGCTAGGACTGGGACTGGGTATGTGGGTTTCAGATTGGGGTGGTTGTGGGTCTGGGAGTTTCAGATGGTGGTGGTGCAAGGTATGGGTGTTTCGGATGGTGGTGGTGATGGGGTTGTTGGATAGTGATGGTGGTGTTGCTGGGACTGTGGGCTAGTGATGGTGGTTTTGGATTATGGTGTAGGGGCTTTGGGCTAGTGAAGGTGGTGTTGTTGGTGGTTTCGGATGGTGGTGCTGGGGCTAGTGATTGTGCAAATGTTCGTATGGAATGTGCGAGAGAGTTGATTTCAAATTTGGGGAAAAACTAGGGAAGAAGACAAAAGGGAAAATAAGAGAAAATGAGGTCTATATAAAATGATAAAAATGTTGGTCCAACCAACGTTTTTAAGGCTTCAAGACGCTAGTTAGACCAACGTTTCTATGCATTTTTAAAAAAATAAAAGTGTTCTTAAAACGTTGTTCTGATACCAAAACCTGTAAAGTCCCAAAACTAAACCTTGGACAACATTACTATCTAAAATTATTCACATCATGAGAGCAACTAATAAAATTCATCAATAAATAAAATTTCGTTCATCATATACAAAATCTACAACATTATCCCCCAAATAATATGCCAAACTATGAAAATTACATCCAAAAAAATTAAACATAATCTTGCAGCGGAATCACAAAAATAATGTTAGACTTTACATTGTCTCGAAAGGAATTTCCTAGTCTATCACAAATGGGAATATAGCTCTATATGTCTACCTCGAGATCTAGGTTCCCCTCTATTGGAGTTTTTCAATATCCCGGTTCGTCAACTTTGAGCTCCTCCTCTAGGTCATAATCTGAAAAATGTATTGCATGTAGGGGGTGAGCACTAAGCTCTGTAGCCACATTCCTCCCACACTCGAACAAGGTTTTGAAACATATAAAACAAGTAGGTCTCTTTTCACAAATAACATACATAGCTTTTGAAATAAAACACGAATATTTTTGTGGATCTCAAGTTTAAGCAAGAACAATACTTAAATAAAAGGTAAAACTAATTTCCAACCAACAATTTCAAAAAGTCACTATATTCACACTATGTATAATCAACCACAATATGTATATGTATCTCAAGTCTGATGCATGATTCTCATGAATAAACACATTCAGAATATTCTGGCCCACACACACACATTCAATCCTCGCATGGATACACAATTTTAGGAAGGCGTATATTGACGCATCGGTAGGGACGATCCAACCCAGGAATAGTATACTAACCCTCAACCTCGGTACCCGTGAGCGAATAGTGATTTAGTCCTCTCAAGGCACCAACCTCACTACGAGTGGTAGGGAAACTTCAAACCCGCACGAAGTAAGAAACGCATCTACCTACTCTATGATACCCGGTCAACGGCCACCCATGGTTATCCAAACATCTCCAAGAGATACACTATTCAACCAATTTTCTCAAATTCCAAGTAAATCCCAAAATTTTCAAATTTTGCATGTAATATGACAAGTGAGCAATTTAAGAAAATATGCAAGGGATTATCATAAATACCATTTTATTGTTCAATATAAAGCACTAAAGTTTTGAAATCAAGAACAAAGGAAAAATCAAGAGACAAATCCATTTCTCTTGAAAACTAGGGTTTTGAGTCAAGAAAAAGAGATTTAATGGTTATCCCACTATAAATTTGTTTAACCATGGTAATGTTTGCAACAGGATCAAGAATCAAGGATTTACTAGCCAATAAGTAAGTTTTAGAGTCAAAAGAATACATGTAAGCAAACCATAGCCTCAATGTAAGAGAATTGAAGGAAACTCTTACCTTGCTTCCTTAGTTTTGTGTGAAGAAGATGAAGATTTGATCTTCCGCAACTTGAATTAACCCTTGAATCTCTTGTTTTTCCTTTTCTTTCTTCCTCTCTAAGCTTTCCTAGGGTTAGAAATGTTGAAATCAGGCTAATGGAGGCGTGCTTAAGTGTTTATAGTGGAAGAAATGACTTATTGTGCACGATTCTGGAACCCAGATCATTAGGTCACGTACGAACGTCATTTGGCGTTCGAACGTCACTTGTGCAATTTATTGATTTACGTTCGAACGTCACTTTGGCTTTCGAACGTTGGTTGCTTCCAGTACTTTTGCATTTCCATCAGAGATCCATAAGTCACGTTTGAACGTCATTTGGCGTTTAAACGTCACTAGTGTAATTTATTGATTTACGTTCAAACGTCACTTTGACTTTCGAACGTTGGTTGATCCCAGTACTTTTTCATTTTCATCAGAGTACATCAGACACTAAAGTAATGGGATTCACTTTCATTCGAACGTCGATTCACGTTCGAATGTCATCCCAGTTTATGCTGAAACTTTCAGTGATGTTTTGACCCATTTAGAGGTTGATTTGAATTTTTTTTATGAAATACTCTTTTGTAGCCTTGGAAGTCTAATATTTACTGTCAAAATTGACATCATGATAAAAAGTTATGATCAAAACACTAGGAAAGTATCCAAATTTTTTTACCCAAATTCTCTCTAAAGTGTGCTTTCACTCCAGACTACTGTCAACTTCTACAACATACCCTATTACTTCAACTAACATTTTTATGTCTACTCTTACAATCTAATAGTTCATGCATACATCATTACATATATTAGCATTTCAAAAATAAAATTGAGTCATTATATTACGATAGAAAATGTGGGGTTTACAATCCACCCTCCTTAAAGAAAGTTTCGTCCTCGAAACTTACCTCAAGTAGAGAACAAATAAGGGTACTTCTCTCGCATCTCCAACTCTGGTTCCCGGGTAGCTTCCTCCACGCCATGATGTTGCCACAAGACTTTCACCAGTTTGATGACTTTATAGCGAAACACTTTCTCCTTGGTCTCAAGAATCTTCACTGGTTGTTCTTCATATGTTGGTCCATCTTGAACTTCAATGTCCAGCAAATCTACGACATGCGTTGTATCCGATTGACACTTTCTCAACATTGAAAGATGGGACACGTCGTGTACCCTTGACAACTGAGCTGGTAACCGAAGTTGATACGCTATTTTTCTCACCGCTTTGATCACTTCAAATGGTCCAATGTACCTTGGAGTTAATTTTCTCTTCTTGCCGAATCTAAACACTCCTTTCTTGGGTGACACCTTAAGGAACACATAGTCCCCTCTTTAAATTCCAATGTTCTTCATCTTCTGTCCGCTTAGTATTTCTGTCGACTTTGAGTCGTGCGTAGCCTTTCCCGGATGAGTTGAATTTTCTCCGTAGTCTCCTTACAATTTCTGGCCCACACAAACTACTCTCTCCAGCTTCTAACCAACAAGTCGTGGATCTACACGGTCTTTCATATAATGCATCATAAGGAGCCATTCCAATACTTGCCTGATAGTTATTGTTATATGCGAATTCCACCAACGACAATTGGTCACTCCAACTTCCCTTGAAGTCCAACACGCAAGCTCGTAAAATGTCCTCTAAAATTTGTACCACCCTCTCGGATTGCCCATCCGTTTGAAGATGAAAGGTTGTGCTAAAATGTAACTCTGCCCCCATAGCTCATTTTAGACTTTGCCAGAATTGTACCACAAAACGAGAATCACGATCCGATACAATAGTGAGCTAAACTCCAAGCAATCTAACTATCTCACGGATGTATAACTTGCTCAAGGTCTCTAGAGTGTCCGTGGTCTTCACACTCAAGAAATGAGCGGACTTGGTGAGTCTATCAACAATGAACCATACGACATTCTACCCTCGTGAAATCCGTGGAAAGCCAGAAATGAAATCCATGGTGATGTGATTCCATTTTCACTCTAGAATAGGTAAGGACTGGAGTAATCCTCCAGATTTTTGATGCTCAATCTTCTCATGCTGACTCACTGCACATCGTGCTATGAACTTTGCCACATCGCTCTTCATTCCCTTCCACCAATATTGATGCTTCATGTCTCTATACATTTTTGTGTCATCGGGGTGGATAACAAACTTAGAGCGATGACACTCTCCGAGTATCTCCTCTTTTAGGGACGAATCATCGGGTACACATAGCTTTTCCCGATATCTCATTTCTCTATTCCTCAAAGATCAACCTTCGACTGCTTTCTAATTTTCTAATTTTGCTTGAATCGAATCTAAGTAAGGATCCAAGCATTGCAACTCCACAACCCTACGTTGGAGAATTGGTTGAGCTACAAGATTAAATAAGCATGGTCGATCCTCCTGTCTATCCACTAATAGATCAAATTTCTCCAAAGCATCAATCATCTTCCACCTATGAACAATAAGAACATTGATTTCACCGCGAGACTTTCTGCTCAGTGCATCTGCTACTACATTCGCCTTCCCTGGATGGTAGTTGAGTGTGAAATTATAGTCTTCTAGATATTCAATCCACCTTCTTTGTCAAAGATTCAAGTCTTTTTGTGTGAAAATATACTTGAGACTCTTATGGTCAGAAAACACTTGAAACTTTTCTCCATACAAGTAGCACCTCCATAACTTAAGAGCAAAAACCACAGCGGCAAGCTCCAATTCGTGAGTGGGATAGTTCTGCTTATGCATCTTAAGTTGCCTCGAGCCATAAGCAACTACCTTACCTCCTTGCATTAGCACACATCCCAAGCCTTGTAACAAAGCATCGGTATACACATCGTATCCTTCCCCACTACTCGGAATAATGAGGACAAGAGTTGTCAAATTCTCCTACAAGGTGCGAAAGGCTAGTTAACACGCTTGAGTCCACAAGAATTTTTCCCCCATCTTCGTAAGGCGAGTCATTGTCATTGCGAGCTTTGAGAAACCTTCTACGAACCTCCGATAGTAGCATGCTAATCCTCGGAAACTACGTACTTCGGTCACAATTCTCGATGGTTTTCATTTTATCACTGCTTCAATCTTTGCAAGGTCAACAGTTACACCCTATTCTGACACAACATGACCAACGAATTTCACTTCCTTCATCCAACACTCGCATTTACTCATCTTAGCATACAACTTATGTTCTCTTAATGTCTATAGTACAATCGAAAGATGGTGTTCATGTTCCCATTGGGTCCATGAATAAATCAATATGTCATTAATAAACACGATAACAAACTGATCTAGATACGGTCAGAATACCCTGTGCATTAAATCCGTAAAGGCTACAGGAGTATTAGTCAATCCGAACGTCATCACTGTATTTTCGAAATGACCATACCGGGTATGAAAAACTGTCTTAGGAATGTCCTCCTCTTTGATCTGCAATTGATGATACCCTGTATGAAGATCAATCTTGGAGTAATACTTAGAACCCCTTAACTAATTGAATAAATCATCAATTCGTGGCAACAGATATTTATTCTTCACCGTCACCTGATTCAGTCTTTGATAGTCTGTGCATAACCGAAGGGTTTCATCATGTTTCTTCACAAAGAGGACCGAGGCTCCCCAAGGTAAAATGCTTAAACGGATAAACCCAATAGTCAACAGATGGTCTAACTGTTTCCTTAGCTCCTTTAACTCCAAAAGTGTCATCCGATAGGGAACAATGGATATGGGTTCAGTTCTCGGATAGAGATCAATCTTAAACTCAATCTCTCTTTGTGGGGGTAACCCGGGTAGTTCATCTGGGAAGACATCCAAAAAATATGACACTATACCACATCCAGCTGGGATCTATCCTGATCATCTCCTATCAAACTAGCTAAGAAACTCAAATAGCTCCCCTCCTTAGCTTTTAAGAATCTACTTCCCGTAGTAGAAAAGGGATGGAAAAAATTTTGATCATTCATGAAACTGAAAATTACCCCTCTCGGTAATTGAAATGAAATTCGCTTGCGGAAACAATCCATTACAGCATAGAAAGTGGACAACAAATCCATCCCAAATGTAATGTCATACCCCTTCATATCTAACGCAACCAAATCTACAATCAATTCTTGTTCCCCAATTCAAAGTATGCAACCTCTACACACCCTTCTTGTATCTAACCGTTCTCTCTCATATTAATGCACATGAAAAGCAGGATCGTGGGTCCATTCCTACCCTCTCCGGTACGCCTTCAACTCCTCGAGTATTCTGAAGTCTCTTTCCAACTGCCTGGTTTGGGCGACGATATGGTGCCGCCCTCTGCATTTCACTGTCGCTAGCACCTGTTCGGATCGGACCTCCCTTCATGAAGTTCTGTCACCACTAGTTGTCCTCCGTGTCTCTCTCCACCAGTGTAACTTGGTCAACAAGATCTCCATAGTCCTGGATCTTGAGATTCATAAGCTTCTCCATGATGGCAGGCCTCAAACCCTACTCAAAGCGTTTGGCCCTCCTGGCCTCAGTTGATATGACCTCCGTGGCATAACGGGATAGCTCATCAAACTTCCTCTCATAATCTGTCACCGTCATGCTACCCTGTTGTAGTGTGAGGAAATCTGCACTCATCTTGTCCCTGACCGGTTCTGAAAAATACTTGTCTTAGAAGATCTGATCAAACTCTTCCCAAGTAGGTGGGTGTTGACGTAGAAATTCTCAAAGAACCACCATTCTCCGATTTTTGTCCGCGTTGCCCGGCATATGAGCTAATGGATGAACCCCACCGTTACGGTTGTTGTTCCCATTTTGGTGTTGTATCAAGGTGGTTAGCTCCCGTAAGAATTGATAAATGTCATTCATGGAATCGAGAGGTGGTGGCAGTGGTGGGTGTGCTTGGTCACCACGTCCACTCCCACGTCCTTGTCCCCCCTCCATCTTGCACATCAATTCACAATTTAATTTTCTTGATGTACAATACATAGTTAGGATGTATTGATTTAAGCATAAGGCTTGAATATAATTTCAATCAAATATTTCATTTAACCTATTCCTACATCTCTAGTGGTAATCCATAACTTACAGCTCCCATGTAAGACCTAATTCTTAGGCTCTGATACCAAAACTTGTAACACTCCAAAACTACACCTTGGACGGTATTACTATCCAAAACCATTCACATCATGAGAGCAACTAATAAAATCTATCAGTAAAAAAAATTTCGTTCATCATATACAAAATCTACAACATTATCCCCCAAATAATATACCAAACTATGACAATTACATCCAAAAGAATTAAACATAATCTTGCAGCGGAATCACAAAAATAATGTTAGACTTTACATTGCCTCAAAAGGAATTTCCAGTCTATCACAAAAGAGAATATAACTCTACATGTCCACCTCAGGATCTAGGTTCCCCTCTATTAGAGCTTACCAATGTCCCGACTCATCAGCTCCGAGCTCCTCTTCTAGGCCATAATCTGAAAAATGTATTGCATGTAGGGGGTGAGCACTAAGCTCTATAGTCACATTCCTCCCAAACTCGAACAAGGTTTTGAAACATATAAAACAAGTAGGTCTCTTTTCACAAATAGCATACATAGCTTTTTGAAATAAAACAAGGACATTTTTATGGATCTCAAGTTTAAGCAAGAGCAATACTTGAATGAAAGGTAAAACCTATTTTCAACCAACAATTTCAACAAGTTACTATTTTCACAATAAACCAAACCCACCATGTATAATCAACCACAATATGTATATATATCTCAAGTCTGATGAATGATTCGCATGAATAAACACATCGAGAATATCTTGACCCACACACACACATCCACGCAAGGATACACAACTTTAGGAAGGACATATACCGACGCATCGGTAGGGATGATCCAACTTAGGAATAGTATACTAACCCTCATCCTCGATACCTGTGAGTGAATAATAATTTGGTCCTTTTAAGGCACCAACCTCACTACGAGTGGTAGGGAACCTTCAAACTCGTATGGAGTAAGTAACACATCTGCTCACTCTACGATACCCGATCAACGGCCACCCATGGTCGTCCAAACATCTCCAAGAGATACACTATCCAACAAATTTTCTCAAATTCTAATTAAATTCCAAAATTCCCAAATTTTTCATGTAATATCACCAGTGAGCAATTTAAGAAAATATACAAGAGATCATCATAAATATCATTTTATTGTTCAATATAAAGCACTAAAGTTTTAAAATCAAGAACAAAGGAAAAATCAAGAGAAAAATCCATTTCTCTTGAAAACTAGGGTTTTGAGTCAAGAAAAAAGAGATTTAATGGTTATCCCACCATAAATTTGGGAGGTGCTACTTTTCTCCATACAAGAAGATCAAGAATCAAGGATTTACTAACAAATAAGTAAGGTTTAGAGTCAAAAGAATACATATAAGTAAACCCTAGCCTTAATGTAAGAGAATTGGAGGAAACCCCTACCTTGCTTCCTTAGTTTTGTGTGAAGAAGATGAATATTTGATCTTTCACAACTGAATTAACCCTTCAATCTCCTGTTTTTCCCTTTCTTTCTTCCTCTCTAAGCTTTCCTAGGGTTAGAAATGTTGAAATGAGGGTAATGGAGGCTTGCTTAAGTGTTTATAGTGGAAGAAATGGCCTCCTGTGCGCGATTTTGGAATCCAGATCATTAAGTCACGTTCGAACGTCTCTAGTGCAATTCATTGATTTACGTTTGAACGTCACTTGGCTTTCGAACGTTGGATGTTCCCAGTACTTTTGCATTTCCATCAGAGATCCGTAAGTCACGTTCGAACGTCATTTGGCATTCGAACGTCACTAGTGTAATTTATTGATTTACGTTCGAACGTCACTTTAGCTTTCGAACGTTGGTTGCTCTCAGTACTTTTTCATTTCCATCAGAGTTCATTTGACACCAAAGTAATGGGATTCACTGTTGTTCGAACGTCGATTCATGTTCAAACGTCATCCAAGTTTCTGCTGAAACTTCTAGTAAAGTTTTGACCCATTTAGAGGTCGATTTGGAAAATATTTGTGAAATACGTTGTTGTAGCCCTGGAAGTCTACTATCTACTCTCAAAATTTCAGAGTAAATTGACATCATGATCAAAACACTAAGAAAGTATCCAAAAATCATTTTTACCCAAATTCTCTATAAAATGTGCTTTCACTCCGGAATGCTTCCAACTTCTACAATATACCCTATTACCTCAACTAACATTTTTATTTCTACTCTTACAAGCTACATAGTTCATGCATACATCATTACATATATTAGTATTTCAAAAATATAATTGAGTCACTATGTAACGATAGAAAATGTGGGGTTTACAATAGAGTATCAATAGTTTACTCCAAAACTAATTTCCATAGTTTATAAAAGAATAACTAACAAATGGATGCTTATATAATAATAAGCTTGGGAAGATGTACCATAAAATTCACTATCATATTTTCAATGAAAAAAGCAAAGAACTTGTGAACACTAATTACTTAATTATTTAGTAAAATACAAATATTGAATTACACTTCAAAATAAATATCATATATGCTTCATGAACATCCTAGCAAAGAAATTACCCACAAAAATGTATATGAGCAAACTAATTTTTTTTACCACATTCAAATGGTAAAATGTATATTATCGAAAATTAGTATTTGGTATCTTATGTCCTAGAAAAATTCAAAAAACTTAGTCGAATCAAGATCCACATGATGGAATATCTCATTTCAACTATTCAATGCAAGAGAAGAAATACATAATTTTTTCTACACACAAAATATAATGCTAAATACGCAAAATGAGTCTCAATGCTAAACAAAAAATGAACCTATTACCATGAAAATTAAACACATAGAAGGAATATGATATAGAGTAAATAAATCTTAAGACACCATTTCGCATTGGTCTTCCACAATTGATCAGGCTGGTTTATAAGTTAAAAAACACTTTATTTGGTTAAGCACATATAACAAACCAATATGAAAATTTTCAAAATGTCAGTGCAAGCCTAACTCCAAGCAAAACATAAATCATATAAAAAGAATAACAACCTACAACTAGAAAAGAGACGTGAGTATAAGGGAATGGGAGAGGAATGTAATAATATTACTATTAATATATGATTGAAATTCATGGGATTGTATATTTGGCCATTAGCTGTTCACTTAGCCATAAAATGGAAAATGAAATAATTCAAATTGTGTTTGATTAATTGATATATTTATTCTCAACAATTTGTACCGCCTGCAAAGCTACACATCAGTTCATACTAGATGAACGATAAAATAAATTTTATGATCGTTATCGATGACATAATAGTTGTATTAATGATAGTATATTATTCTCAATAAAGCAAGGATGATTAATGAATTTATTGTAAACTAAAAGATTTGTGAGAAGTAAAGGAGAAAGACAAAGTCATTAACTTGAAACCTAAAAAAAGGAGTACGATATATGGAAAAATAATTCTTATGGAAATGGAAGTATCTGAAGAGTCATTTGAATATGTCATTAATATTAGGTAATTGAATAAATAAGAATATAGGTGTCTTTAATATTTTTTTACGAACATAATGGGCAATCAAAAATATTTGACCTTAGTTGTCTTTTATTATTAGTATAGATATAGATATTTATATGAAGAAATAAATTCCAATCTATATATTCTATCATATATATGTAGTTTTCGAATTAGATTCTATAGTTCAATATATGATATATTTGTAACGCCCCAAAAAATCACCCTGGACGGCATTACATTATAAAACCATTTACATTATAGGAGCACTAAGATATTTCATCAATAAATAAATTTCATTTATCATAGATATATAAGGTCTACTACATTGTCCCAAAAGAATAGGCACATCCAAGCCTTTGCATTCCAACAAATTTACTAATTGTAACGCAACGAAAATTACAAAAGTAAACTAGACTTTACATTGTTCAAAAGAATATCATAGTCTAGTACAAAAGTAAACGACATCTCTAGATATCCCACTCAGGATCCAAGTATTCCTCTAGTGAAGTCTCTCTATTTCCCGACTCGTGAGCACCGAGCTCATCGTCTGACATACAATCTGAAAAATGTTCCACTGTAGGGGATGATCACGAAGCTCTGTAGCAAATTCTTCCCACACTCAAACAAGGTTTAGGAAAATATAAAACAGGTCGGTCTCATTTAACAAAATAACATATATAACTTTTGAAATAAAACCAGGACATTTAGGTAGATCTCAAGTTTATACAACAACAATAATTAAATGGAAACATTAGAAAGCATTTCTCAAGGAAACCATTTCCAAATGGTTAGGAAAAACGTCTGCCGTTGCATTGTCCCATACCACTGCACCGGCTCCGACATAATCCAATCCCTGTTCTCATATAGTTATATAGACATATATATTGGTTCATCCCATGCCATCTACGTTGATTGCTTCCCATGAATCTACCCAACGACTATACTTAGTTCACCAATCACAATTAAATCACAAACACTTTGGAAAAGGGCGTCTACCATACCAATGGCAGTGACGAGTCCTTTCCCAGAAAAGGTATACCAACCCTAGTTCGAACTCCAGTGAACGATAGTGGTCGCATTACCAAATGACAACCCACTACAAGTGTTAGGAAACTATCTCACCCCCACCGGGGTAGACTAACCTCTAACACTCTACTGCAACTCTCGATGGCAATTCAAGTCTCTCACAACAACCATACAATAAGGAAACAAACATATTCTTAATAACAAGAATATTTTTAAAAATTTTTAATTTCATAATGTGACAATTTCAATAATCAACTATGAAAAATACAAGAGATCACAATTCAATCATTTTGTACTCCACACAAAGTTCTATGGTCCCAACATCAATAATGAAGGAAGAATTTAAGAAGAAAATTCATCACTCTCCAAAATCTAGGATTTTTAAAACAAAAGAGGGATTTCGTGGGTATTCAACCCTAACTTTGTTAAAAACATGAAATCTTTGCCCAAAAGACTAAGAGATGATGATTTCATATCATATATATAGCCTTTAGAGC
Source organism: Ilex asprella (assembly GCA_023539305.1). Lineage (NCBI taxonomy): Eukaryota > Viridiplantae > Streptophyta > Magnoliopsida > Aquifoliales > Aquifoliaceae > Ilex > Ilex asprella. Next base: position 27,859,281 of record CM042189.1, read on the forward strand.
AAAACATATATATATGTACATAAACCCTAATCTCAATGAAAGAGAAAGAGAA
>CM042189.1:27866670-27895458 GCA_023539305.1 Ilex asprella
AGACAATGCCGCCACAAAAAGTATTTGGAACGGCAAATAAATATTTTATGACAGCATTTTACCGCTGTAAAAACCCATTTTTCTTGTAGTGTATATTAATAAAATGCCAACATATTATTTTAGTTCTTTGATTCACCCGAGCCTCTACCCACTTTGACTCCAAGATTGACCTACAACTGAGAGAGTAAATGGGGGGTGAGCTTTGGAGGCACAGTACGTCATAAAAAGAACGATAATAGAACAGCCAACTACAAAAACGTAGAAAAAATAACATTTATCACAAAAAATCCTTCATCAATTATACGAAACCGAAAATTTCAATTTTTTAAATCACGCAAGGCTTCGTACATGATTTGTCTCGGCAACATGCTAGGTGTCACTCGGTGTATTTTTACTATCACACATGCCCCTCGGGGCTATAATCACACCTCACAACCATAATCATGACACCGAGTGTACCTAATGCTTGTACCACTAACTTCCCAAGCAATTCACCCACCAAACTATTTTCAACATATCGAATTCAGTTGAACATCAAACAAAAGCTCACATAATTTCAAAAAAAGAAGAAGATAAAGTACGATACTTGGAATGAAATTGAGATCAATAAAGATGAAAAAAACTATTTGCCAAGATATTTAAAGAAGCATGCATATCATGAAATAAACCACTTACCCAATCCTTAATCGACACTAGTAGATATCATCAACAATGTCTTGTGCCATTCAAAATTAAGATCATTATTCTATTCTTTCATAAACCTCACAGATTCTCTCTTAGTTCATTCTTTTCGTTCTCCTATTTTAAATACTTATACACGTTGCACTCTTAAAAGGCATCTCTTTATTTTATGCTACAACAAGTGTTTTGTGAAAAGAATAAAAAAAACGAGTGTTTAGTGAATCATATGTACAACACTAAACTTTCTCTACTTTGCCTAAGAAACCTAAGCACACACGCGCCACTTGAATTGAATAACTTCTTGCAAAAGTTGATAGTTGTCCACCTTAGTAATCAAATATCTTTTAATATATTTTTTAGTTTCCTATATTCTAACCACTTTATTTTGATCCTACAATATCTCATACATTTTAAAAAACAATAATTTGACCTACTCAATCCTTAATTCCTCAATTTGTTCGGACGAGTGTAACAAGCACTACCTTGTTTGGTATTTCATAGAGAAAAGACTCCCATGCTCCTTTGTGAACTTCATGCGGCTGCAGATAGTATAGCAGCACAATACTTGAATCAATGAGATCAATGTCAAGGTGGTTTAAGCCGATCAAATGGGTTGACTTTTTCAGAGGCTGTTCCACATACATAGATTTCTAAATACCCATGTCAAGTCAGCAACGAAAGGGCAAACTGAACTCATTGCACCCCTAGCAGGGGATGCGATGACCCAAGGTGAATTTCAGGCAAATTCCTTTATTTAGGTCTTGAAAAGGGCATTTTTTTTCCATTTTTTGGTAATACTTTTTAGTGGAATAACGTTACTGTTTAAAGTCAGAATCAATTGTCATCAGTTCTGCCTTAATACGAGTGATTAACGGTTTTTAGCGGTATAATTAATTTAGAAATTTCTTTTTTTAACAAAATATGTATTAATAGCCTAATTATGTAATTAACCATAATTAGGTCACGTTTGGTTATTTTTTAATTAGTTTTAGGGTTTTAGCACTATTTATACCCTTCTAAGCTTTAGGACTAAGCAGTTTTTGATTGATTACTATAATTGAGAGAGCTTCTCTTTTATTCCCAATTACTCTGGTATTCTTTGTGAATCAACAAATCAATTGAAACCGTTACAACTAGTATTCTCTGTGAATCAACAGTTCTAGTAGGATATTAATCTAATATTTGTGCTCAAATCAACAGTTTACTCTTCATCCCCTTTCGGTCATTATTCACCATTACTCTACCCGTTTTCCTACATCAGTTGGTATTAGAGCACAGTTATGTTCTTGTCACCATGCTACCTAGAAAAATACATGTGGAGGATATCTATGAAGCCGAGTCCAGCGTGAGAGATGCGAGAATGTAACAACTATTTCACTAGCTAGCCCAACAATTGGCAGCCTTGACTGCCTTTGTTCAATAACATGCACAACCACAACAACAACCCCATAATCCACAATGATGACAATCCTTTCACTTGAAATCCACCCAGGGGTAGGAAGAGACAAGCCACCATGCCGGAGACCGATTTTCGGCGATGGAAGTCTGGATTGAAGATTGACCTACCAGATTTCCAAGGTAGTCTACAACCTGAAGAATTCCTTGATTGGGTTTATGCCATTGAGGGAGTTTTTGAGTTCAAAGAAGTACCTGAGAGTAAGAAAGTTACATTGGTGCAGACTGTATAGGAGCACAATACTTGAATCGATGGGATCAATGTCATGGTGGTTCTAGCCAGTCAAATGGGTTGACATTTTTAGAGGCACTTCCAAATACATGGGTTTCTAAATACCCATATCTAGTTAGAAACGATAGGGCAAAATGAAGCCATCGCACCCCTAACAGGGAATGCAATGACCCAGGGCGGGTTGCTAGCAAATTCTTTTGTTTAGGGCCAAAAAAATAATTTTAAGTAATATTTTGTAGGACTATCAACAGATTAATTGAAGCTTTTAGGACTAGTATTTTTTGTGAATCAACAGCTCTAGAGCAAGATTCTAATCCAGTATTTGTGCGCAAATCAACAGTTTTATTTCTTTATCCCCTTTCATTCATTATTCATCCTTATTCTACCCGTTTTCTTGCATCATTTGCATGTGGGATAGTCGGGGTCTTCTTGAGGTTCATGTGAGTGATAATGGCTTCTATATTTTTAAATTTAAGGATGAAGAGTCTACGATTAAGGTGGTTGAGGATGGACCTTGGCTTTTTGTGAAAGACCCATAATATTGAAGAAATGGGAAGCTGATTCATGTAGACACTCTTAACAACTAGTAAGAGAAAAATTAGTTTGCAAGAATATGCGCTGAGATTTGTGCTTATAGTGAACTGCTATACTTTTGATCTATAGGTCAATAATAGGCAAGGGGAAGAATCTCCTGAACATGTAGAAATGAGGGTTGAGTACCAATGGAAACCTAAGAGATGTCACCATTGTAATATATTTGGGCATAATGAGAGTACTTGTCCCAAAATATTATACAAGAATGATGGGAAAGTGAATAACGAGATTTAACAGCAACAAAAATTCCAAGTGCAAGTGCAAGTGCAAGTGCAACAACAAAGAAAGTGTTAGAAATATAAGTTAGACTTTTGTTCAATGAATTTGTTCAAGAGTTTTCTAGAAATGTATCAGACATAAGTTAAATATATTGTGGTTTCCAAAGTGTCATGCATTAATTCCTATTCTTGGAGGGATGTTCCAAGATGCCTATATGTATGTTGCATTTTTCATGTTGCAGTATATAATACTATACAAGAAAAAAGTTCAGTAAAAGAAGTGTTCTCAGTAAATAGTTTTTGTGAGTATTTGGAATAAGTTTCTTCCTATACTCCTTCAGAAAGGACAAGGGAAAGGCAATAACAACTGCAATCATATTCAGAAGTAAAGATGGTAAGGAGAGGGGCAGCGGTGGTTAAATTGAAGCACATGAGGGCACTAGCTTCGGTATGGGTATGGAAACAACAACAAATAATGCAAAGAAGTAGAGTGAGGAGAATATTCAAGAAGGATAGGTAACCACCATTTTGGTAAATGATATAGTTCTTGTATTGCAAAGTCTTAAATCAAACTATCAACCAACAAGTTTGATAGTCCTAATTTGGAAGAGGCTGAGCTAATTGTAGACTTAAGTCCTGCTCTTAACAATCTTGCTATAATAACCAGGGACAACCCACTAGAGCTAAATACCATCAATTATCCCTATAAAAATGAAGCCCAAAAAAAAAAGCAGTTGGAAAAGAAACCTCATGAGCAGAGAAAGGTAAGAATGATAGAGCACCTCAACCTTAGCAAACTACTTTTGTCTAAATGAATTTTTCATACTAAAATATTAGAGGACTTAACATTTCTTTTAAGCATGAGGAAATAAGCAAGTTAATATATGGCCAAAGACGTGATTTGATTGGCATAGTTGAGACCAAAGTTAGAATTATCAATAGTTCTAGAGGCAGGATCCAGATTAGATGGACTCCTAATAGTGTAAATATGAATAAAATCCCAGAAAATGACCAAGTTGTCCATTGCATAATATTGCATACGGAGAGTAATAAGGTGGAATTCTTTGCTTCTTTTATGTGTACTTCAATAAGGATGAGGAGAGGAAACCACTTTGGAGGTTTTTGAAGTATCATACTAGGATCTATACTTCTGAGCCTTGTGTGATCTTAGGGACTTTAATGCAATAAATAGTCTAGAGGAATCCCTAGGGTGAATGGAACCAATTTATGGAAAATTTTGGGGGTTTCTTACAAAAAGCTGATCAAGCTTGAACATATAAGATATACAAGACTTTATTACACTTGGCATAATAAAAAGGAGGATAAATATTGCATTGTAAGGAAGATAGATAAGGTCCTTGTGAATGAACACCGGAACACCAAGTACCTGGAGTCAATGGTTGAATTCCTTCCATCCACAGTTACAGATCATTATCATATGATTGTTATAATTGCAAAAGCTAAAACAAAAATGACATCTTTGAAGTTTTTCAATCACTTGGATGAGAGGGAGTACTTCCTAACTGTTGTAGCACAAAGTTGGAATGAGAATATTCAAAGGTCAACTCATGTAAGACTCCATACAAAATTTAAAGATGGATAACATGATATTAGGTGTACTTGCAAAAGGATGATGGAAACTTCAAATTGGTGTTAAGAGATTGATTATGAAGTTTGAATTTTTCACGTATTGACTTTCGTGTCAATAGTTTCAGAGGTGTTTAAGCCTAGTGTCACACCCTAACTAACTTGGGTGCAGAACGTCGGTCTTGGTGGCACCTTGTACCAAGACAGACCTTGTGTGGGAATCAAGGTGATGCGGCTAAGTGGTTCGATAGATTGGGGCGGACTGTGGCAGCATGAGACCACCCGGCTGAGCATGGCAGCAAGGGTTGGGCTCAATTGAAGCAATGTCGGTGCATAGCTTCGGATTGCATGGCATGGGTTGAACCCAGCATGCATAATGGTTCGTGTAGCAAGGCTAAACTGCTGAATGTGGGCACATGATTGGCACATGGCTGCAAGGCATGTGACCAGGAGGATGCTGAGACTCAGTCAAGGCAGTTTGCTGAACAAGGTCTAGTCTGTGGGAAGCAGTTCTGGACGTTCCTAGCCTGAATCTGGTCCAGATACATGTTGACAAGGGGCAGTTCCATATCAAATGTTGAATAGATGGAACTGCCTGCCAGGTGTTGCACAGGGAGCAGTCTTGCTGACCAAGTTTGCTATGGAATAGTAAAACGTGGGTAACTACCCCTTGGCAGATGGGGGTGCCATCTGCCATACTCTGTGTATAAATAGAGGTGCTTGGGCATTCTGTAAAGGCAGAGAAAGTGTTCTGGCAATTGAGAGTTCCTTGTAAATTGTTGAGTTCAATATATAAGGTTTGGGAGTGTTGTCCCAGTAATTCATGTGTGTGCCTCTGTGTGAGTTTCTGTCCCTTGTTCTTGAGATTGTGTGGCTGGTTGCAGTGGCAACGCCTTCACAGATAGCCTCGAAAAGAAAAACTAAAATTACCCCGTGACAGTTTGGTATCAGAGCGTGGTTTTGGCAGAAAGATCAACAATGGTTGGCGGAACGAATGCTGATCTGAGGGAAAGGGTGGCACGCTTGGAGGAGTTGGTTGGTCCTCCACAGACCGCTGAACCAATGGCCCTTTCTGTGCAACTTGAGTTGTTGTACCAGCGGTTCGAGGAGATGCGAGTTACTCAAGAAAAACTTTAAACGACTGAATCTGATCACTTCAATTGGATTAAAAACGAAGTTGTTGATGTGTTGGCTATGGTTTCCACATGGACCGATGAGATAGGGGAAAAATTAAGTTCCCTTAAGATGGACGTTTCACTACTCAAGAAAGCACTACAGAATGCTTCCTTGGCTTCTGGCAGTGAAAAGACGCAGAAAGCAAAGGTACATGACCCTAAGCCTTTCATAGGCAGTCATAATGCGAAAGAGCTCGAGAACTTCTTGTGGGATATGAGGCACTACTTTAAAGCAGTCCGTACTCCGGATGCTGAGAAGGTAGATCTCACTAGCATGTACCTGACTGGTGCTGCTAAATTATGGTGGCGAACACGATCAGAGGACAAGTCTCGTCCTCAAATTACTACTTGGGATGCTCTGTCTACTGAAATGAAGGAACAATTCCTTCCAAGCAACACAGCCTGGCAAGCTCGTGATGCTCTGAGGAAGCTTTGACATACAAGCACTGTGAGGGAGTAGGTGAAGCAATTCTTGTCTCTGATGCTTGATATCAAAAATATGTCAGAGGAGGATAAACTGTTCAATTTCATGTCTGGCCTTCAAACTTGGGCTCAGGCTGAACTTCGTCGGCAAGGGGTGAAGGATTTACCCGCTGCTATGTCCGCAACAGACGCACTTGTTGATTACAAGACGCAAGCTAATCCTCCAGAGAAGGAGTCAAAAGGGAAATCCAAGTTTCCCAAGAAGGATAAGCAGAAGAAGCATGCTGAGAAGTCAGCCAACACAGAAAAACAGACTGAAAAGCCCTCTGCATCAAAAGGAGGTGCCGACTCAGGCTGTTTTATCTGTAATGGTCCTCATCGGGCTAGGAACTGCCCTAAGAAGGAGAAACTTAATGCCCTCATTGCTGAGGGTACTGACTGTTCAGATGAGCCAACACGAGTCAATCCCTTACAACTCTTTAATGCAATTCGCAAGGAGGAGACGGTGGCAAAGAGGGGACTGGTGTTTGTGCAGATTCATCTGAATAATGTGACTGTCCAGGCAATGGTTGATACAGGTGCAACCCACAACTTTATTTCTGACCGAGAAGTGCAGCGACTTAGTCTGGCTTTGACGAAAGATTCTAGCCAAATTAAGGCTGTCAACTCAGAAGCAAAGTCAGTCGGTGGTTTAGCTAAAGACATCCCACTAAAGGTTGGTGATTGGCAAGGGCCATGTGACTTTATGGCGGTCCCTCTCGATGATTTCCAGGTAATCCTTGGGTTGGAATTTCTGATGAAGGCAAAGGTGTCTATTATGCCTCATTTGAATGAGATATTCGTGATGGACATGCCCAGTCCCTGCTTTATTCCCCTTACAAAAGCCAAGTCTTCTGGGGAAATGTTGTCTGCTTTGCAAGTGAAAGATGGTTTGCGGTGAGGAGAAGCAACATACCTGGCTGTTATGTTTGAGGAGGAGGAATCCAAAATGTTGCAAATTCCTGAACCAGTGCAACAGTTGCTGGCAGAATTTAAGGATGTGGCGCCTAAAGAAATGCCAGCAAGATTACCACCAAGGCGGGAGATTGACCACGCCATTGAGTTGATTCTAGGGGCAAAAATACCTGCACAGTCTCCTTACCGGATGTCTCCATCAGAATTGGCGGAGCTAAGGAAGCAGCTTGAAGGTCTGTTGGATATTGGGTTCGTTAGACCTTCCAAGGCTCCCTATGGGGCCCCTGTTTTGTTTCAGAAAAAGAAAGATGGATCTTTACGACTCGGTGTAGATTACAAAGCCCTCAACAAAGTTACTGTCAAGAATAACTATCCAGTCCCGCGTGTGGATGAGTTGTTTGATAGACTGGGAAAAGCAGTCTTTTTCACCAAGATGGACCTGCGGTTGGGGTATCATCAAGTCAGAATTGCTGAGGGAGATAAGGCAAAGACTGCCTGTGTGACAAGGTATGGTTCATACGAATTCTTAGTCATGCCTTTTGGCTTAACCATTGCCCCTGCTACATTCTTTAATTTGATGACCAATGTATTCCGGGAATACTTGGGTCGTTTTATGGTGATTTATCTGGACGATATAGTCGTTTATAGCCAATCACTTGAAGAACATGTTGAACACCTCAAGTTGGCTTTAACGAAGTTGAGGGAAGCACAGTTGTATCTGAAACCAGAAAAATGTGAGTTTGCCCAAAGGGAAATCTCATTCCTCGGGCATATTGTTTCTGCGGGCGTAGTGAAGATGGACCCGAAGAAAGTTGAGGTCATTGCGGACTGGCCTGTCCCTACTAAGGTTACAGAATTGAGGTCTTTCCTTGGTTTGGCGAATTATTATTGAAAGTTCGTGAAGAATTACTCTAAGAAGGTTGCTGTTCTGACGGATCTTCTGAGGAAGGATAGAACATGGAACTGATCCTATGAATGCCAGGAGGCATTTGATCGGTTGAAGGCGGTGGTGACAACTAGCCCTATTTTGCGATTGTCTGATTTTGATTTGCCCTTCGAAGTCCATACAGATGCATCAGACTTTGCTCTTGGAGGGGTGCTGGTGCAGAATGGGCATCCTGTGGCATTTGAAAACAGGAAGCAGAACGATACTGAGAGACGGTATTCAGTACACGAGAAGGAGATGACAGCAGTCATTCACTGCATCAATGCATGGAGGCATTACCTGTTAGGGAAGCATTTCCTTGTGCTGACGGACAATGTTGCTACCAGCTGTTTCAATTCTATGAAGAAGTTGACACCGAAATAGGCAAGATGGCAGGATTTTCTTGCTCAGTTCCATTTCACGATACAGTACAAACCTGGCAGTGCAAATCAGGTTGCTGATGCTCTTAGCCAAATTCCAGTTACTGATGGGATGATGGCTGCACTTAGCCAGATTGCAGGAGATATGCTACAAAAAATTCAAGATCAGACGAAGGATGATCCCGTGACTAGTTTGTTGTTAAAACAGGTCCAAGAGGGGGTAACTCGACGGTTTTGGGTAGAGGATGGTGTGCTCTACGCCAAAGGAATGAAGCCCTATGTCCCGAAGTGAGGTGGACTTCGACAGTTGTTGCTGAAAGAAACTCACGATGCTCCTTGGTCAGGGCATCCAGGGTAGGAACGAACCCTTGCCTTACTAGCGGAAAGTTATTACTGGCCTCAGATGGAATCAGATGTTGAGTTGTATGTGCGCACATGTCTGGTGTGCCAGCAAGATAAAACAGAAAGGAAGAAGATGGCAGGTACCCTGGAACCTCTTCCTATTCCAAGCAGACCTTGGGAGAGTGTATCCATGGATTTCATCAATGGTTTTCCCAAGGTGAATGACTTCACTTCGATATTTGTGGTGGTAGACAGATTTTTGAAGTATGCCACCTTCATTGCAGCTCCAAAGGTATGCTCTGCTGAAGTTACTGCTCAATTGTTCCTTAAACACATTGTGAAACTTTGGGGCCTTCCGCTGGATATAGTCAGCGACAGAGACACACGCTTTACTGGCCAATTTTGGATGGCCTTGTTTGAATTGTTGGGCACACAGCTCAATTTATCCACCAGCAATCATCCGCAGACAGATGGACAGAGGGAGCGGGTTAATGCAATGCTGGAGGAATATCCCAGGCACTATGTCACTGCGAACCAGGAGAATTGGGTAGATTTACTTGATATTGCCCAATTCAGCTACAATCTGCAGCAAAACTCTTCCATTGGAATGAGCCCATTCGAGTTGGCAACTGGCCAACAGCCTCTTACTCCCCACGAAGTTGCCAAGCAAAAGTCTCAAGGGAGATGTCCTGCAGCTTACCACTTTGCTCGGGCTAATCAGGAGAGAACCGACAAGGCAAAGGACTGCTTGACTAAGGCAGTGAAGAGGATGAAGAAATTGGCAGACCAGAAAAGGAGGGCAGTAGAGTTCGAAGTGGGTGACAAAGTGATGCTGAAACTGACTCCACCAATCTGAAAAAAGATCACTCGAAAGTCTGCATATAAGGGACTGATCCAGCGTTATGATGGTCCATTCCTTATCACTAGAAGGATTGACAGGTTAGCTTACAGACTGGATCTTCCTAGTTGTCTCAAGCTTCATCCAGTTTTCCATGTTGCCTTCTTGAAACAATATGTTGAGGACCCAGTAGACCCTGATGGATATGTTCGACGTCGGGCTCCTTCAACAATCAGGAAACAATTCATAGAGATAGCAGAAGCTATCCTTGACCACAAGATTGAGGGAATGAGTAAGAAAAACAGAAGAACTCATTACCTAGTAAAGTGGAAAGGGAAAGCACCGGAGGAAGCCACTTGGGAGAAAGAGACGACATTGTGGCAGTTTGAGGATCTCATCAAACAGTACCACGCCTCCATTCCAACGAGGTCGTTGGATACTTCAGGTGGGGGTGGCTTGTCACACCCTAACTAACTTGGGTGCATAACGTCGGTCTTGGTGGCACCTTGCACCAAGACAGACCTTGTGTGGGAATCAAGGTGATGCGGCTAAGTGGTTCGACAGATTGGGGCGGACTGTGGCAGCATGAGACCACCCGGCTGAGCATGGCAGCAAGGGTTGGGCTCAATTGAAGCAATGTCGGTGCATAGCTTCGGATTGCATGGCATGGGTTGAACCCAGCATGCATAATGGTTCGTGTAGCAAGGCTAAACTGCTGAATGTGGGCACATGATTGGCACATGGCTGCAAGGCATGTGACCAGGAGGATGCTGAGACTCAGTCAAGGCAGTTTGCTGAACAAGGTCTAGTCTGTGGGAAGCAGTTCTGGACGTTCCTAGCCTGAATCTGGTCCAGATACATGTTGACAAGGGGCAGTTGCATATCAGATGCTGAATAGATGGAACTGTCTGCCAGGTGTTGCACAGGGAGCAGTCTTGCTGACCAAGTTTGCTATGGAATAGCAAATCGTGGGTACCTACCCCTTGGCAGATGGGGGTGTCATCTGCCATACTCTGTGTATAAATAGAGGTGCTTGGGCATTCTGTAAAGGCAGAGAAAGTGTTCTGGCAATTGAGAGTTCCTTGTAAATTGTTGAGTTCAATATATAAGGTTTGGGAGTGTTGTCCCAGTAATTCGTGTGTGTGCCTCTGTGTGAGTTTCTGTCCCTTGTTCTTGAGATTGTGTGGCTGGTTGCAGTGGCAACGCCTTCACAGGTAGCCTCGAAAAGAAAAACAAAAATTACCCCGTGACACCTAGAATGGTGGCCAGGTAATTGCTAAAGATTTTTAGGTCAAAATAAGGTTACTATCAAATCCGAAAGGTTGATAAATCTTGATAGAGGTAATATGGGGTGTATTACAAGTATGCAAGTATTCCGAAGTTAAAACACATTATAGAGAGAATTTGGGTAGGAAGAAATTAGACACAACCTTATATTTTGGCTATAAATTTGTACACTGATGTCCAATTGGTTTGAGTTTTGGATAATACAAACTAGACTTCAAGGGCTATAAAAGTGTATTTCATGAAAATTCGTGAATCAGCTTCTAACTAGGTGAAAATTGAACCGAAAATATGGATAGAAAGTTTCTAGTGTACGAACGCCCCTTGCACCGTTCGGATGTATGACTTGAAAATGAATTTTTTTTGTAATAAAAATTAAGGATAAATAGAGAGTTGGAACCATCCGGACACCCCCAAAACCATTCGGATGCCTTGCTAAAAGATGGTCCCAATCAGTTTTTAGGGTTTTCTTCAATTTTCACCTTTATAAAAGCCCTAGGGTTGCGATTTGATGTCCTTTTACCTGTTTTTGACTCCCAATAAGCCTAGGAACTTCTAAGAGCAAGAAAAGAGGAAGAATGGAGGCACACACTAAGGATTAACAAACGGAGATTACGTCAGATATGCATAGAAACACACAATCTCCAGATTAAAGGTTGGGGTTCTTTATTAAATTCTTAGATTACGGCTAAGATTATTATGTATATACTTTCAATCTTTAAATATATGTTTGCAAAAAAAATTTTGGGAATTCTTGCAACTATGTGATTGTCTCTTGAATCTAAATGACTTTTATGCAAGATTCATATGTTCTTTAATCAAAAACCATAGTTCTTTATTTATAACCTAACATACACATTTTTTATATTAAAATTTGTAGGTTCTTGATTCTAAAACCCTAGTTTTGTTATGATCAATGTAAATATATTTGTTGAAGATCTCTTGCATGTTTTGTTGAATTATTTCCTTTGAAAATTTATGGACCATGATTCTTGTTTTTAGTTGGATTTTATTGAAAAATTGGGAAAAATATCTCATGTATGAGTGGGTGTGATTAACATGGACTGCATTCAACCAGATATCATAGAGGGGTTAGATGATTTTCTTACCTTGAGGAATTTGAATGTTTCCTAACACTCATAGTGGGTTGGTGTCTTGCGAGAATCAAACCACTAGTTGCTCATGGTGATCAAGGCAAATAGTTAGTATACTATTCTTGCGAAGTTACAACAATGTCGATGCTTTAGTATATGCTCTTCTTGAAAACGGGTCATCTTTGCGAGGATTGCATTGTTGATTAGGGGAGTGTATGTTTGTGTATGGGCTAGAATATTCTCGATCTATGGATTCATGTTAGCCAACCTACAGATATACATGAGATATATGTAGATTATGTTGATGTATGTCACTTGAGAGCTGTGATCTTACTTACTCATGAATTTTTGTTGTGGTTATTATAAACCTGAGATCTTATCAATTGTCACAATTTTAATTCAAATCCTTATATATTATTTTGCAAAGTGAGACCTTACTGTTTTATATTTTCAAAAAGTTGTTGGGTTTGAGAACGTTTCTCTGCTAGGCTTTTCACTCATCCTACAATATATGTAATTTTTCATATTGGGATATTGAGGCGGATCATGGAGTGGATCTAGATGTAGATGTCTAGAGACCTTTTCTTAGTTTTTAGATTTTGTGTTGTGGATGAATTTAAACAATGTTTTGGGAACATTCCATTATTTAGTTAACTGGAAGACTATTGTTTTAGTTTTGGATATATAAAAAAGGTTTTAGTTTTATTGATTTCAATATTTGGTTCCATTTGGAAGGTACAAGAGCGAACAATCAACCTATTGACATGGTTGGATGTCGTATAAATAGAAATGTCATCCAGGTGGATTATAGGGCGTTACATATCAGTAAAAGCTATGTGGAAATGAAGAGAATAAAGATTGTTTCTAAATCATTAAGTAATGAAAAAGGACTTGCTTCTTTGATAGCGCAAGAATCTAAAATAGCTCTAGAAAATGTGAGAGGATACTAGATGGAAATTAAGGCAAGTTAACTATTATACATTATGTTCTATTTAAGCTACAAGAATAGAATTAAATTGAAGTTAAGAAGGTTGAGGTTAAATTACAATTATTGTAAGTTATTGAGAAAAAAATATTAATAGGAGTAAATTATGATAGTTAAATTCTTTCAAGGGTGAAAGTGTAATTAGTGCATAGTGTTGTAATTATTGAAGGTAGAAGATGGTGGTTAGATTGAAAATAAAAGAACAAATAAAAAAAAGGAGAAAGAAAAAAAAAAAGGAAGCTTAGAGATGGAAGGAAGAAAGGAGAAAAGGAAATCAAGGCTTTGAGTGAATATCCGACGGTGACACTAACTCCGATTCTTACCAAATTTGAGAGTATGTTATTTACCATAGCTTGAATTTCAAATCTACTAGTCAATTTCTTCAAATGAAGTTGTTTTTTTTTAAATTTTCTATTTTCTTCTAGTTGATATTTTTTTTGAGTAGGAAAAGGTCGGTATGGAAGCTAGAAAATGGTTGGAAAGGTAATATTTTTTCACATAAGTTACTATGAGTTTGAAGTTTTTGGAATCAAGAAGTTGTTATTATGTTGCTGAAAATTAAGTAGATCAAATTTATTTGCTTGAAATTTTGTTAAGAAGTTGGTTGTTAATCCCTGTTTTGAGAGACAGCTTGAGTGGTCGTGAGAAAATGGCGATAACTCTCTAAAAAATTCGGATTTGTGCACCATATTTTTGTTAAAACATAGACTCATAGATCTTTCCAAGCATATATATAGTACTGAACCTAATTCTGTTTTTGTGAAAACTAACATCTCTTTGAAGTTGACTAAAATGCTACGACTGATGGAACAAAATCAGCTTAGTGCCTTTATAAACAAATGAGCATAACTCTTCACAAAAAACTCCAATTTTAGGGCATAAACTATGGTTAGAACGCTTAGGAAGTATACTCGATGATTAATTTGGGTTCTTGTTATTTTAGCAAGGATAGAAGCTTGTTTTAATTAAACTCACGCGAAGGGTTCTCATGTTATTTTAATGCATGTAAAATGTTTGAGGAAATGGTCGAACGAGAGAAAATGGGGCTTAAGTTATACAACCTTATTTGAGTTGAGTGTGGTATGAAAATAAGTTGAATTGGTTTTGATCGAAGAAACAAAAAATTAAAAATTTCGAATATGAGGTGTATTGGACCGCTTTGACACCCTTTAGTAAAATGAGCATAACATTTTATAGAAAATTGATGCACTGTAAATTTTGTCAGAAACTAGACGCAGAGACCTTTCCAATGGTATATGGTAGAACATCATATACTTTAGTAAAATGCGTAAATTCAGTTTTTAGCTTCTAACATATTTGGTTTCATGTTGAGTTAATGAAAATAATCCATGGGATGGGAGTTTGTCTTGATCTAAGTTAAGTTGAATCGGAATAAACAAAACTTAAAATGAAAGATGCTCATATGCCTACATTTTGCATCCGTTGAGTTATTTGGAGTTGAAACTCATTGTGTATAGGTATATGATATTTGTTAGGTCCAGAAGATAGTATGCCAATTCCACTTAGGGATCAAGCATAAAGCAGATGGGTGTAGTTCTCAGTGGTGATAGGTGAAATGTATTACTTCATAATATTTGGAAATTCAAGTATATGATATGGGTTTTATTTTTTTGATGTTAAGTGAAATCCCAATGATTCGATCTTAGTTGAGTTGATAAAATGTTGGATCAAATATGTTTTTGTGAAAATCTTGTAGTTGATAACTTGACATTACTTAAATGTTATTGTTAAAGCGTGACTTGTGGCACATCTGAACTATTTATTATATTGATATATGACAGTGATTTTATATTTCAAAGTGGGTTGAAAACATTTTAATTTTGTCGTTCTCCTCATGTGGTGAATATATTTTGGTGAAATGATATTTGATCCACATTTTGTATATTTTCATTTATTATGATGCACAGTACACTCAAGAAAAAGGAAGTTGAAGTTTAGATTTGGATTCATTATAGCACTTGCTGGGTAGAGAGATGAGGTTAAGTAAACTGATTGTGTACATATTATACAGGGGTGTTCGTTTCGTTGTTGATGTAAGGGATGAATTCCCAAATGTTTTATTTTAGTTTAAGTTACACTGTTGTGTATGATGTCATACAATTTTATGGTTTATCTCTTTTATGAGACCATTAGTTGGTATTAAATGCATCATTGCATTATTGGCATAGGTATTGTCATTTGTCAAATTATACTTCCATCTTTGGGATACCAAATAAGTCTCTCGGGATGAGGTATGACAGTTTCTGATATCAGAGCCAGTGTTTATGGATTATGTAGACATGTCATGGTCTAGTGTCTATTAGGGATTGTAAAAAGTGTGTTGTTGAGTTTGTGGAAATGGTGTATGAGTTGTTAGCCAAGTTTCAAAAATGTCTTGCGATTGTAGGGTGCATTCATACATCACTATATTATTGTATATATTGGCATTTTTTTTATTAACATAGTGCAATGAAAACAAACCTATGTTGTTAAAGGAGATAAATTACTGCATCTGGTGTAGCTATGACATGGAGTTAAGCAGATTGTAAAATATATAGTGGATTTGATATTGCACATGAGTAGTTAAGGGTGATAAAAAGAGTAGTTGAAAGTGTCACTACATTGGCTGGCACTAATATGGAAGCTGAACCAAGAACTCTTCTAGATGGTTTGTGTCTTTTGTAGGATTACAGTTTGGAGGCTTATCCATTCCTCATTGAATCTAATTCTCAGATTCTTGTGGGTATGGTCAATCAAAAATTCCAACCTCCCTAGAAATGTAGGACTCTTCTCAGCAAGATTTTTTCTATCCTAGGGAGATTGAAATTTCAAATACAACATACATATTGGGAGGGGAATTCAGTTGCAGATTCTTTCTCAAATAATGAATTTTTGAATGGAGTTTCTTCAACTTACTCCTCTTTAAATTGAGCTTATACTTATCTTTTCGATCACCTTCAGTTGTTGCTAATCTTATCTTCACAGAAAATAGCAGAATTTTTAATTATTTTAATATAACATTATCTTGTAACAACATGCATTTTACTTTATTCATAATGAACCTAGATGCATTCACGGGTAAGGCACATAACCCCCTCCCCCCACAATAGGTGTAATTCATTTTGAAAACAATAAATTCTCCCTTGTACAGTCGAGGTTTATCCAAAAAAATAATAAATAAATTAGATATTTTTAGTGGTACATAACCAAGAAAATTTACAGCCATGATAATAAAAGATTTGAAGAAGATCAACATTTAATACATGATTTTCTTTAGTTGGATTAAGGTTTCTCGTGTTTGAAATATTGTAAGCTATGACATATAGTCCCTTGTTTTGATTAGTATCTTAATTTATTTACCTGGATAGTGCACAAATTGGTATTGGTACTCTTCTGGTAGAGAAACAACCAATACTATTGTACGCAACGTATTTGCTAAGACATTGTAACACCCAAAAATACACTCTGGACGACATTACATTCTAAACCATTTATATCATGAGAGCACTAATAAAATCCATGAAGAAACAAGACTTCATTTGTCATCCACAATTAATTACAACAGTATCCCAAAAGAATAAGCCCAAGTCATGGCTATTACATCTCAAAAATTAATTAAAGTAACGCAACGGAATAAACAAAAGGAGCTAGACTACAAAATGTTCCAAAGTAATGTCCTAGTCTAGTACAAAAAAAAAGGAGGTCGTTATATGCGTCCACCTCGGGATCCACACTCCCGTCAAGTGGAGTCTCCCAAGTAGCGGGCTCCTCGACCCTGACGTCCTCCTTTAGCAGGTAATCTGAAAAATATTAGCGGTACGGGGTGAGCACGAAGCTCTGTAGAACAATTCTCTAAAACCCATACAAGGTTTAGAAAAGCATTTAAAATGGTCGGTCGCATTTTTAACATAACATAGATACATAATTTGAAATAAAGCGGTGACATTTAAAAAGGATCTCAAATTTATTTAAAAACATTACTTAAATGAATAAACGAGCACCTCATACAAATAATAATCATTAATGGTCATAAATAATTTCTCAACAATTCTTTCGGTAGGTGGCATACTTTGGGGTAACCTCCACCCCCATTTAGGTCACTTTTGATTCTCAAGCATCCATACCGGGAACCTCTTGAGAATGGGTGAGCATCCGTACATGGAACCACTTGGGAATGGGTGAGCATCCTTCCATGGAACCTCTCACTAATCACTACATTATTGTCTCAAGCATCCTTACTAGGAACCTCTTGGGAATGGGTAAGCATGCTTTTATGAAACCTCTCACTAATCACTACATTGTTTTCTCAAGCATCCTTATCGGGAACCTCTTGGGAATGGGTGAGCATCCTTTCATAGAAATTCTCACTAATCACAACATTGTTTTCCCAAGCATCCTTACCGGGAACCTCTTGGGAATGGGTGAGCATCCTTCCATGGAACCTCTCCCTAATCACTACATGGCTTCCCCAAGCATCCTTATCGGGAACCTCTTGGGAATGGGTGAGCATCCTTCCATGGAACCTCTCACTCAAGTGCATCACAAATAACCCAACCAAGCATACAAATCCAACATTTATCTCAATTTACAAGCATCTATCCAAAATTCCTAAAATATATCATGTAAAAATTCTACAACTAACTAAGAAAAGTACATGATGTCACAATTGCATCATTTTAAAGTTCAATATGAAATGCTAATGTTTTAAAATCAAGAATTAAGAAAAGTTTAGAGAAAAGTTCACCCCTCTTGAAATCTAGGGTTTTTAGCCAAGAGCAAGGATGTAATGGTTAACCAACCATTAATATTGTTTAAAGCATGTTAATATTCACAAGGATATCAAGAATCAATGATCTATAGCATACATATAAGATTAAGGGTGTAAAAAATACATATAAGTAAACCTAGCCTCAATGTAAGTGAATGATAGAAAACCCCTACCTTAATTCCTTAGCTTTTGTGTGTAAAGAACTTGAGCTTTGATCTTCCCCACTTGAAAATTTCTCTTGATTTCTTGTTTCTCCCCTTCCTTCTTCCTCGCTAAGACTCTCTCTATGATAGTATGGATGAAATGGATTGCAAATGAGAGAGAAAACACCCAAAACCCATCCCAGACTCGTAGCCCTCGAGTTGGCCCATCCGGACGCGTGTTTTTACCGTCCGGACGAGTGTTATGCGCGTCCAGACATGTGTCTATTCCCGTCTGGATTCATGTTTCTACGCCCAATTTTCTGCCATGCGCGTCAGGACGCGTGTCTATTCCCGTCCAAACGCAGGTGACAGAATACCCTCAATTTCTAGTGTAGTTTTGACCTATTTAGAGGTTGAATTGAAAATTTTTCGTGATATACACTTTTGTATCCCTGAAATTCTACTATCCACTGTCTAAATTTCAGATCAAAATAATGTCAAAATAGAAAGTTATTATTAGAACACTAGGGCAGTATCCAAAAATTTTTTTTACTCAAATTCTCTCAAAACTGTGTTTTGACTCCTGGCTACCCCAAACTTCTACAACATATCCTATTACCTCAAATCACATCTTTATTTCTACTCTTACTATCTACTTAGTTCATCCATACATCTTTACATATATTAGCATTTTTACAGTAATTATTTATTATATATTTATATACATATATAAAAGAAAATACGGGGTATTACAAACATGATAGAATATTCAAGCAACTATGGAGGTTGCCATAAATATACTTTAGTTTGGTTTAGGTTGCATGGGCTTTGATGTACCCAAGATTTGCATAGTCGTTGTATAACAAATAATTGGACTAGTTGTGGACAATTTTATACACTAATATTTCCGTTGATACTTTAGTAAGAGAGATAGTGCTAGAAGATACTACATATAGAGGTTGCATGTTGAATGTGGGAGTTAGAGATTTATGTGTTAATTTTATGTCTCTGGAGACGTTGATATGATTCATGAGATGAATTGATTGTTGAAATATCATGCTATTATAGATTGTTCGAAAATGAGAAGATATTTTAGCTACCAAATGAAAGAGTATAAAACTTCTAGTGATCGAAAAGGGAGTTTCAAATGTTTAGTGTACTCAAACAAAGGTAAGTTGGGCTACCTAGCTTATATAGCAGACACTAAAGAAGAAAAGATATAGTTGACATATATTTCTGTAGTTCAAGAATTTTCAGATATATTCTAATAGACTTGCCAGTATTATCATTAGACAGAGGTAGAGTTTATGTTTCAGTAGTTCAGGAGTAGTTCACCTATATTTATTACTCTGCATCACATGGTTTTCTTGAATGAGAGGAATTAGGAATTTAATTAAAAATATTAGACCGATGATTTGTTGAACGTAGTAGATTGTCATGGGGTGATCTTGTTATGTTTGTAAAGAAAATGATGAGATTGTGAAAAGGTACATTGATTACTACCAATTGAATGAGGTAACAACAAGTAGTAAATATATTTTACTTGGTATTAATGATTTATTTGATTAGTTCTAAGGGGCTAAAATATTTAGTAAGATTTATCTTAGATTGGGTTATCCTTAGTTAAAAAAAAGATGTGGTGATGTTCTGAAAATAGTTTGTCAAATTAGGATGGTCACTTTGCATTTCTAATGATGTTGTTGAGGTTGACAAATGGTATAGTTGTGTTTATGAATTGGTTAAATCAGGTATTTCAACCTTATTTAGATTCATTGATGTTATACTTGTGTATTCTCATATTAAGGAATAATATAAACATCATTTGAAAATTGTGCAACAGACTCTATGAGGCAAAAATTCACCAACTAAGGTTAGTAAGCATGAATTTTGGCTAGACTGTGCTATATTTGTTGGGACATGTAGTTTCTGGTGATGGTATTTTTGTTGATCGGAAGAAAGTCGAGATAGTGAAAAAGTGACAAAGACCAACTATAGTGATAGAGATTTACAATTTCTTGGGCTTAGTTGGCTATTATCATAGGGTTGTACAAGAATTTTTAGAATTAACAATACCTTTGACACAAGAAGAATACAAAGTTTGAATGCGATGATGTTTGTGAAAGTAGTTTTCATATGTGAAATAATTATTTAATTTTTATCCCCAGTGTTGACTATACACTCAGGTAGTGGTGGATATGTGCTATACAATTATGTTTTTTTTATTAGATGTTGGGTTGTAATTTGATATAACATAGTTGGATGATTGTTAATGCCTTCAGACCATTAAAAATCCCTTAAATGAATTACAGTACTCGTGATTTGTTGTGTTTATTTTATTTATACTGATCATCAAATGTTGAAATAATTATTTACTCAAATGGAGTTTAATTTGATGAATAGGAGATGATGAAATTAATTAAGGATTATAATTTCTCTATCATTAATATGTTGGAAAAGTTAATGTAGTGGGTGATGGACTAAGCAAAAAATCATCAAGAATATTTTCTTGTATTTAGAGTCCCTAGGTGAATAATTTGATTGACTTAAAAGGAGTTCAAATATTTATTTACTCAAAAGAAGTTTAATTTGATGCAAACGGGATGGATGAAAATAATTAAGGACTATAATTTCTCTATCATTATCATGTTGGAAAAGCTAATGTAGTGGGTGATGCACTGAGCAGAAAAACATCCGAAAGATTTTCTTGTATTTAGAGTACCTAGGTGAATAATTTGATTAATTTAAGATTGATGGGGATGCATATGATATTGAATGGTATAGAGGTATTATTAGCTCAATTGCAAGTTAGACCCTTACTGGTAGATTGGATTAGGAAGTTGTAACAAAACGACTCACATTTACAAAGGATCATAAAAGAGGTATAACATGGTAGCATGATTGATTTTGTAATGTGGCCGATGTTATGTTATGTTTTTACACTTAGTTATGTACTGAGGGATACTTTTTTGAATAGAGATGTTACAGATACAACCTATAATTTTATGTATATTGTGCATCCGAGGAATACGAAACAATATAGAGATTTGAGAAACGATTATTGGTTGACTAGAATGAGAAGAGAGATTGCTAATTTATAGTCAATGTGTAGTGCATTGATAGATAAAGACTTAATATTAGTATCTTATAAGTTTATTACAACTTATTTTGATTTTCGAATGGAAATGAGAGCATATTTGTAACACCCCACATTTTCTTTTATATATGTATATAGTTATATGGTAGATAATTGTTGTAAAAATGAGGATATGTATAATGATGTAAGAAAGAATCACATAGGTTAAAACATTAGAAATGAATAATTGGGAGACAAATGGATTTGGGAAGTTTAAGTTTCAAAGGCATTTGAGATTGAAAATAGTTATTAGATACGTTTTTAAATGTTTTTAGGTCAAAATAATGTTTACATTGAATCCGGAAGGTCGAAAACCCTTGGGAGAGGTAATATGAGGTGCATTGGAAGCTTGGAAGTACTCCGGAATAAAAACACAAATTACGTAAATTTCGGGTATAAAATATTTTGGATACCTCTTAATATTTTAGCCATAACGTTTTATACCTAAGTCCAATTGCTCTGAAATTTTTACAGTAGATAGTAGACATCTAGGGCTACAAAAGTGTATTTCATAAAAATTTTCCAATTCGACCTCTAAATGGGTCAAAACGACCCTGGAAGTCAGACCAAAAATCTATCCGCTGAAGCGTACCGGTACGCAGCACTCCAGTAGCCTCAGCATACCGGTACGCCCGATAAATTTTTGGCCCTCTTGGGGCGCGATCTAGGTCACATTTTTGGGCCTATAAATACTTTAGGCCACCTCCTTAGTCGTTCATACACCATTCTAAACCCTAGATTGCTTGGGAGAGAAAGAGAGGAAGATCAAAACATATAGATCAAGATAGATTTACACCTCATAAAAATCCAAATCGAAATTTCTCAAGAACACCATTCTCTTCCTCTCTTCTTCTACACTTTTACTACACCTTTATTCACACCTCTTGGAACCCTAAGAGAAGACAAGAGGGAGATCTTTGGAGCTTGGGTTAGCTTAAAACTCTTGGATTCAAGGTAGGGGTTTTCTCTCATTCACTTATATTGAGGCTAGGGCTTATACATATGTACTCCTCACACTCTAAACCTTATATGTATGCTATAGATTCATTGATTCTTGATATCCTTATGCATATTACCATGCTTTAAACAATATTAATGGTGGGTCAACCATTAAACCCTTTTTCTTGGCTAAAAATCCTAGTTTTCAAGAGGGATGAACTTTTTTCTAAATTTTGAGTATTCTTGATTTCAAAACCTTAGTGTTTCATATTAATCAATAAAATGATGTTGTTGTGATCTCTTGTATTTTACATACTTAGTTATTAAAATTGTTACATGATAAATTTGGGGATTTTGCTTATAAATTGGAGACTTGTGAAATTGTTTGGCATTTGAGAACATATTGGATAATGTATTGCTTGTGTGGTTATTTGGATAAACCTTGAGGGTGAGAGGTTCCTTGTAAGGATGCTCATGCCAAGAGAGGACAATTTGTGACATTATCAAGAGGTTCCTTGTAAGGATGCTTGAATAACTCAAACCTTGAGGGTGAGAGGTACCTTGTAAGGATGCTCATGCCAAGAGAGGACAATATGTGACATTATCAAGAGGTTACTTGTAAGGATGCTTGAATAATTCAAACCTTGAGGGTGAGAGGTTCCTTGTAAGGATGTTCATTCCCAAGAGAACAATATTGTATCATGTGTTGAAAAATGGTTGATATTTTGGGAAATGGATGTTTATGGGAATGGGTTGTTATGGTATATTTATATTAAAATTGTTATTTAAACTTGAGATCCGTTGATAAATGTCCTTGTTTTACTTCAAACATTATGTATACTATTTGTGAAATGAGACCGACCGCTTTATATGCTTTTCTAAACCTTGTATGGGTTTGGGAGAATTTTTCTACAGAGCTTCGTGCTCACCCCTACAGTTGAACCTTTTTCAAATGTCGGGCCAGAGGATGTACTCGGTACTAACGAGCCGTACCTTAAGGAGGCTTCACTAGAGGGATACTTGGATCCCGAGTGGGACATCTAGAGATGTCGTTTACTTTTTGTTCTAGACTAGAATACTATTTTGGAAACACTGTATAGTCTAGATTTCTTTTGTAATTTCCGCTGCGCTATAATAGTAAATTTTCATTGGGAATGTAAAGGCCAAATATGACATATTATTTTGGGATATTGATATAAATGTTATGGATTATTGTTAGGAAGTCTTTTTATTGATGGTTTATCTTAGTGCTCTCATGGTATGAATGGTTATTGAATGTAATGTCGTCCAGGGTGTATTTTGGGGTGTTACAATATTACTATGAATTTTTACAAGGACTTACATGAAACAAATTAAGTATGAATCTATTTCAGTTATTGTGGATTGATGGATGAACTTTGCTCTCTTTTGGTAATTAAACATACATATTCACCTAGAGGTATGGTTGGGTTTTTTGTTGAGAGTGTATGATTGTGTGGAATACTTTTTACCTACTGTAGTAGATAGAGATCCAAGACTTACATTAAGATATGACCTAGTTAACAACATGTTTTTGGTAACTCTTTGAAGTTCTGTGTAGTTTATCATCCTAATTTTATGAGAAATTTGAGCATGCTATTTATACCTGAAGTTATACTTCGTGCTGGTGTACTAGAAATTCAAAGGTAAAAGTACTTATTTTTCTTCAATAGAAGTTGCTTATAATTAAAATTAGCGTGGTGGTATTGGTATGGCACCGTGTCAAACACTTTATGGTAAGAAGTGTAGGACCCCATTGTGTTGGATTAATATGAGGGAAAAAATATTTGGTCTTGAGTTCAGATGCATAACTATATAAAAAGATGAAGTGATTCAAGTAAGATTAAAGGTCGTTTAAAGCATATAGAAAATGTAAGTTGTTAAGCAAAGGAAACATTTAAAATTTGTGATGGGTGATACTTGTGTTGATAAGAAAATGTGACATTTTAAGATTTTCATTGGGGGATCAAGAATTTATGAGAATATGGCACAAAAAATGTGTTAAGATTTGACAAGGAAGAAAAGCTTAGTCTAAGATATATTTAGTCATGTGAGATTATAGAGAAAATTGAGGCTATAGCTTGAAGGTTGGTTGTATTAATAGAATTGTTTTGTTTTCATGACATACTTTATATTGCTATGCTTTGAAGTATATATACACTCAATTCTTATAATATTTTGGTTGAGCAGTCTACTGAGTTAAAAGGAAAATTTTATTTATGTCGAGGAGCCAATAAGTTATATGTAGAAGGACCATTATGTTGGCCAACTATTGTGTCATAGTTACTTGGAAAAGAGGGGGAAAAAAGATCAATGATTGGTAGTAGCAGAACTAGTAATTAAGATTTTAATTTGTGATTGGATGATCTGAGTATGAACTGCATATCATAAGCTTGCAATTTGAATGTCTTTGCTCTTTAATGGCTTTGTTTCATAGATGACCTCAGCTCTGTGGATGACCTTGGTTTTGGTAATATATGTTAGTTGGATAACTTATGGAAGTAGATGGACATATATTGTGAATCAGACTCATATGGTTGAAGCATAATGGCTATGTTGATTAATGTCTTGAATTATATAATGATGCTGTGTTGAAAAGGAAAAGTTGGTTGGGAAAAGGATTGCATGAATATTGAGTACTTTTGGTTTTGGGATTCAGGACCGACTATTCTCAAGTTAAATTTCAAGGTCTCAATGACCCAATAAGCTTTGTGCTCTATTTCTACCGATAAATAAAAAGTCTTACCATAGACTAGCCTATAGGGTGATATACCTAGAATGGTCTCGTAAGCAGTGTGATAAGCCCATAGGGCATCGGTCAACCTAAGTGACCAATCCTTCCTATTAGGATTCATCGTTTTCTCTAGGATGTTCTTGATCTCCCTATTGGCCAACTTGGTTTTGCCATTGGTCTATGGATGATAAGCGGTGGGCACCTTGTGTGTGATGCCATACTTATGCATTAAGGATGCAAATGGCCTATTACAAAAATGAGAACCACCATCACTCATCATTGCACGAGGCATCCCAAACCTTGAAAAGATGTTTTGTTTTAGGAACTTGACCACCACCCAGTCGTCATTGGTCTTGTTTGGGATAACCTCTACCCACTTGGACACATAGTCCATTGCCAATAAAATATAGAGGTAGCCAAAAGATATAGGGAATGGACTTATGAAGTCAATGCCCCAAAAATCGAATATCTCAATTACTAACACGGGGGATAAAGGCATCATATTCCTAGGGGTCAAACTACCCAATCGTTGGCACCTATCACATTCTTTGCAAAAAGAAACACAATCTTTAATGAATGAAGGTCAATAAAAAGCGGATTGCAAAACCTTAGTCGAAGTTTTCTTTTATGAGAAGTGGTCACCGTTTGCCTCGGAAGGACAAAATAAAAGGGCTTCCCGTTGTTCATTTTCAGGTACACATCTCCTCATCACTTGGTCTGGGTAATACTTGAACAAATGCGGGTTTTCGAAGTAGAAGTACTTCACATCCGCCATAAATATCCTTTTGTCCTCTGGGCTCCAATGCAATGGTATTTTTCCTGTGGCAAGATAATTACAAATGTCAGCGTACCAAGGAAAAACATAATGAATAGAAAAAAAATGCTCATCAGGGAAAAAGTCAAGGATAGGAATATGCTCTTCGGTCGGGACAAATGGTCCGCCACCACATTCTCCACTATTTTCTTGCGTTTAATGGTCAAGTTGAATTCTTGTAAGAGGATGATTCACCTAATGAGTCTCGGTTTTGCGTTTTTCTTAGACAAAAGATACTTCAAAGCAGACTGAGCAGTGTAGACTATTATAAGCGAACCAATGATGTAAGACCTAAATTTGTCCAATGCAAATACTACGGCTAGCAACTCTTTTGCAGTGCTGTTGCGATTCATTTTTGCTTCATTTAGAGTCTTACTAGCACAGTGTATTACATATGGCCTCTTATCTGCCCTTTGGCCAAGCACAATGCTAACCGCGTAATCACTCGCGTAGCACATGAGCTCAAAAGGTAAGTCTCAATTAGATGGTCGCATTATTGGAGGTGAGGTGAGCATGCTTTTGAGTTTTTTAAATGATGCCTTGCAATCATTCGACCACACAAAGGGGACATCTTTGGAAAGCAAATTGGTTAAGGGTCTTTCTAATGCACTAAAGTCTTTTATAAATCTACGGTAAAAATCGACATGGCCAAGAAACGACCTAATGTTTTTGATGACTTTTGGTGTGGAGAGGTTGGAAATTGCTTCAACCTTGGATTTGTCGACTTCAATCCTCTTTGCCAATACGATATGCCCAAGCATTATCCCTTGTGTCACCATGAAGTGGCACTTCTACCAGTTGAGTACCAAATTCTTCTCGTCACATCTTTCAAGTACTCTTTCTAAGTTTTCTAAACACTCCTCAAATAAGTCCCCAAATACGGAAAAGTCATTCATGAAGACTTCCACAATTTTCTCCACCATGTCGTTAAAAATCCCTATCATGCATCTCTGAAAGGTCCCCAGGGCATTGCACAACTTGAATGGCATTCGGCGATAGGAGAAGGTACCAAAAGGGCACGTGAACGTTGTCTTCTCTTGGTCCTCCAAAGCGATCTCAATTTAATTGTAGCCGGAATATCCATCCAAGAAGAAATAAAAAAGGTGTCCGACTACTCTCTCCAAAACTTGGTCGGGGAATGGGAAGGAAAGTGATCATTTCTTGTGCAAGAGTTGAGTTTTGGATAGTCATTACAAACTCTTCATCTGGTGACCACTCTTATCGAAATCAACTCATTCTCCTCATTTACAACCATGGTGACCCCCTATTTATTTGACACTACATGAGTGGAACTAACCCATTTACTGTTGGCAATTGGAAAGATGATGTCCACATCAAATAGTTTGAGTACATCATCCCTCACCACATCCTTTGTGATAGGATTTAGCCACTTTTGTGATTGTCTGGACGGTTCGGAGTCTTCTTCTAGGTAGATTCGGTGTGTGCAAATGAGGGGGTTTATCCCTGTGATATCGGCAATCGTCCAACCAATTGCGCCCTTGTGCCTCCTCGACACTTTCAATAAATCCTCTTCTTGCTTCAGCTCCAAAGAGGAACTTATCACCATCGGGAAGGTCTTGTGCTCCCCGGGAAATGCATACTTGAGTGAAGAAGGTAGTATCTTCAACTCCAAGTTAGGTGTGTATATGGTTGATTGGATAATTATCTTCTCTTGCTGTGAAATTTTCTCAAATATCAGGGTCTAATTTTCTACCCCTTATACAATTTTTGGCTCCTCATCATCAACACATTCCCCCTTTTCCAAACTTGAATTGCAAAGTAGCTCCATATGGTTCCCCACCAAGGTGTCAATCTGATTGACTTCATGCACTTCCTCATCATCCCTTGGTTACTTGCACAAGTTGATCACATTAAGGTTCATTGTCATATTCCTGAAAGTAAGCTTCATTAGACCATTCCTACAATTTATCACGACATTAGATGCAGTAAGAAAAAGCCTACCTAAAATGACAAGAATTTGAAAACTAGGATTAGCAACCGAATGAGTATCAAGTACAATAAAATCAACAGAAAAATAATTTTTTTCCACTTGAACTAAAACATCCTCAACTACTCCCCTTGGTGTTTGATTAATCTTGATTAATTCATGATTTAATTAAGTTAATAGGTCAATTGTGTTAGTTAAACAAAGTTAAACTAATCAAAATTGACCTATTACGGTTAGTATGTGAATTAGGGATAATGCATTAATTGTTGTTATTTTCAGGGTTTTATGCGTCAAAGCTACAAACTACCGGGGAGCAAATTGTGAATTCTAAGATGACAATTATTAAAGCCCTAAACAAAAAGAGATTAAAGTAATCCAAATGTAATCTTTTGGAAGCTTGTGGAATGACAACTTTTGGAAGCTTGTGGAATAACAACTTTTGGAAGCTTGTGAATGACAACTTGTGAATGACAACATTTGGAAGCTTGTGAATGGTATTTTTGGGGTTTATAAATGTTATCCCTTGGGGTTTGTAAAGGCTTGGCCTATAAATACCACCCCTTTGTGGCTTGTAAGACATAAGTTTTTTGCTTGATATAAGTGTTTGAAGAGAAATAAGTTTTGGTTAGATAAAAGTTTTTGCTAGAGTTCTTGGTTGTGAAAATCCCTCCAAGTTGTTATTGCTTTCTTTCTTCCCTTAAAGGAGTGAAACTCTTCCACTTTTCTAGAGCTTTACCAAAGCCGTGAAGGGTGGAACGTGATTCACTCATTCTTTGTCGAAGATCGTTTATATTAATGCATTTCGTTTATTGCTTTCTTTGTATTGTTACTTTCTTTTATATTGTCATCTTTTGGTTGTGGAATACCCACCAAGTAGTATTGCTTGGTTGTGGAATACCCACCAATTAATTACTGCTTTCTTTTATTGCGTTATTATCTCTTGGTTGTGGAATACCCACTAAGTAGTATTGCTTTATTTTATTGTATTGTGTTATTATCTCTTGGTTGTGGAATACCCACCAAGTAGTATTACTTGGTTGTGGAATACCCACCAATTAATTATTGCTTTCTTTTAATTTAAGTCTTGTTTTATTTTACTTCCATTGTCGAAGATTGTTTATATT
>CM042189.1:27895858-27918531 GCA_023539305.1 Ilex asprella
GGTATGTCATTTTAACTCATTGTCTTTCCTCCCTTTAGAGTCAAATGTTTCGGTTTGACGGGGTTGAGAGTGGATGAGTTGGTGAGCCTTTGATATTCCGTAGGCCTAGTCACGGTTTATACTTAGATACTCACCAATCTCATCCCTAGCTTCCCCCGAATCAATCGTTCATTCATGCTCAATCGGAGGAAGGCTTTGAGTTGATTTGGTATTCCCATTGGAATGAACCATTTGGATTAGCCAACACTTGCTTTCATTTTATTATCACAACTTAAACCACCACCAAATTTCAAAAAAAAAAAATGATTTTGCCATTTTATTTAATAAAAATCACTTTCATGATGGTTCACTTCCTTCCTTGAGGAGACGACCTTGGAATACTTTTCCAAGTAAAACACGACCCACGAAAGTCTCCTTGTGATTGGGGAGAACTTTTGTTCACACACACACATTTCATTCATTCCATTTTCCTTGTCTCATTGCCCTTTCTTTTGACACTATCCCTAGGGGAAGAAATCTTTTCTCCCCCAGCCATACATTGCATCATTTGAGGGAGAGTAATTAGGGGCTATTTGAGGTAAGGTTTATTTGACAATCAGTGTTCTAACACTTCGGTCCGCCAATTGAAGAGTGATTGGAATTAGCTTCAACTCATCAAGTTGCAACTGTTGATACACGGAGTAGGGTAGGAGGTTGGCACTCGCTCCCAAGTCTAGAAGTGCTTGCTCCATTTGGAAATTCTTTATGGTTATGGCAATGGTAGGGCAACCAGAGTCCTTGAATTTGGGCAGTGTTTTGGTCCTTAAGATGGATCTCACTTGCTCCGTGAGAAATGCCCTATTATGCACATTCATCTTCCTTTTCATTGTGCACAAGTCCTTCAAGATCTTCGCACATGATAGGATTTGCTTAATGGCATCGAGGAGTGGAATGTTTGTCTTCACCTGTTTAAACATCTGAATATTGTCAAAATAATTAGCCACTTTAGTCGGTGACTTCAGAAGTTGGGGAAAAGGGGCCGGAAGCATTCATGCACATTCAAATCAACAATTTTTTCATTTTCATGTGTCTCACCCCCTCGGAGTTTCCCTTAATCTTTTTTTTTTATTTCCAAAGTGGCCTTTGGTGGGACTTTTGGAAAAATAGTTTTGTCAATTTGTTTGCAACTCCTAAGGGTGGTGACCATCTTAAGTTGCTCACAACTCTCGTTGGTGGGCTCGGATGACTCAATCACGTGTTGACCCCTTGGGTTTTCTTAAGGTTGAGCGGTAAATTTCCTTTTTTGTTGGGCCAACCCTATGACATTGGTCAATTTTGTGATTTGAGTCCAAATATCATTGAAAGTGACGACAGTTTGGTTGTTGATTGTTGTTTGGCTTTGAATGAATTGGTGCACGATATCCTCCAAATTTCTTTTATGGGGAGCTTGGTAGGTGGGTGGGTTGGATGGTCCTTGTTGACCAAACCCTTGTGGAGGCGAGTTTTGTGAAAACCCTTGTGGATTGGACTGGGGTATTGGGAGCTTGACGAGGGACCTTGACATGATATTGATTTTGCTTGGGTGGCATGTGAGGTGAAAAAGAACTACACTTGTCAGGAATGGGGATTCTCATTCTTCCAACTAAAGTTCGGGTTATTACTCCAACCCGAATTGTATGTGTTAGAGTATGGAGAGAATGATTGCCTACTTTGGTTGAAGGCATTGACTTTCTCATGGTAAACTTCCTTGAGTTTTGGAATGTTAGGGCACTCCGATATGGAATGCCCAACACTCTCACAAATAAATCAAAACTACTCGGTCTTGTAATGTTATACACCTCATGTCTCCAATTCACCTCTAGACTCTCCACTTTTCGAGACAATTTTGTCATTTTGGCAAGCAAGTCTTCTTGGTCCCGTATATCATACATCCCTCTGCCACTTGGTTAACTACTACCTGAAGAGGACCTCAGTACATCGACGGAATCCGTAATATCCCATGATTGGGATTTTTTTGTCAATGTATTGAAATACTCTAGGACCTCATCGAGATCCTTGTTTAAAAACTCCTCATTGTACATCATGTTTATAAACTATCGACGGCCTGGTTTAATCCCTCCGTAGAAGAAGCTCACCAATTTCCATGGTTCAAATCCATGATGTGGAATGGATTGTAGCAATTCCTTGTATCGATCCCTACATTGATAAAACTGCTAATTAGATTTTTCTGAAAATTTTTGAATTTGTTTCTTAAGAGCAGTAGTCTTGGGCACCGAAAAAAATTTGTTCAAAAACTCAGAAATCATTTGTGCCCAAGAGCTTATTGATCGAGGCTTCAAGGTATTCAACCACATTTTGACCTTATCTTTTAGGGAGAAGGGGAATAATTTCATGCGAGCTATGTCCTCCATGGCATGATTCGTAAGTAATGTTGCAACTATTTCCTCAAATTCCTTAAAGTGCAAATAAGAATTTTCTCTTTTAATTCCATAGAATTGAGGAAGTAATTGTAACATTCCTGACTTAACAAGGAAGGCATGATCTTGGACAGGTAAAAGTATGCAAGAGGCAATGGTGTTACGAGTGGGTTGGAGATAATCCCGCATTGACCTCACCTGAGGATCAATTGGGATATCGTTTCCTTCATTCTTAGGGGGTAATTGCATTCTAGGGTTTGGCATCTAGGGTCTTCCACTCCCCCTCCCCTTGAGACATTAGCACCTACATCCCCAAAATTGTCACCGGCATCCTCGGGTGGGTCTTGGTCTAGGTCCATGTTTGGTCCTTGGGCTCGTCTCACTAATCTATTTTGATTGTCTCATTCCCACATTCAAAAATAATATCTACAATTGAAAGGAAAAGTAAACAAAAATATATACAAGGAGCAACATACATTGGTGCATGAGGAAAATCACAAGACTTACCTCTGTTGTCCGAGATCACCTTCTAATTCAAAGCTTTACCTTCCCCAGAAACGGCACCAAAAATGCTTGGTATCATTCACCCTAATCTCTAAACATGATCCCGGTTGTGTGTATATGACTTATATGGATAGGCGAGTGTCACTGTCCCTCGGGTTCAATACTAGAAATGGAAAAAATGTGTGTGTGGATGAAAATATGTGCGTGTGTGCAAAAGTGCTCCCCAAGCATAGAGAGACTTGTAATTATCGTGTTTTACTTGGAATTGAGTATTTCAAGGTCGTCTCCTCAAGAAAGCAAGGTCGAATTGTAGTGAAAGTGATTTTGTAAGAATTAAAAAGTGTAAAATCTTGTGAGTTTGTGTTTTAGTGAGTGGAAATTTTTTACGAAATGCAAGAAAAATAAGGTTGGCTAATCCGAAGAGGTCATTCCAATGGGAATGCCCAATCAACTCAATTCATTCAACCAATTGTGCCTAGGTATTTGATTGATTCGTAGGAAGTGAGGGACTAATGTGGAATGTAGGCTCAAGCATACCCCGTGACAAGTATACGGTGTATCAAAAAGTTACAACCACGTCCGCACTCAACCTAGTCAAACCAAACACTTTACACTATGATGAAAAATGGGGGAGAGTTGATTTAGCATACCCAAGAGAAAATTTTCCTTGGCTTAGCCAACTAAAAGCTTAGTTACCCATAGCTAAAGCAAGAACATGCACAACATAAAGAGACATAGTAATGAAATAGAGATAAAATAGAGTTTAAGACTTTTATTAATGCAAAAGGAATTTAAACTACTGCGGCAAGTTCATTAATACCCAAATAACAACGATTGGAAAACAAACCCAAATGTAAACATAGAAAGTTAATAACACGAAGCTAAACTTGATTAAACTTGAAATACATGAGATTAAAGTGCAATAAATAGAGATTACAAGTGAAATACAACTTACTACAAGTGAAATGGGTGAGAAAATGCAAATATTAAGCTCTCTCTCTCTCTAAAACTATGTCTTCTTCCTTGGAGCTTCCCTCTCTAAAATTATGTAAACGCTAAATAATGGAGTAGAGAATGCTTCATTTTCGTCCATGGGGCTCTCCTAGGTCAGTGTTGACTGAATTGCTCTCATTGGAAGAGGTTAGACCCAGCACAAGGTGTAGGCATGCCTACACCCCCATGTCTTCACCAGCCACTTTCTTTCTCTCTCATGCCTCTTCCATGCTCCTTTCTTTCAAAGTTAGACTTTTGTGTAAGTGTGGGAGCAGCAGAGGTGTGGGAGCAGCAGAGGTGGGCCCCCCAAGTAGATAGAGTTTGAGTTGCAGGTTTCTAGCATTTCTGGTCCAAACCTACCAGTAGAACAATGTCAAAACCTACCGTAGAACGATAATAAACCTACTAGTAG
This sequence comes from Ilex asprella, assembly GCA_023539305.1. NCBI lineage: Eukaryota > Viridiplantae > Streptophyta > Magnoliopsida > Aquifoliales > Aquifoliaceae > Ilex > Ilex asprella. Next base: position 27,900,164 of record CM042189.1, read on the forward strand.
GTTTTTTCCAGTAGGCAAAACCTACCGGTAGGTTCTAGCAGTCATTTGCAGAAGGCTCCAGTGCACTAAACCTACCTGTAGGTCGATCAACAAACCTACCGTTAGGTCTTCACTTGATTTGGCATTTTCTTAATTTCTTCAAATTCCAAGCCAACCGTTAAGCCTCACCTTCTTCTCCATTTTCTTTAAGCACTATGATGGAATCTTAACTCAAGTCATTTCCTACTCTTCACCTACAATCACACAAAACTTCATTAATTGGTAGATTAAATGCATTTTCACCGCAAAAAACAAGTATAAAAGGGGAGTAAAGATATCCATGATGTGCAATATTTTGTGCTAATCAAGTACTGAACAAGTTGGGAGATTCAAAAACATTTGGTTATGTGGTCATAGAACCGATAACCCCTATGTTCAATTCCATAACCAAGAAAGCCACAAAGATGAGTATGAGGTTCAAGTTTTGTACGCTCTTGAGATGGGAATAAGACAAAACAAGCATTGCCCAAAAATTTTTAAAAGAAAATATTAAGTTCTTTAATGAATGAGGTCGCCTTGACCTGTTGAAATGTGAGACATGGACTAACAAAGTCTCCAACGTGCCTTTTCATCCCACTTCAATACTACTGATGACGAAAATCATGGTACATCCTTGTGCCACCTAGATGTTCAACAAAACAAGAACAATAGAACTCCCTAAGGATCTCCTCTCTCAAATCCATAGACTGGCGAACCATAACCGTTCAACTGAATCAAAGACTACCATCCGCGTGAACGGCCCAGCCCTCGTCACCTGTACCCGACTGTATCTCGGTCCCTGATGGACAATATCTCCGTGTCCTGCACCTAGGACTTGATCACCGTACTCAGTAGGTAAATCATAGCCACCAAACTCCCCAAATAGCCCAGAGCCTGACTCATGTAGTGTAGCCCGAACTGCCCCATAGTCTTAAGCATCTGCTACTCCCGTGAAACCAGATTAGCCAAGATTCTCCGTGACTTCCAGTTGAGTGCATCAACCACCACATTTGCCTTACCGGGATGGTAATACAAAGTGAAGTCATAATCCTCCAAATACTCCATCCACTCGTGGTGTCTCATGTTGAGGTCTCGCTGAGTGAAGATGTACTTCAGACTCTTGTGGTCCGAAAATACTTCAAAATGATCACCATACAAATAGTGGCGCTAAGTCTTCTAGGCAAAGACAATGGTCGTCAACTCTATGTCATGCATGGGGTAGTTTTGCTCATACGTCTTCAACTGCTGAGAATAATAAGCAACCACCCTCCCACACTGCATCTATAAACACCCAAGTCCGTCCTTAGAGGCATCAGAATACACTGTGCACGCATGTCCCCTCTCCGAAACTGTCAGAATATGAGTTGAAGCCTCCTATTCAACTTTTGAAATGCCCTCTCACACAATTCCTCACAATGAAACTTGACCTCCTTCTAGGTCAATCTAGTCATAGCTACAGCTAGTCGAGAAAAGTCCTCAATGAACCTCCTGTAATACCACGCAATCTCAGAAAATTACGTATCTCAAAGACTGACTCCAGCCTCTCCCAACTCATGACTACCTCAACCTTCTCCGGGTCCACGGATACACCTGAAGTTGACATCACGTGTCCAAGAATTTTATCTCTGTCAACCAAAATTCACACTTGCTAAACTTAACGTACAATTGATGGTCTCTCAAGGTCTAGAGAAGAACCCTCAAGTGACCTTGATGCTTCTCCTCAGACTGAGAGTAGATCAATATATCTTCAACAAAGATCACGATGAACTGATCCAGGTAAGGTTGGAACACCTTGTGCATGAGATGCATGAATGTCGTTGGGGCATTCGTTAATCCGAATGGCATCACTGTTAACTCGAAATGCCCATATCGTGTTCTAAACACCGTATTAGGAATATCTACATCCATAATCCTCAACTGATGGTAACCCGTGTATAGATCTATCTTGGAGTAAACCCAGGCCCCTCTCAATTGATCAAACCAGTCATCTATCAGCGACAATAGGTACCTATTCTTGATGGTAACCCGATTCAACTGTTGATAATATATACATAGCCAAAAGTTCTTATTCTTCTTCTTGGCTAACAATACCGAAGCACCCCATCGTGAGGTACTCGCTCTAATGAAGCCTTTGTCCAATAATTCTTAAATTTGGACCTTGAGTTCTTGCAACTCTACAAGTGTCATTCTATGCAGAGTCATAGAAATAGGGAATTTACTGGGGTGCAACTCAATGGTAAAATCTACATTCTTATGTGGAGGTAATCCCGGTAGTTTTTCTAGAAAAATATCCTCATACTCACAAACCACCTGAGGTAGATCCAACTCCTGTTTCACCTCATCCTCTGGGATGAGGCTCACAAGATCTCGTATCACTTGTCCGTGCCAATAAGAATCATACACTACTTGGGATAAAACATCATGTTTCTCCCCCTGAAACTTGAAACGAACACCCTCTAGTGTATAAGCAGTGACCCTCCTCCGATTACAATCAATGACGACTCGGTGTGCCACCAACCAATCCATCCAGAGGATGACATAAAATTCTGACATGTCCATGACCCTATGGTCCACGGTGAGTAGAATCCCCGAGATCTCTAACTCACAACCTCGACATATCTAATCAATACGTACCCTAGCGTCTAGGGAAGAACTCACAGCAATTGCTCTTCCAAGGTCTCAACCTCTAAGCCTAAATCCCTCACACGTGATGCAAAAATGAATGAATGTGATGCACCAAAGTCAAATAACACCATTGTCCATAAGCGATAGAGTAGAAATGTACCCTTAATCACTGATTGATTCACTGCCTCGGTCTGAGGTATGAGGGCATAGACTCGTCCTATGCCCTAGCCCATCTAACCTGCTTGTTGAGTCCCCGCATGTGAAGTATTAAGGGCTTATGCTTCACTGGTACAGGGTGAAACAGGGAGGAACAACGTGTGCTTGTGTGAGTCCTACTAATGATTGGGATTGAGGCGTTTGGTCCTTTCTTCTAAAGTCAGACTTTTGTGTAAGAATGGCATGCTTGTATGTAGAATATGTCTGGGTATGTATGGAAGAAGTGGAGAAGGGCCCCCTAAATAGGTAGAGTTTGAGTTGTAGGTTTCTGGCGTTTTTAGTCCAAACCTACCTGTAGAACAATGTCAAAACCTACTGGTAGGTTTTTTACTGTAGGCAAAACCTACCGGTACGTTCTGACAATCAGCAGCAGAAGGCTCCAGTGCACTAAACCTACCAGTAGGTCGATCAACAAATCTATTGGTAGGTCTTCACTTGATTTGGCATTTTCTTAACTCTTTTTAACTTCCAAGCCAACCGTTAAGCCTCCCCTTCTTCTTCATTGTCTTTAAGCACTATGATGGAAGCTTAACTCAAGTCATTTCCTACTTTTCACCTAAAATCACACAAAACTTCATTAATTGGTAGATTAAATGGATTTTCTACCATTTTCACCACAAAAGCAAGTATAAAAGGGGTGCAAAGTTATCCACGATGTGTAATATTTTGTGCTAATCAAGTACTGAACAAGTTGGAAGATTAAAAAATGTTTGGTTATGTGGTCATAAAATCGATAACCCTTATGTTCAATTCCATAACCAAGAAAGCAACAAAGATGAGTATGTGGTTCAAGTTTTGTACGCTCTTGAGATGGGAGTAAGACAAAACAAGCATGCCCAAAAAAATTAAAAAGAAAATAATTGGGCACCTTTCCATAATGAATTTCATAGGGAGAACGATTAGAGATTGTCGAAGATGGAACCCGATTGATAGTGTGAACAACAATAAGGGCAGTTTATCCCCAAAAAGATTTGGGGAGAGAGGCAGAGCGAAGGAGATAACGGATGGTGTCAAGAATGTGATCATGCTTACGTTTTGCACGACCATTTTGTTGGGATGTGTGAAGACATGATCGATGAGACAATTAAGTTCTTTAATGAATGAGGCAGCCTTGACCTACTGACATGTGAGACATCGACTAACAAAGTATCCAACATGCCTCTTCATCCCGCTTCAATAGTACTGGGGACGAAGATCAAGGTATATCTTTGTTCCAGCTAGATGTATAGTAAAACAAGAGCAATGGAACTCCCTAAGGATCTCCTCTCTCAGATCCGCAAACTAGGGAACCACAACCCTTCCCCTGAATCAAATACTACCATCCGGGTAAATGGCCCAACCCTCGTCACTTGTATCCGACTATATCCCGGTCCCTGATGGACAATATCTTCGTGTCCTACCCCTAAGGCTCGATCACCCTACTCAGTAGGTAAGGTGTAGCCACCAAACTCCCCAAAATGCCTTGAGCCTGACTCATGTAGTGTAGCCTGAATTATCTCATAATCTCAAGCATCTATTACTCCCAAGAAGCCACACTAGCTAAGACTCTTTATGACTTTGGCTGAGTGCATCAGCCACCGTATTTGTCTTACCAGGATGGTAATGCAAAGTGAAGTCATAATCCTCCAAATACTCCATCCTCTTGCATTGTCTCATGTTGAGGTCCCGTTGAGTGAAGATATACTTGAGACTCTTGTGATCCGAAAATACTTCAAAATTATCATCAGACAAACAATTGCGTCAAGCCTTCAAGGCAAAGACAATGGCCGCCAACTCCATGTTGTGAGTGGGGTAGTTTTGCTCATGGCTCTTTAACTACCGAGGATAATAAGCAACCACCCTCCCGGACTGCATCAATACACACCTGAGTCTGTCCTTAGAGGTATTAAAATACATTGTGTACCTCTGTCCCATCTCTGAAACTATCAGAATAGGAGCTAAAGTAAGCCTCTTCTTCAACTTTTGGAATGCCCTCTCACACGAGTCATCACAATGAAACTTGACCTCCTTCCAAGTCAATCTAGTCATAGATGCAGCTAGTCGAGAGAAGTCCTCAATAAACCTCCTATAATACCTCACCAATCCCAGGAAACTGCGTATCTCGAAGACTGACATCCGACTCTCCCAATTCATGACTGCCTCAACCTTCTCCGGGTCCACGAATACACCCGAAGTCGACGCCATGTGTCCCAAGAATTTCACCTCTGTCAGCCAAAATTCACACTTACTAAACTTAACGTACAACTGATGGTCTCTCAAGGTCTGGAAAACAACCCTCAAGTGACTCCCATGTTCTTCCTCAGACATTGAGTATATCAAGATGTCGTTAACAAAGAGCACGGCGACCTGATCCAGGTAGTGTTGGAACACCTTATGCATGAGATGCATGAATGCCATTAGGGCATTCATCAATCTGAATGGCATCACTGTAAACTCAAAATTCCCATATCGCATTCTAAATGTTGTATTAGAGATATCTACATCCATAATCCTCAATTGATGGTAACCCGTGCGCAAATCTATCTTGGAGTAGACTCATGCCCTTCTCAATTGATCAAACAAATCATCTATCCGCGACAATGGGTACCTATTCTTGATGGTAACCCGATTTAATTGTCGATAATATATACATTGCTAAAAGGTCTTGTCCTTCTTCTTAGAAAACACTACCAAAGCACACCACGGTGAGGTACTCGCTCTAATGAATCCATTGTCCAATAATTCTTACAATTGGACCTTAAGTTCTTGCAGCTCTCCAGGTGTCATTATATGTAGATTCATAGAAATAGGGGATGTACAGGGGTTCAACTCAATGGTGAAGTCTACATTCTGATGTGGAGGTAATCCCGGTAGTTTGTCCAGAAAAAATATCCTCATACTCACAAACCACATGAGGCAGACCCAACTCCTGTTTCACCTCGTCCTCTAGGGTAAGGCTTACAAGCCAGCCTATCAATTGTCCATGCCAACGAGAATCATACACTACTTGGGGTAAAACATCATGTTTCTCCCCTGAAACTTGAAATGAACACCCTCTGGTGTATAAGCAGTGACCCTCATCCGATTACAATCAATGACGACTGGGTGTGCCGCAAATAAATCCATCCGGAGGATGACATAAAACTCTGACATGTCCATGACCCTAAGGTTCATGGTGAGTAGAATCCCCGAGATCTCTAACTTACAATCTTGACATATCTGATTAATGTATACCCTAGCTCCTAGGGAGAATTCACATGCAATGCCTCTTCCAAGGTCTCAGCCTTTATGCTCAAATCTCTCACACATGATGTAAAAATGAATGAATGTGATGCATCAAATTCAAATAACTCCATTTCCCATAAGCGAGATAGTAGAAACATACCCTAAATCACCAACTGATCTACATCATCAATCTGAGGTGTGATGGCGTAGACTTGTCGCTGGGTCCCAAAAGTCCTAGCCTGCAAGCCTTGTCCTTGGCATCGGCCCATGCCCTGGCCCATCTGGCCTGATTGCTGAGTCCCCGCACGTGAAGTACTAAGGAAGAACAACATGTGATTGTGTGAGTCCTACTGACGATTGGGATTGAGGCATTTCGGAACTCTATGAGCTTTGCCTTAGTGGACAATTTCTCCTCAAATGGCCTGGCTGTCGACAATTAAAACAAGCCCTTTGGTCTCTATAAAAATGTCAACTTGAATTTCTTCCCTCCTTGGGACAACCGACTCCGGGCTTGGCCTTGATAGCCTCAGTCATGCCCTTGTGGTCCCTGTGCGCTAGATATTCTCTGTTTTTTCCATGAACGTTGGTGGCCCATGGAACTTAAACTTCTTTGGATGGCTTGAGTCCCTTGGATCATATTAGCACTTGTCTGCGCTAGATTTGCAGCCATCGTACCCATAGCCTCTATAAAGACTTGTAGTCAAAGGCCGGTGGTGGTTGGCTGTTGTTCCACCTACCTCCTCGACCATTTCGATGTCCTCTCCCTCTATTTTTCATCTACACACAAGTCAAATAGAAATAAAGCACTAAATTATTATCCCAAGGTAGGGATCAAAGTCAAAATATTGAGATTCCTCTCCTTGTCTGAATAGTAGAGCTTGTGCCACCACTAATAGACATTTTACCATGAACTGTCTCATTCCTTTATTAATTGACCCCCAAGGTTATGTTCTCTAACCCTAGTGTCTCTTTTTTATACATATTTAATCATGCATATTGTTCACATAGCATATAACACATAACATGTAGCATTTAAGCAAATAATATGTAATGCATAATGGATACAATAATCTAAACATAACATGTAATGCATAATGGATGCAATGGTCTAAACTCATGCCCTGCAAGCCCTAGGTAAATCGAGAACCTAGGCTCTCATACCACACTATGACGGTTGATAAGCACATAATATTGCACATTTCATGGCCTTATTACATTCATTATAACTCAACTTTTGTATTTAATTACTTAGTGTTAGCCTATTTTATGAATAATATTGAATTCTCGAGGTTGAATGTTTTGATAGCTTAAGTGTTGGATTTTAGGACCTTGCAACTATGTTGGATGTGTGGTAATGTCATGGACACAATACATGAAGAATTGGAGGCTTAAAAGTGAAGAAATCAAGGAGGTATCGGTGTTTTGGAACAAAGGCACCAGCTGCCACATCACTGGGAAGCACTGTCTCGGTTGTCCTCCATTTTGACCATGATCTACTCAGCATCTGCAAAAATTCAAAACATGAAAGTTGTAGATCTGGATGTCTTCTGTATCGTGTCAAAATTTAAGCCATTTCTACCGAAGGTGGTCAAGTGTTGAAAAACAGTACCAGTACTCTGTACCGGTACCATGAATCTTCTGGCCAAAAAATAACCTGCAACTCAATTTTGAGGCTTGGGGGTCCCACTTGAACTTCTTCCACTTGCCCCCCCAACATTTTCTTACACAAGAGCAGGCATCCCTTACAAATTGGGAAGGGCTTGGCATTGATGGAGGATGGGACAGAAGAGGGCTGCCATGTGGGTGGCAGGCTAAGCTCCTCCTAGCCTGTGTAACCCATCCAAATCACCTGCCATTGATGGGAGGTCTAATCTCACAGCTAGAGGACCCTCATAGACGAAAATTGAAGACACACATTCCATATATCTCAGCATTATTCAGCATTGTAGAGAGAGAGTGTGGCTACCTAAGCTAGGAGTAGTTTTAGTGAGGAATATGATGAATAGTGTAAAAGTTTAGATTTTTGGATTGTCTTCACCCATTTCTCTTGTAATCTTCAGTAAGACTTTTGTAAGCTTCCTTTATTACTGTGAATGTCATTTATTTCAAGTTTAGTTCAAGTTTAATTACATGTTCTAGTTTCTACCATTGTAGTTTCAAGTTTTACATTTCAAGCTTTTCAATTGGGTATTGCATATTTTTCTTCTTAGTCTAAGTTTTCTTGTATTAGTTCAAGTTCTATGCTTCATTTCCTCATTATGTCCATTTAAATTATGTTTGTCTTTCATTTATGCATGAGTAGTTAAGATTTAAGTTGGTTAATCTAAGGGAAGACCTCCTCTTGAGGATTCCATTTCAACTCTTCTTCATTCCTCCCTTTTAAGTCAAATGGTTTGGTTTGACGGAGTTGCGAGTGGATGAGTTGGTGAGCCTTTGATATCCCGTATGCCTAGTCACGGGTTATAATTAGATACTCACCAATCTCGTCTCTAGCTTCCCCTGAATCAATCGTTCATTCATGCTCAATCGGAGGAAGGGTTTGAGTTGATTTGGTATTCCGATTGGAATGAATCCTTTGGATTAGCCAACACTTATTTTCTTGAATTTTCATTTACAAACACAACCCCAAAACAAAAGATTTTACATTTTCTTTACCTTTTTGCAAAATCACTTTCACAAAACTCCCTTTCCTTCCCTGAGGAGACGACCTTGGAATACTTTCCAAGTAAAACACCGACAACGAAAGACTCCTTGCGATTGGGGAGCACTTTTTTTCACTTCATACATTTTGTTCATCCATTTTTCACCATTCATATTCCGTTGTTTCCTATCTCTTGTATCATTCCGAGGGAGAGTGGCACTCCCTTCACACATAAGCCATACACATTTGAGGGTGGTGTTGAGAGGTAGGGAACAACAACCGCAAGCAATCAATCAACGGCTATCAAAGCCTAATCTATACCATGGACTCTAAATCTCTTTCATTCTCGCAATGGAAGATGACAGACTCATTTCCCACAAGGCCTATATAAGACCTATAGTCTATGCTCTGATACCAAGTTGTGATACCCCTAAAACTGGGGATCCTTTGTCAACCCATTGATCACCCATCAATCCGCAGAAATACCCATGAATGCCGCACAATCCGACATCACTTCAGTAACCTCCCCTTCACAGGGATCATAAACCACACAGCATTTGAGTAGAGTTTATCTTGTATCGGGCACTACCAAATGCATATCTTGTGTACATTTAATCATTGGACTTATTCAAGGTCCAATATACATCAATTTATACTTATTATTTCTCCATAGTCCTCCTGTAAGTAAAAGGAGTCGATACCCAGAGGCTTAGTAAAATATTTTAAAGTTTTGAAGTTTGAATAAAACCTACCGATAGAAGACCACTGAGTTCTACTGTTAGATGTGCTCACTGGACTTCATTTTTCAAAAAACTTAAGGAAACCTACCAGTAGAAGAAGTCCTTGTTCTGCCGGTAGAAAAATCTTCTGGAATTTTTCTATCGGTAGGAAATTCAACGTTCTACTGGTAGGAGAACCTACTGGAAATGTTCTACCGGCAAGTAATTGACTTTCTACTGGTAGAACTGTCTACTAGATTACTTCTCCCGGTAGAAGAACCCAATGTTCTACCGGTAGGTGTGCCTAGTTTTTCCCCGATTCCATCCTTTTTCAATTCTAAGTCCATCCAACCTCATTCAATATCAACCCAACTCATATAACAAGCAATTTTACATTAAACACCGTTCATACGAGTTTGATTACAATGTTTTACATGCAATTACATGTCCAAAACTAAATTACATTCTAGTTTTACAAAAAACATGATTTAAAAGCCACATCTCGGCTTTTCTTCTTCACTGAGGGCCCGAGTGAGAGCCGTCCACTGGCGTATATCCCGCACCTAAAATATTGTCCCCATAAAGGGTGAGCCACGCTCAATGAGATATCTCCTAAAGAGAGTACTCCCCAACCTAGATGCATATGAAATATTCACATGCAATTCAACAAGCAACAAATAACCCATTCAAGAATATGCAATTCATGATGGATCCTCTATGCTATGTCGTATCATGAGATGAGACTTAGACATGCAATTCAACCAAAACCTTCACCAGCTCCCTCACGCATGCAATGTCATATGTATGAGTCTGGGCATTCCAAGCCCCTATTATTAATGTTACACACCAAATGACCATTTTATAAAACAACCATGTGTCTTTGTTGGGTACACGAATTCTGGTATCTCACTGTCGTTTTCTCACATTGATACACTTTTTGGACTTGCACCGCCAGAAGTGTACAAATCAGTAACCGGGTCTTGCACCCGAGGGATAATACAGCCCTTCTTGCTGTACCCGACACAAGTTTTTTGTGCAACCATACGACTCAGCCGGACCTAGGTCCATCCTTCCCGAGTCCACATCTCAACCACCAGGAATGGTGTTTGATTTCAAAAACATGCACACATACATATCCACACTCATGTCAAATGTCCACGAATGCGATGTTTCCCATGCATATGAAAATGTAATATACAATTGCATCTAATATTATTATGCAACCAAGTTTTCAATTGCAATATCATCATCATGTTCCATATTTCATGAGGGCAATGTGAACAACTTAGATAACTATCAACTACCTCTATGTCAATATATCAATTTACATATACTAACATCAAATCTCAAGCAAGTTATAACACAATCGATGCAAATAATACACTTAATCCACATAGGCATAAATGTAAACACATAGCATGCCCAATCAATGCAATCTCCAAGAAATCATAAACAAGTAATTTCTAAGTACCCAATTCATGCTAGAATTCATTTTAATCACTTTTAATACCCATTTTCTCATTTCAACTACCATAGGAATACTTTTCAAAAAACTATCATAGGAAAGTGCAATACATGATAATACATCTCTAACACCCTACTCATTCCATATATCAACCCTAAGTTGGAAATAAAACTAATTAGGAAATGAACCCTACCTCTTCTAGCGTAAAACAAACGGTAAAAAACTTCCAAGACCCGAATCAAACTCTATTCCTTGATTTCTAAAACTTGGTCCTTTGAACTTCGTCCAAACCTTCGATTTTTGGTATGGTCTTATATTCCACGTCGAGTAGAATGCTTTTTGTTCTTGGCCCAAGGTGATTCGACCAAGGGTTGGCCCAAGATCGCAAGAGTAATGCTTGAGGAAACCCTTGTTTCTCCCTCTTTACTCTCTTTCTCTCTCTTTTTCTCTCTATCGAGAAAATAGGCTGAGAATGGGGAAGACAATCTGATTTTTCATCCCCTTTTATACCTTCTAAACACTTGTCCCTCGTTGCACCACATGTTCGTCTTTCCCGGGTCTGATTTTGTCATGAAATAATTAAATTTCATCTTGGTTCAAGTCTAACATATTTTTATTTGAACTAAATTTAAATTATTTTCTAATTTTTGAAATTTAATTCTTGGTCTTGTTTATCTAGGTCATGCGACACCCGATCGCTTCCTAAAACACAAAAAATTTTACTGTCTTGAAATTCAATGAAAATTGACAAGATAACTAGATTTCTTGGGATGAATCTAATGGTGAAGTCCGCTTCATCATCTGACTATGAGAAATTTTTGGGTTTTCAACTCGTAATGTAACAACAAATTACAGTTTTGACCTGTTACATAAAAATTCAAATTTATTCGGGTTTTATACTATCAATTGAGGATTAGGCAGGCATATATCCCTAAGACAACATTTAGAACGCGATATGGGCATTTCGAATTCACAGTGATGTCATTTAGATTAACGAATGCCCCAGCGGCATTCATGGATCTCATGCATAGGGTATTCTAATCCTACCTATATCAATTTGTCGTGGTCTTTGTTAATGACATCCTAATCTACTCCAAGTCTAAGGAGGAGCATGAGGGTTGTCCTCTAAACCTTGAGAGACTATCAGTTGTACGCCAAGTTCAGCAAGTATGAATTTTGATTGACGGAAGTAAAATTTTAGGGACACGTGGTGTCGGCTTCGGGTGTATCCATGGACCTAGAGAAAGTTGAGGCAGTCATGAGTTAGGAGAGGCCGAAGTCAGTCTTTGAAATACACAGTTTCTTTGGATTGGCGGGGTATTATAGGAGGTTCATTGAGGACTTCTCCAGACTAGCTACACCTATGACTAAATTGACCCGGAAGAAGGTCATGTTTCAGTGGGATGACTCTTGTGATAAGGTATTCCAAGATTTAAAGACGAGGCTTTCTTTAGCTCCCATTCTGATAGTTTCGGAGAGGAGATAGAGGGACATAGTAAATTGTGATGCCTCCAAGGACAGACTTGGGTGTTATGATGCAGTCCGGGAGAGTGGTAACTTATGATTCTCAACAGTTAAAGAGCCACGAGTAGAACTATCCCATGCACGACATGGAGTTGACGGTTATTGTCTTTGCCTTAAAGGTTTGACGTCACTATTTGTATGATAAGCAGTTTGAGGTATTTTTGGACCACAAAAGTCTAAAGTACATCTTTACTCAGTGAGACCTCAATATGAGACAACAGAGGTGGATAGAGTATTTGAAGGATTATGACTTCAATTTGCATTGCCATCTTGGTAAGGCAAACGTGGTGACTGATACACTCAATCGGAAGTCATGGGGAGTCTTGGTTAGTGTGTCTTCTTGGGAGTGGTAGATGCTCGAGATTGTGGGGTAGTTCGGGCTACATTATATAGGTCGAGTTTAGGGAACTTTGGAGAGTTTGGTGGCTACGTCTTTCCTACTGAGCAGACTGATCGAGTCCCAGGGGCAGGACACCGAGATATTTTCCATCAAGTCTCAGATACAGTCGAGTATAGGTGACAAGGGGTGGGCCATTCACATGGATGGTAGTCTTCGGTTCAGGAAAAAAGTTATGGTTCCCCAGTCTGCCAATCTGAGAGAAGAGATCCTTAGGGAGTTCCATTGCTCCTGTTTTTCTGTACATCCAGGTGGTATAAAGATGTACCATGATCTTCATTGTAATTAATATTGGAGTGGGATGAAGGGGTGTGTTGTGGACTTTTTTAGTCGATGTTTCATGTGTCAGTAGGTCAAGGTTGAACACTAGAGACCAGCAGGGTTGCTCTAGTCTTTGGAGGTGACTGAGTGAAAATAGGAGTACGTCACAATGGATTTTGTGACCCACTTGCCACAGACATCGCATGGGCATGACGTAACGGGGGTGATAGTGGACTGACTTACAAAGTCGACTCACTTTTTGGTAGTGTGGATGACCTTCACACTGGAGATATTCTGCAGATTGTATATACGGGAGATAGTATAGTTACATGGAGTACCCGTATCTATAGTATCGAATCAGGACCCCAGGTTCATGACTCATTTTTGGGAGAGTTTTCAACAGGACATGGGGACACAGTTGATGATGAACACAATTTTTTATCCCTAGACGAATTGTCAGTCAGAGAAGACCATCTGGACTTTAGAGGACATGTTACGAGCATGCGTCCTTGATCTCAAGGATAGTTGAAAAAAGTACTTATCCTTATTGGAATTCGTCTACAATAATAGTTGTTAGGCGAGCATACATACAGCACCCTATGAGGCACTTTATGGAAGGTCGTGCCATTCTCTGATTTTTTGGACAAAGGTTGGAGAAAAACCCTCCACAGGTCTAGATTTTATTAGAGACACTTTGGAGAATGTGAACTTGATACGCAAGCTTCTTCTCACAACTCAGAGCCAACAGAAGAGCTACGTAGACAGACGGTGGTGACCTCTGGAGTTTGAGGTTGGTGATCATGTCTTCTTGAAGTTGATGCCTAGGAGATGAGTGGTCTGGTTCGGGAAGTGGGCGAAGCTGTCACCGAGGTATATTGGGCTATTCGAGGCACTCGAGAGGGTTGGTACAATCGTTTATCGGTTGGCGTTACTGCTAAATATATCAGGCGTTCATACGGCATTCCATGTCTCCATGCTCTAGAAGTACACACTAGATTCTACGCATATGGTGAATTGGGGTGAGCTGGTTGTTGATGTGGATGGGACCTTCGAGAAAGGACTGATGTGTATCATGGATGACTGAGAGTAGGTTTTACAAGGCAAGACCGTGAGGCTAGTAAAGGTGTTGTGTCAACACCGAGATGTGGATGAAGCGACATGGGAGTGTGAGGACCCTATACATACCAGTTATCCGCTTATTTGAGGATGGAGATACATTCTTGTAGTCATTCAGTGTTATATGATTGTTGCATATGCATGTGATTAAATATACATGTGTGTGAATTTCGGGGACAAAATTCTTTTTAAGGGGGAGAGAATGTAAAACCCGAAAAAATTTGAATTTTTATGAAAAATGGCAAAACGATAATTAGCCACTATGGTATGGGTTGAAAACCCAATTTTTTTTTTAGAACTCGAATGATGAAACGGACCTCACCATTAGATTCATCTCGCGAAATTTAATTATCCAGTCAATTTTTGTTGAATTTTGAGACAATTAAATTTTTCACGTTTTTCGAGAAAATCGGGTGTCACGTAACCAAAATAAACAAGATCGAGAATTTATTTTCTAAAATTGAAAAATAATTTAAAATTTTTTCAAATAAAAATATTTTAAACTTGAAACAAGACGAGATTTAATTAATTCGGAACAAAATCGGACCCAAGAAAGGCAGACGTGTGGCGCAACGTGGGCCAAGTATTCCAAGGGGTATAAATAGGGGAGAAAATCATATTGTCTCCCCATTTAGCCGGCCAATTTCTGGGAAAAAAAAGGAGAAAGGAAGGGAAGAGAGGGACAAACCTAGGGTTTTCAACTTCTCTCTACAATCTAGGGTTAACCATTGGTCGAAATCATTCGGGCCAAGAACCAAAGTTCTTCTACTCGACGAGGGATAAATCTATATACCAAAAGTCATGGGTTTTGACGAAATTTCAAGGATGAGCTTTTTTGGAAAATCAAGGCTTAAGGCTTGATTGAGTTATTGGATGCTTTCTACTATGGTATTACGCTTCAATAAGTAGGGTTCCCTTCCTAACTAGGTTTATTTCCAACCTAGGGTTGAAATATAAAATGGGTAGGGTGTTAAAGATGTAATCTCATGTATGAAACATACCTATGGTAGTTGAAATGTGAAAAATGGGTATAAGAATGGTTCAAATTAATTCCAGCATGAATTGGATTTGTTGAAATTACTTGTTTGTGATTTCTTGATATTTGTGGTGAAAGAGGCATGCTATGTGTTTATTACTATGCCTTGAAATTCCTATGTTGTTTAAGTGTGTTAATTACATTGACAATGAGGTTGTTGAGGGTGGTTATATGCTTATGATGTAATTGGCCATGAAAAATGTTGATGGATATTGAAGTTGTTCATCATGTGCTTTTGACATATTGAACTTGATATTGGAAATGCAATGGTACATTACATTTGCATATGCGTAGGAAACATCGCATTTATGGGCATGTGACATGAGTGTGGAAGTCCATAAATGTCGTGTCAGTTGGGTGTCCGTTGGTGTAAGTCCATAAATACCCACCCTAAGAAAAACCATGGAATTATAAGGGTCATTGGATGTGTAACATCAATGGCAGGGGCTTAAAATACCCGAATTCATACGCATGACATAGCATGTGTTATGGGAGTGAGTTTCATCTCATATCATAGCATGGCATAGAAAATTTCATTATGAATTTCATATTCTTAAATGGATTGTTTATTGATTGTTGATTTTCATGTAAGCATTTCATATGCATCTAGGTTGGGGAGTAGCCTTTTTAGGACATACCATATTGAGCTTAACTCACCCTTTATGAGGAAAATATTTTAAGTGCGGGAAATGCACACTCGGGCCCTCATTGATGAAGAAAAACTAAGATGTGGCTTTAAATTATGTTTTGTAAAACTAATATGTAATTTAGTTTTTGGACATGCAATATTGTGTAAAGAATTGTAAAGCAAGCTCATATGGACTATGTTTTGAGTAAAATAGTATTTTATATGAGTTTGGGTTGTTGTGGTATGAGATTGGAAATGTTGGAATTGAAAAAGAATTGAAACGGGGGCAAACTGGGTGCTTCTACCGATAGAACGTCGAGTATCTACCGGTAGAAGAATTCTAGTAGGCATTTCTACTGGTCGAACATCGAGTATCTATCGGTAGAAGAATTCCAGTAGGCACTTCTATTGGTAGAACGTCGAATATCTACCGGTAGAAGCATTCCAGTGAGTTTTTCTATTGATAGAATATTGCTTTCCTGCCGGTAGGTCCCCTTTAATTTTCAAAAATTCAAAATGGTCTTGCCAAGCCTTCAGATCTTGAGTCCTTTTGTTCAAAGGATGTAAATGGAGAATAATTAAAGATAAATTGATGTATATTGGACCTTGAAATGGTCAAATGATTGAATTATCCACAAGATTAAGCGTTTGCGAGTGCCCAGTACAAGGGAGACCCTGCCCGAATGCTGTGTTGGTTATAATGCCGGTGAAGGGGATGTTGTGATGTGGTGTCGGGTTATGCAACATTCACAAGTACTTCCGACGGTTTATGGGTGATCAACTGGTTGATAAAGGACCTCCAGTTTTAAGGGCGTCACAGTAAAGATTACCTGAAAATGAGTATTGGCCTAATGTTCATAGCGGAGATTTTTCATAAACTTGTCAACTTTAGGATTATTTTCGCACTTTAAAGCTCCAATCTTATCATTAAATAAAGAAATTGTTGCTGCATAAGCACACTCGCATAGCAGAAATACCATTGCTCCCTCAATGTGTTGGAAGAACGTCCACCGCTAAACTTGTCCCTCAAATTTACCTTCAAATGCTGCAAGGAAAACGCATGATAAGCATTCGAGAAAGCCTTAAACCAACATTCCAATCAGACATGAACGTAATCTCCCGTGTATGATCCACAATTTCCATAAGTTGTTGTAAAAATCAAAGCCAATTTGACACACTTTTAGAATCAACCGCCGTACAAGGTAGTAGGAATAAACCTGCAACATATTATATAAAATTTAATTTTGCATAAAACGTCAAACAAACAAACTGTGACAACAAACAGTAATATTGACAAAAAATAGTACCACTAAATCTGAATTGAATTTTTTTTAAAAAAAAAATTATACCTTGGTTTCCATCTTTTCTAACTATCGAAAGAATATTTCCTTTGTATTTTTCTTTCAAAAAAGTTTCATCAATAAATAATAATGGACGACAATAATTAAAATATTCAATGCATGCATTAAATGACACGAATAGCCTTTAAAAACGATTAAACTCCTTATCAAAATCTAAAACTAAATGGTTGCTAGGGTTGGTACTATTCACAGCATCAACATATCAATGTAACTATTAGTATGATAAATTGTGATCACCAAAAACACATTCCTCTTGCTTTCTCAACAGTCATCCATGCTCTATCATAAGAAATTGTTAGATCATAGTCCGAATTAAAATCACTAATAACTTCAGCAGGGCGAGTAGAGCTCTTTTCACGAACGTGATCAATAATTAATTCCGCAATCAGCTTAGAACTGAGTCGCTTGTTTTGTGTTGTACATAGAACATCCCCACATATGTGTTCGATATGCAATTTTCTTATGTAGAAAAAACTATTTACCTCTGGATAATTGCATTAATACACCACCTGCATCTAGTGGAATACTTTGAAACACACTTGGCGATAACTCTCTTTTTACAATTCTTAACATAATTAAATTCAAATTCAACCTCAATTAAGTATTTGCAAAGAGCATTACGAAACTGTGACACATCACCTTCAAATTTTTGTCCTTTGTGTCGAATTTCATTTATCCATCCAAATGAGAGTGGAATTTTCTCATTGTGGGAACTAAACCAAGGAAGCAAATCATCCTCAGAATTAAATCCAGCATCATCTTGTTCGACATCTTCAATAAAATCAATATCATCAAGAACACGTGACTCATCATCTTGCACAACCACATTCATATCAACATACTTAACTACAATACATCTTACCAAATCAAACATGTTCTTCATACTTATACCATTGCACAAAATGCAATTCGGATGCCCAATGATAGAGTATGACAAACCAACAACAATATTTCTCAAACCAACCCATGTGTCACGGATACTAGGGCTGTCAATTTTTAACCTGGAACACGAATTTGACCCAAACCGAACCCGATACGAACTCGAAAAAAACACGATTAGTTGACACGGTAATAAAAGGGTCAAATTCAGGTTCGACACGAATAACACGATTAATGGATACTGTAGATAAAAAATAATTATTTAATGAGTATTATAT
>CM042189.1:27928531-27968733 GCA_023539305.1 Ilex asprella
TTTTTTTTTTTTTGTGCTTATGTTAACACTATATAGTATACACAGTCAATAACTCACTAATTAATATACACTCTAATTATGAATATATTAGTATACACACAATATATGTATTTTGAATATATTTTATATATTTTTAATACACTTATTATATTTTATAATTTTTTTATTATTTTATTATATGACCAGTCCGACCAGTTGACCCAACAATTAGACTAGTAAACTATTAATCCAATCTCTCTGCTAACTTAATGTCCAATTCAGTTCTGATAACATTGGTTCACTACCACTTATTTACTCAAATTTGAATAGTAACAAAGTCTTTACAATAACATAGATAATATATAAATTCAAATAGTTCACGTGCAACGCACATGTATAACAACTAGCATAAATAAAAACTCTTAACACAACCAACCACAATCTCAGGTTATCATGATCAACAAATGTATTTCTCGGAATAAAAATAAACTTTTAAGACAATGCTCAACTATACAAAGAACAGGATGCTGAAACAAATCTACAAACATTAATCAACCAGAACAGCATACAATACTGATACCTCTCTAAACATCACATCCAATACTACATTTGATATAAATTACAGAGGTGGAGGTTGTAAATGGTAGGATACAATAGATATTATCTTTGAACCTGATCAGTGGCATGGTTGCTTGTGGTAGATGATGACCCAGTTCTACCATTTAGCATCCCGTTATCCACATGTGGAGTTACTCCCCACTTTCCCTCCGACTCTGAGGGTTCTATCACTTTAACAGCCCCATCTGTCAATCCAACTGCAAATTGGTTGGGCTCGTGTGGATGTGTTGCAACTACAAGCGGGTACACAGCTTGGCTTCTACAAAATAGTAAACCCTAAAGTCAGATATGCATACACACAAGATTTGTGTAACTCAAACATCCTACGATGTATATAGGTATCCTCGTTTTCTTCTAAATCAAGTTCTTTACAACTCTCCACAGAATGTGCAGTAAACTTAAGTTTGAAGGGTTATTCAGAGTGTGAGCCAGACACGCCAGAAAAAGTATGCACATAAATATGTTGTCCCATGAAAAATAAATAAAAGAGTAATGTACAGGTAGCAAGAAACCACTATGTGGAGACCAAAGCATTAGCTGTGAAAGTTCAGCATAGATTAGTGTGTCAGGAAAAGGTCATTTGATGATATGGTCGTCTGTTGAAGATCAAAACAAAAAAAAATGAATTTATATATATGGATCATGTAGAAGCCATATACATTAGACAATCTCACATGTAAAAATTAGGGAAGAAAAATGTCATGCTAAAATTGAACATGGACCAAAACCACCTGCAGGTATTAGTTTGAGGCATGAGACACAAGTAAACGGTCATTACCGATAATAGGTGCAGTGTCATACCCATTTAATGCAGCCTGGGACAAGTACGTTGACGCGGCAATGCGGCATCTTAGTCTGAGACTATCTGCCTCGAAGACCCCAATGTTACCATCTAAGAAGGAAGCAAAAACTAGTTGACTGTTGCAGGAGTATGCTGCATAAGAAATAGGTGCAGAGAGGACATCTTGAGGAACCCACTGCAATTGAAAAAGGCATAAAAATTAACTTCTGTCACAGCTGGTCTTAATGCCAGATATTTGGGTATGTTTTCTACCTGATGGATGCGATTCATCTTGGAGGCATCATATGTTGCTAGCTGTGTTTCATGGGATACCAGCAAACGAATTTGATCAGAGTGGAACAGTACTCGAGTGTCCCCAACAGGAGCTTTACCAGAAGGCAGTTGTATCAGAACTGATTTTCTCTTCTCCCAAGTATCAATGCTCCAAACACAAAGCTGCTATGTACAGTACATATTTTAGTACCAAAATGCGAGAACAATCTCTTGCACCCCGTGCATGAATGGGATTGGCCAGAGTTTTCTTCTGCTTAGTGTTATTTAAGAAAATGAAAAGGATACCAAAATAGGAAGAAACTAAGGAGCAGACTGCAGAGTCAGCAGCCTGGACATAAAGAATTTCCATTGCATGAATTTGACATGAAAAAACAGATATAGAAGTGTGCTCCAAGAGGTGATTCTGAAAAACCCAACTATTGTTCAAGAAGAGATGAAGCAATTCAAAGGGCACTGCTTACAGATCTGCTGCTCATCTTCTAATCACTCTTCTGATTTAAAGCCCCTTCAAACTCCGGTTTCGAGATCACAGGGTAGCATGAGCCCTTGTGCAACACAAAGAACAAAAGAACAGGAACAGAAGTGGAAGGGCATATTAGAGGTCAACAGACCTCCATATATAAAGGTTGAGTTGGCAACCCCTTGAGACAAGGCAAAAATTGGAGGACCTGAGATTTAATCAAATAACTCTATGATATGGCTATAGTACTGTATAAGGTAACTTTCTATCCATGCTCTGGAATCAGTGAATTGAGTTTGTATTTTTTATCCTCTCAAACAAGAACTTAACACAAGGTAACATATCAACAAAAACAACTCTTCTTTAAATGATGATGGTTGAGAATAAAACAAGAAAACACAATTATCAGGAGATAGATGTTTCCCAAGTGTGAAACACAAAAGGGATTGCAACTTGCCTGAGCATCAGCACCCGATGAAACCAATATGTTCAGATTGGTGGAAAAAGCTAAACCAGTTATGCGCTTCTGGTGACCTTTCAATTTTGATTTTACCTATAAAAGAAAAATCACATCAGTTCTACGTAAGTGAACAGTTCAAGCTCGACAAAATGAAATGTGAGAAAATAGCTACCTCATCTACCCTGACATTGTATATGTGGATAGTTGAATCCTCCATTCCAATGGCTATGATGTTATTATCTTGGGGATGAAATGCCAGGAAGGTTGACGCAGGGGGAGATGGCATGAATGTTGTCATCACCTACATAGCACCATTTACAGTAATTCCATGCTCAATCAAATCTCAAAATGGGCAACTTACTCATGTGCAGACATACCTTGAAGGTCATCATATTAAACAATGAAACCTTTCCACCAGCAGCTGACATTACGTAGGAGTCATTCTTTGAGAGGGCTATGCATGGAACTGCTTCCTCAAGGTTGACACCCGACACATCATTAGTCATAAGAAGACCACTGTTTGGTTGCCACAGCTGTGGTACAACATTGGCAGTGGCCTTTTAGCCCTCATGGACTTCAGAAGTCTCTTCAGGAACTTTCACATATAAAAGAAAGGAAAAAATCCATAAAAGTGAAACCAGTAATAAATTACCATTACCTTTCCACTTGGATTTTGTTCATTTCGTACCCACTTCCACAGCTTTTGTACACCATCTGACCCAAGTGCCAAAACGCCAGCACCAGAATTTGTATACAGTAGTTGAGCAACCTAGATATAAAAATCACTCAAACCATCATATGCTGATAATTTCTATAGTGCAAGATATGAAGTATTAATTGGCCAATGCACCTTGTTGGCAGTGTCTGTGCTGCCTGGCATGGTAACTAGCTGGCACTGAACAGGCTTCACAATTTCAGTCAACTGCCAGGGTTTCGTTTTATCAGTTACATCATCCAAATTTCTTGCCTTTTCCATGCTTCTACCCATAGGATCAACTCCATTCTACAAAAAGTCAAAAATAGGACCAAAACAACAGGACAGTACATAAGAAATCTTTCTCAAAGAAGTAAGAGAGATATATACAAGCACCAAAGTAAGATGTTTGGCTAGATTCATTTCCGGAAGCAACATGCTCACCATTTAAAAAACTATAAACAGGAGCACCCCCTCATAACATACAGAGGGGCACTAGGACTAAGAAATGAAAACCATAAGATGGGGGGACAAAGGTGACCCTTATCCTTCCTGACAAGCTTGAGGTAAAAAAATAACCCAAATAAAGGATTTAAGAAGCTTCTGTTTCTAACAAATTAAACTCATGGCTGCCGATGTATGGCCATATTTACTGCTGCAACTAGCATTGCACTATATACGCATATGTGTATGCATAAGCCACAATTTTCAAAGAAACATGTATAACTGACTTACAAGAATGCCAGAAGGCCTGACTGGGAAGCTCCTTTCCACTTTACAATTGACTGGACTGACATTTGCAACAGCAGAAGAGCCTGAAGACTGAGAAATGACCACAAAGATCTCTGTAGACCCAACATTGCAACCTTCTAAAGAAATTGTTATTGGATTTAACAGAAATGATACCTTGATTGCAGCTGCTTCAATAGGTGATCTCAGTGCCTCAAAAGTTGGGGCTTCACCTGCCCTCAACAATCTGAGACCAACGGCATTTGCAAGTATCTTGATTCCATTATCCGTCGTTGTAACAGCAAGGAGATTCCCTTCCTTGTTAAATCTCAGGCGAGGAAGACTCTGAGGCAACAAAGGCATTGATTTAAGAGGCTCACTCAAATGTCGCCCACTTTCACATGTTACTTTTAAGTGCATCATTCAAAATAATCCATTTTTTTCTTTATTTGTTCATTTATTTCTTTAATATTGGGAGGGTGAGTGGGACATGGTGGTTCAAAAGATAACTGCAAAGCACACGTATTACTGACCGGGAGGCTACCATCTGCATCTGTACTTGTGAGAACACTAGTGTTGTCCATGTCCCAGAACTTTATCTGGTTATCTTTACCCACAGCCAAAAAGTGATTTTGAGTTGTGTCAAACTGCACAACACCAGCTGATTTCTTTCTAAAACCAGAATAATTCCTCTTTATTGCTCCCTCACTTTCATTCCACTCAACCAGAAAAGAGTCTCCCTCTTTACTTGTTCCACAAGAGAACAATCTAAAAGAAGATAATCAAAGACAATGAAAAATCCGATAGAGTAAATATCAATCATAATACATATATATTTTGATGAATATATTACATTGCCCACGCCTATATGGAATAAGAACATGCCTCCCTGGAAATTTTGATCTCATGGATTTCAGTATT
Organism: Ilex asprella; assembly: GCA_023539305.1. Taxonomy (NCBI): domain Eukaryota; kingdom Viridiplantae; phylum Streptophyta; class Magnoliopsida; order Aquifoliales; family Aquifoliaceae; genus Ilex; species Ilex asprella. The sequence continues at coordinate 27,933,468 of CM042189.1, forward strand.
CTCACCTGCTTCCATCAGCACTGTAAAGCATACTAGAGCACCATTGCCCAGGAGCAACATAATCAACTCTGGATCCCATATTATCATACAACCAAGCCTTAATTTTCCCATCAATGGCAGTCGAAAATATAAACTGCCAAGGTAAGCATGAAAAGAAAGATGAACCAAAGATTCTCATAACAGAAAATCTTCATAAAAATCAGTGAGCATACAAAAAACAATGTGGTGTCGGTTCGATAATAAAATCAACAATGGCTAGAAGTTTTTTCTCCCCTTCGTGCTGGGATGTGAAGTCAGAGATAAGAAAGGTAGTGCAGATTGAAGCACACCCCTAGCAAGAAAGATTATGGGTCAAAAAAGATTGTCCAGTGGGCTGCTGGTATAAATATTAGCAACACAATGGTAGGGATGCATGCTGTGCATGGAACTGCAACACATTGCGTGAAGCAGCAACTCCAGCGGTGGTGATGCCAAGTCTGGACTTGATACTAGTTGCAATATGAAAATAGTCAACTTCACATGGTTATGGAGGGGTAACTTTGACTGAGACTATGCTGTGAGTCAATGTAGTGGGGCAACATAAATTGCGTGAGGCAGTAACTCAGCAGCGGTAATGCTAAATCCGGATTTGATACTAGTTGCCAGTTGTGACACTTTTAGGTGGTCCCAATATTAAAATGGTCAACTTCACAGTGGTTATAAAGGGGTAAACATGGTGGTGATAATCTTACTAGTGGAAACATGTAACTGTACTGACGTAGCAGATGTCAGTGACGGTGGCAGAAAGCAGCAATAGTTGTGTTTGTGATCATAGTTGTTAGTATCGTACGATACACGATACGTATCGTACGATACATCACGATGCAGGGCTAAAACGATACGAATAGTAGTTCTGTATCGTTTTTACGTTGTATCGTCCGATACACGATACATTTTTATGATACGATACGTACAAATGTTGTTTTTTTTTATGGAACGACGTCGTTTTGGACTAGGCAGGTACTTCAACAAACATGTAATCCTGTGCAACAGAAGAAATAATGATAATTTATTTACAAAGTCACATATTATTTTTTTTGTCTTTTTGTATCAAAATTTCTGAATCTTGATTAATGTTAGTTTTTTAATTTATTTACAAAGCCCAGTCTCTTTGGTGTTTAAAGTTTGAATTAGTGAACTATGGTTGTGAACTTTGCATTATAATATTAGTGGACTATGTTGATGACTTGAATAGTTGGTGGAGTATTAATGAAATGCTATAGTTTTATGAATGTATAATTTTTTTTCAAGGTACATATATTTTATTATTATTCATTTAAAATTGCACCGTATCTTACGATACACAATACAATACACTATTTTTAAAAAAGGATACGCCTTCCAATACACAATTTGATAACTATGCTCGTGATAGTGTTAAGTGCTAAAAAGTGAGTTTTAAGGAAACTGAAACTATTGAAATGCTTAATAAGGGTATCTTCTGTTTGCTAGGGTGTCTGCATACCACCCATCAATTAAGTTGTAAACACTCCATTAAGGCAGTGGTACTATTTCACCTCATTTTAAATTCTGCAAAGCTTACTGAAGAACCATACATCAAGTCCACTTGCCAAAAACTATACAGTAAAATCTTTAAAATGGGCTTAGTTAGGTTTCATCAAGTTACTATTATTATATTTGACCAACAAGTGTAAAAAAAATATTGCTTCCATCACCGGAAGGATATCTAGAAAGATGAATTGAGAAAAATATGTATCAGTACATTTACTTCAATAAACTTTGTTGGAAAAAGCAAAATCCATCAATATATTTCATCTCTTGTATTCCTCCAATTTCACAAAAGTAGTTCTTTCCAGGATGGGTTTTTTCTTTTTATTTTGGGGGTGGGGGGCCGTAGTTGGGCAAGTGAATGATTAACTAACTAATAAATCTTTTTCTTTTATCCGACATACCTGGATATTCTCTTTTTGATGAGGACATATAGAGTATACAGGTGCTTCATGCCCTTCAAAGTTAAATAGCTTTTGTCCTGTTAAATCCCACACCTGTTTCAACTCTTCTACTTAGTTTTTAGGAAAAAGAAACTGAGAAGCCAGAAATTATTAGATTACATGATTTTTTTATCTCACTTTTATCAACTTATCATCGCCACAAGTCACTACACATAGCTGTTTGTTATGATGGGCAAAAGCTAAGTCATTCACTCCTCCAACATGGGCATCAATCTGCAAGGAAAAAGGAATGCTAGTTAAATAGCAGTCACAAATTTCACCTTGTTGGATGAGCAGCATTATCCCAACTCACCTCCAAATGCTGGCGTAAATAATTCGGTCCAGTATACGAATACAAGTGGATCAAATGCTTAGTAAACGCAATCCCTGCAGCATGAAAAACTGTTAGAAATAATCAGAGCCACCTTCAGAAACGTAGAAAACTGTTGACATGCACATACCCAAAAAATTTCCATCTGGAGTCCATGTAACACAGCTTACAGATATTGGTGCATCTTTGACAACAGAAGCCTGTCAAACTCTTAACTTAGGAGAATCCAGTAAGAATTGCTCAACTAATAAAGCATAACAGTGAAAGGAACCCAGTCAAGCTAAACAGAGTGGCCACAATGCAGGCAAACACAGTCACAAATATCTTAATTTCCAACTCGAGGTTTTAATAAATTAAATGGGACTTCAAGAATGAATAATATGCCATGAAAGTTAACAATCATTTTACTTTTACAAGGCAACCATCACCACGTCCATGAAGCACCATATCTAACAACAAGATTACTTCCTACAAAATCTTTCACTTTTTACTTTTCTTTTTCTTTTTCTTTTTCCGGTGCGTACAAAGCTTCAAGTATATATATATGGTAGAAGAAACAAATAAAACAGATTGAAGCATGCTTGGAACATGATATAAGAACCTGAAATGTCAAAGAACAAGCTGCCACATCCCATATCTTGAACGGCTTTGAAAACAGCTTCTCCCTCAGCCCCACTTCCCAAAGAATGATTTCACCATTACCAGAACCAACTGTTAAAAGGACATTAGATCAGATAACCGAAACCAAATAGAGGGCCATTACCAGTATTAGTCCCGCTACAGCAGAATTCTGGTAGGTCCCAGTTATACAGTCACCACAAATATGGACAGAACAATTGTTAGAAACTATCATACCAAGAAGCAATGTGTGGTGAGAAGGATGAAAATCCATGCTTGTTACGCTGGTTCCTTGATGCATGGAAAAAGCTACAGTTCTTGGCAAGTCATCCAGGGACCAGGAAGCTTGTTGACGAATCGTTGGATATGTTACCTATGCCCGAAGAAAGCAAAAGTGTACCAACAATAGAATAAGTCAGTGAAAATGGCATCTTACTAGTAGTTTAGTGACGCAACTACACATGTCAGACAGCAAATATGAAACCGGAACTCAAGATTACCTCCTCAACAGATTGTGCAGGCCGCAAAGGTTTCATTAATTGTTCGTGATCAGTAGTTTGATATTCAACCATACCCAGCATAGCTGGAGGTGTTATTCGGTGTTTCAATATTGAAACTGTTTGCAAGAATACATGAATGATGTCAACAGAGACTCGCACAAGATAGGCATGAAATAACTGAATGAGAAGAAATATGCTTGACAACTCAATAAGCACCATAAATACAGATCAAATTCTATATCTCCTACAACTAATTGAATATTAATGAGCTCTGCTGCATCTGCCTGAAACAACAGAACAAAATGTGCAAATTCAGTATCTACTTTTCCATTTAGGTCCACAATTAGAAAATTTAAGCTTCTCAAGGGTTCCTTGCATAAGGATATTCAGATGTGTCCGTGATTGAACAAAAATGATAATTAATACTCAAAAAAATGGTGAATACCCCCTGGAGAGAGAGAGAGCCCACAGGGGAAAAAAAAGAAGAGAAACTAGAAATGACAGAAGAATAAATGAAAGACGTGTCTTAGAATTTCAAAATATTCAAAGGCCACGAAACTTTTTTTTTTCTGTACAGTTTTCAGAAAGTTGTTTAAATCTTTCCACCAAAAGCACCTTTTTCGGAATACATCTGTGTTGTTCAAGAAAATGCAACTGAGTGAGTGCCAACTCCAAATAAAAATACAGCCCTGACCTGGATTCTGTGGAACAGGCAAGGATGATGCAGTCACAAGACTCACAACAGCTGCTTGAACAGATGAAGATGCAGCAGAATTTGCCATCCAACCTGCCAATGTATTAGCATTGGCAGATGCTGCAGTGGGTGGAAAGGGCTGAATACAACAAATAAAGAGAACACATTTCCTCATCAAGATGGCGACTAGTAAATAGTCACCCTCGAAAGGGGAAAAAATAGACTTATGAGATGAATGGTATCATACACCATGCGCTCCAAGTGATGTGTAAGCAGCAGGTTTTGCAACTGCGGCAATCGGAAGGTTGACAGGAGTAGCTGCAAGAGCCCCATTTGTAGGTGTGCATGTGTGGTCTGCGAATAAGGTCTTGATGTCTGGGTTTGGCCTGGGATTCTTGCACAGCTGGTGCTGCCAGTTCAAACTGGACAGACCAAGCAATCATATTTCAGAGGCCCAACAAACATAGCAAACAATTCAATTTCCGCAGAATCCATGGTAGTATACGTGAGACTAACACAAAAACCCATCAGTAAATAGCAGAATTCCAGAGTCTTAAGGGGCGAGAACATGAAAACACACACACCATATATATATTATTTTCTATCCATCAAACACCAGAGATGAGTGGGTACAAAACTAAAAAATTGACAGCTGGTAATGCAATTGCCCCTTACATAGCTGATAGATACTATTATGACACAATTCACTTCATCAATAAAAAATGTGCACTAAATACAGAACATAATGAGAACATAGGAGCTGAAATTAGAGGATTCACACCAGCCAATCAAAAATGATTTTCTCCAGAGGCCAAAAAAGGTAAAAGAACAGTCCTAAAAGAGAGAAATATCTAAGGATATCAATGTACACATATATAGTTTCACAGTAGAACAACTGAGAAAAACGAGAGAATAAAAGCTTGCTTATTCATCCATTAGAAAACCAACTTACCTCTGATTAATTAGAGTCCGCAATCTTGATGACTTTAAAGTAGGAAACGCAAGCTTCTCACGAAAAAGGGGATTTGCTTCTATTAGTTTTTTCATTTCTATCAACATTATACTACGAGCTGTTTTGGTGTCACCATACTTGGACAGCTGCTTATTTTCCCTGACATCAATGAACATTAACTAACTTGAAATCAACCGTGCTACTTTGAGTTAAAGTTAGCATAAAGCAATGGAAAAGAAACAAAATTATCCAAGAAAAATTAATATTTAGAGTTGCACCAAAATCTCACAGCTAGCTGTAGAAAAACCAAAGAAAAAGGAAGGAAAATTAAGCCTCTTTTTGTCCTCAAAGGAAAGAAAACTCAAAGTTGATATGGCTTCCATCTACAAGCATTATAGTGGCCTTCATCATTTCTGGAAACCAAAGGCGAGAAAAAATTAAGAGTATGAACTCCTCTATTCCATATCTTTCATTATAGAACGAAACAACTGATCTCAAATAAGTAACACATATTCCACCAGGCTTAGTTGAGTGAGGTTTGTTTTCATTACCAGATAACGACAACTTCAAGTTTCCAAATCCTTATTTCTCTTCAATGCAAATAATGACAATAGAGATTCAAAATGTGGAACTGTTATCCAATGTTTAATCTCTAATCAACAGAATAAATAAATTCTCATTTCCTATTCATGCCACACCACACACAAAGGCAAAAAAGATACCTGAAATTGCCTAGTGTCAATAGCGGAGTGATTTCTTTGTACAAATCTTCGTCGAACGGCGAAAATACTTTCAAATCATTCACCAGTATCTCAACGGCCTTTGCTTTGTCTTGCCTAATAGAATCAATCATTAGAGACCCCATTAAATAGCGAAAATTTTAACTTTCTCAATCTCTACAAAAAACAATTGTATCAAAAATCATTAAAAAATCGTAAATTTTTTATACCGATCAAGAGCTTCGAGATACTTCTGCTTCCTGATTTCAAAGAATATCTTCATGGAGTATCTGTTATCGTCGACTTTAGTAAATCCAGACAGGTATTTCTCAACTTCTTCCCATTCACCAGCATGGACTTTCTCCTCAAAGTATTTCATGTTAAAGAAAAACCCTGACTCTTGCTCAATCCTTCAAAATCAAAAAGTAGATATATTCATTATATTAAAACCAATTATCAAAGGAAACCTCCAGTAATTCAAATTAGAATGCCCCATTCAGCTCCCAAATAGGCGAAAAAATGGAAGGAAAGAAATATCAATTTTGAATCTCGGCATTTTTGTCACTACAAAAGCCTTAACAGCCCTGAGCCTACTTGCCTTAATAAAGATTGAAGCCATCCATTTCATCAAAATTTCATACAGTACGAAACTTCTAATTCATCATTTCCTCATCTTTTTCCTTGTATATTAAATATGCAGTATTAAAACAAACAGAAAAACAAAAAAAGAAAAGAAACTCCCCGTCAACTGAACCTCGCATAACTAATTGTCTTAGTCGAAATTAGTTTTCCTTTATTTATACTTTGTTGGTTACAAAAAATTAAATGATAAATTCATAGTTCTTTCTTCTTTTTTTCTCAGTAATCTCAACAACCAAACAAAGGCTGAGAATTATACAGAGAACCACAGTAATATGAGAGAGATAAGAGGAGAGAGACTTACTTGTGCACAGACTCCTTAAATTTCTCCTCCTCCAGAAACTGGAGTATGAGAAACACCAATTCCCTGCTCAAAGACGACATTATCCTCCCACAAAAGCCAACTCAGATCCAAATCAAAACAAAAACACAACCGGAAAACCACAAAAAAAAAAGCAACAACAAAAACCGCGACAAGGAACTCGAAACAAACGAGTCCGATTCGGAAAAACAACAGATCGAGAGCCCGAAAGCCGCCGACGAACCAGAACACCGACAATTCTAGGGTTTCCGCTTAGGAAAAGCCACGACAAAAAGGCTGCAGAGAAATATAAAGCTTAGGGAGGGAGAGAAGTTAGTAGAGAGAGTTAACAGACCACACTCAGCAATCAGCAGCACATCTATTCAAAAACAGAATTTTCTACTCCAACTACTTACTTTTTAAAATTTACTACAATTATATTGCCTATTTTAATTAATTATTTCATTTAATCTTAATTAACTTTCAATAATATAATTCAAAAATATTAATGACAGCCCTTAACCAAAATTCTGTCATCATAAAAATTCTGTAAAAATTCTCAACCAAAATGCCAGCACTTAACCAACAATCAAACGAGTGAATCCAAGTCCAAAATCATCTCAATCCGACCATAAAAATTCTTCATTTCTCTTTTCTTTTCAACTATGATCCCAAAAAAAACATAGCCTTCCAGCTTCTACAGTTTAAAACTCTACCCAACCCATCAAAACACCAAAACAGACGTCTTCAACTTCACCCTTACCCTCCAAATATTACTACTCTCAAACCAAATTCACAAAATTCAAAACAAATTCACCTGAAATTACACAAGGGTACTATAATTGATTGATTCACAGAGCTCCGTTGAAGGCGATTGATTCATAGAGCTTCAGAGTCGATTGAGAGATAGAGAGAGTGAGATTGATTGTGAAAACCCAAATCAGGAGTAAAGGTGTTTAAATTTTCGATTGGCCGCAATTTCTATCCTACTCGACCCTACCCTACCCTACTGAACGGTTAGCCATAAAAATTGAGTAGGAATGCGAAAAAGTTTTTGGTCTTCCAATTAAATTGGGTAAGAATGTAAAATACCCATCAATTTTTGCATTCTTACCCTACTTGCATTAATTAATTAATTAATATATATAAACTAAAAAAACCCTCATTGCTAACCAACCTTATCGTTTAGTGACTAAACAAGCGTCTCACTCCACTCCTCTCCTCTTGCCTCCTTTAGCTTTTATTGCTTAAGCCTCTGCCTCTATAGCTCAAGTCTTCATCATTCAGTCCCGACCTCCCCAGGTAAATGCCAACATTGTAGTAAGATTTATATTATAACATTGTCAGGGTTGAAGCTAAATGTCAACATTGTTGTGGATGTTTGAGTTGCTAAAACATAGACTTATTTTTTGTGTAGGTAACATGATTTGTGGTGAACTGTTGATCTATTGAAATAATTATGATTTTAATGTATTTCATATAGTTTAAACTTAAAATAATTGTTATTGTAATTGTGTAATAATTATGATGAATTGATGTCCATACTTTCTTGTGTTTTACTGTAATTGTTGTTGTAGTTGTTTTAGGTTTTAGTCTTATTGATTTATTATATTGTTAAATTAGTGCATGTTATTTAATTGATTTATTAAAATGATCCAAAAATTAATAGCTACAAAAGTGGTTACCCGACTTCCTACCCGATTAATCGGGTAGGAATACCACACCTGATCGGATAGGGTAGGCCAAGAAAAAATTCTTTCACAAAGTATCGGGTAGAAAGACGGAAGATTATATTTCATACCCGTAGGGTAGGATAAACAACCCTAATTAGGAGCCACAAAAACAGAACCCACCTCCTGAAAATCCCAAATCTCATTTTTTTTTTATCATTTTGACCGATTTTTTGTGATCAAAACCGATGGAGTTTCTGTGTGTGAGAGAGAGAGAGCCTACCAGAAGATGTAGTTTCTGTGATGAAGATGATGTTGTGGACTGAGCTTGGCGATGAAGACGATGCCTTCTATTGAGAGAGCCTTCTGTGGACTGAGCTTGACAATGAAGATGATGTTTTCTGTTGAGGAATAGCTAGATGCAATCGGTCGCCAGATCCAACGAGCCAATATTGGGGGATGGGTAATATCGAGTGAGATAGATAGTCTGTTGGAGCAAAAATTTATAGATTGACTATCTAAAATAGCTAACATGCCTCCTTTAACTATCCCATTGGAGTTGCTCTAAGAGGACTTGGTCTCATTATCTTTGATGCCTTTGGCAGGAGTCTATCTTTTGGGTCTTTCTACAATACCGAAATTTACTTTTTGGTACAGTACCGAAATTCAATTTTGGCCATTGATGTAATATTTTTGCTTTTGAAACCGTTGATCAGTTTAAAAAGTGGGATACCGGTTACCTAATAAATCAGTAATAAAAATAGAGTAGGATTTGACAAATAACCTCATACCAAAAAGTTGGTAACATGCCAAAAAAATGTGATAAATTCACTGTTAAAAGTTGTAACTCTCACATAAGTTAGAATCCACCCAAAAAATTATAACTCAATTCATTAAAGATGAAATCTGGCCCAAAAAGTATAAATTAATGCAAAAAAATTATAACTCAATTCAAAAAGTTGAAACCTCAGCTCAAAAATTATAAACTAATACATAAAAATTGAAACTTCAAAAAAATATAATCCAATCCTAAAAAGTTAAATCTAACCCCAAAAGTTATAACTCAATCCAAAATAGTTGAAATCTCACCATAAAAGTTGGAACCCCTCCCCCAACAATTAGAACCCACCTCCAAAAAGTTATAACTCAATTAAAAAAAGTTGAAACCTCAGTTAAAAAGTATAAACTAATGCATAAAAATTGAAACTCTATCCCCAAAAAGTTAGAACCCACCAAAAAAATAATAATTCAATCCTAAAAAGTTAAACCTCACCCCAAAAGCTTATAACTCAATCCAAAATAGTTAAAATCAAAATAACATTAGAGGTTGTTTATTGATTCTGAAGGTAATGAAATGATTAATTGGCATATTAACAAATGTAGATATTATGATTGCAATTGTTTTTTTTAATTGAGACTAGTTGTTTGTTGTAGGTTCTTTATCTTCAGCGCGTCACTCGCCAAGGGGTTTCCCTAGTACTAATAAAAAGTGTCAAACTATTCTGCATATCGCATCATGGGGTGATCTGGAAATCAAAGAGGGTGTGACAATCTTTAAAAAATTGAAAAGTCTGAAATAGGTAGAGGTATCATGTTACAACACTTATATGACGTTTATGTATTTCAATTTAAATATAAATTTCTATTATTAAAATGGTTGTTTTAGGTTCCAATTGTAGGAGTACATCCTATCACTGCATGCACACCTGAACCAAACATAAGACCACCTCATGCCCAGACTGAAGAAAAACCAAATGTATGTGTTAATGATGTTATATAAGAAACACTATTTATAATTTTGTGTTGAAGAAGATAATTTGATATTATTTTCTGTCATTGGAGCAAAGATTTTTTGTCATGGAAAAGTCAATGGAGAAAATTATGGTGGATCAAAAAGATTTATCTATCAAAGTCGCCTAAATGGTATGCATGATGCAAAAAATCATGGATGTTATGACAAAACTTAAACTTTCTAACTGCCAACATAAAATTGAGAAAAATAAAGGAACCAAAGAAGAAGCACTAAATGAATCCGACTATGAAAATCGAGAATGAGTCTCACTTGAAATGGTTCGAACACCAGATATAAAGGCCCTGAAAGATATAACAAGACAAAATTCAAACAAGTTGGTATACAAACATGACCTTCCAGAGGGTTCATGCTCCCACTCATGCACTCAACAAAAATACAGCCCAAAAATTTTGCGAAGAATTTCGAAGAGGAAGCATTCGAGATACTTGAAATCACCGTTCTACATTTTGAAAGTATGACAACATCATACCATCCATATTTTTATGAACCCCATTATTTGGTTGTAACGGAGGAAGTATATAAAAAATTTGATGTTAAAGGATATGGATAAATCTACAAAGATATCTTTAAGGTTAACACGTCTTCCCTAGGATGTGGTTTTACTTGATTATCATGGTATGATTTAACAACATATGATACTGCTTTATTTTTTTTAAACACAGTTGGACAGTAATGAAATTGAACAGAATGAGAATGTGAATCTGAATGAAAATAATGAAGAGGATGTGGATAAGGATAATGAGGATAAGAAGGGAATTAATGATGAAAAGGAGGAGGAGGAAATAAATGAAAATAAGAATAAAGGAACAATTTCATCAAGGGGATTATTGGATACATAGAAGGAGAGTGTGAATGCAAGGTTAACAAAATTACACAAGGCTTGCATGATCACCACACCCCGAGTTTAAATGCAAGTAAGGTTAACAAAATTACACAAGACTTAAAACATCACCACACCTCGACTGTGCCCATTCATGAGGTTTGTATTCTATATTTAACATAATACAATTGTCCAATTATTATTGACTGTTTGTATTTTATAATTAGATTTCAGAGTCTTTGTATTTTATAAACAAATTTCAGACTAGAGTACTGCATGGAACCCATCATTAGATATAGTGAGGTATTGGTGAGCATTGAAACTTTTTATGCTTCGAGAGGAGCAATGATTGAAGCCTTAAAACCAACAAAATGGCTAATAGATGTTGTGAGTTTCACAGACATTTATTTAATATAATTTTAATATTGACTAATATGATAATGTTGTGGCTAACATGATACTGTTGTGAATTTGATTTTCTATTGTTTGACCTCTTGAAGATAATAAATTTGTCACCATATCTTATTCCTGAGTCCGTCAATATTAATCCATTTACAAAAAAGTCACGGTGGTACCTACCAACATGGTTTTTGGTAGATCCATTTCACATTTATAAATTTCAAAAATGTTTTAAACTCTCAATGTCTACTCATAGTTCTCTCGAATACCCAGCAAAAAGCACTTGAAGAATATACAAAGATAAAACGTATGAGTTGCTTGATTTTCAAAGGTACTTTATTTCACATTTCAAGGACTGTGAAAAGGTATGTAGTTGCTATATTCTTTGAACTATTTTTTGCTCTATTTATGATGAATCATTTCTACAATAATATCGGCATATATATAATCGTCGATCTATTTTATGTATAAATGTAGATATATATACCCATCAATGAAAAAAAATACATTGATATCTATGCTTGGTTGATGTAGTGGAGCAGTAAGTTTTGCTACTCGATTAACTACCAAAAAATCCCAATGAGCACCGATACATTGTCATCAAGAATGTGGTTAAAGAACTAGACAGAGTCCTTGAACTTGTCATACCGAACCACAGGCCAACATTGATCCGCTGTCCCATAACTCAAGTGGAGTGGGCTCCTCGATAGCCTAATAGTTATGATTGTGGAATTTTTGTTATCAAGATGATGAGTGCTCCAATTTTGAGTCCATCATTCAGGATTACGGTATGATACATTTTCTTATTAGTGAACTAAATTTGTTTTAACGTTAAATTTGTGAACTCACTTAATATACTTGTCTTTAAGAGCAATCAAATCAAATGCACATGGATCTAACAATTAAGCTAGTTATCCATGTATACAAGGAACCAAGAGACAAGATTATAACAAAGGCATGAACGTAGTACAAGGATGGCAGTCAGAAAATGATAAATCTGTGAAGATATTAGTTTGGATAGGGAAATTCCAAAAGTTACACTAATTTTTTTGTATATAGTGTGGACTGAGGAACAATTTTGGGTTCCCAAACAGGAGGGTATGCCTTTTCTCAACTATATGAAATATACTAGAGGTTTTGTAGTCTATTTCGTATAGTCTTGAAAGGGTTGATAATATATTTTGTGGAACAAAACAATACATTTTTTGGAACCAAACAATTACAAATTTTTATAGGGCTTTTTGTCTCAAATTTTGAAGGCTTTGCAAGGTCTGGATTTGCTGCTAGGTTTTCTTTTGAATTTGCTATTGTGGGTTATTTACCAAGCATGAGAAGAACGCTGGTGGTGCAGGATCAAATGAGGTTGCTAATTTTGATAGTGAAACGATCAGTCCTTGTCATTTTGTAGGCACTGTTGTGGCTGGGTTGATAGTAGAAGGGGTGGACTGTTGAAATAGTTCGTTTGAAGTGTCTAGGCTCTTTGGTGGTAATGTAAATTCCTTCAAAGCATCTTAAAGGATTAAAGCCAAGAATGTGTAAAATTGTATTTTGATGCTTTATCATGTAAATCTTTGATTCTTGTAATTTTCTTGAGTTCAATCTATAAAATCTTTCTTTCTTCTTAAAAAAAATTAGAATTGTGCAGGCCATTTTGAGTTGGATAAAATATCAAACAGTTCATAATCGTGCAATAAAGTGGTATATAATATGAATGAGTATGATACCTATTACCAATATTACAATGCACCTTACAAATTCATTCACATTGCAGTTAACCTATGCCCTGTTACATAGTTCTTCATATGCCATCTTCACCTGTGCCCTATTACCCACTTCATGTGTCATCTGTCCATCAGCTATGTGAGGATTATCATACTTAGACACAATATAGTTCGAAAATGCCATTTATGTATCCTCCCAACAAGCAAAAATCTTGTACAATGCCCCACTATACCCTCTAACATGTTGATGACATTCCTCCCATGATGGGTAAATGCCAACAACCATACCCTTAAAAACAACATACCATTTATGTTGTTGGTCATTTCCTGGTTCAAGATTAGAGTAAAAAAGTTGAAGATCTTGAAATGAGAGTAGAAAAGAAGGAGATGCAGAACTAGAAAGGAAGAGATGAAAATGTAGAGGAAAGTAGAAAAGATTCAGATCTACTGGTCAAGGCATACGAAATTTAAGTCTCCTTAAATAATGGTTTCAATGGACAATAATGACATTTATGTACTTATGCCATGACATGCCAACTGCAGTCCAAATAGGACTACCATTGTACTCAAAACAGTATTCATGTACACCCTTATTCCAGAATTTGTCTATTTCTACCAATACTCAATCAACAACCATTCTCACCAACTAGTCCATGCACTCCAATCTAATGTCCTCAACATTTTAATTGAAAAATATTTTATACTCCCAACCTCTTGGCAGGTTGAAACGACTACCAATCAGGAACAAGCCCTCCTTCCATTGTAAGCAAACTCATCGAGAATTCGGATCCTCTCAATCAAAATGTGCATCCTCTTGCAGATGTGCTCACACTCATCAAACAACTCCTTTTCTATGCCAAAATAAACCTGCTAAAAAGACTAAAAATCCATCAACAATGGAGGGAAAAAAAAATAACCCTGCAGGTTTAACCATAGAATGTAGCAGTCTCACAAGTGAAATTGTATGCTGACCTTAATTTGTGAGTTGTCCTATCCACTTCACCATAGGAATGACATCAGAAGAGAGTTCCCAAAAACCAATTCTTTGGAAGTGGCTTGAAATATTAATTGCATCATCATCTGATGAATCCTGAGTTGTAACATAATGAGTTATAAGGGGAGGATATCGATTATCTGCTGCAAGGGTAATCATTGTTTCACCAAAAAAATCAAATAATCTCAATATAAAAAAAGTAGTAACATAATCCAATTAGCCTAAAAGTAGGAAGCCTTCTCAAAAGGTTGTAACATAATCCAGAAAAATTGGAATTTCCCGAAGGTCATAACCCATATTAAAAAATTTGAAACCCAATCAAAAAATGTTGAATCTGCCCTGCGACAAAATTGGAATCCAACCTCAAAAAGTTAGACCCCACCCAAAAAATTTGGAATCCACCAATTTTTTTAACCCAACTATTAAAGTTGGAACCCACTCCCAAAGGTCATAACCCATACTAAAATGTGATTTGGGACAAGAAGAGAACTGCAAGAACCAAGAAACTTGCAACAACAGATTTCCATTATGTATCGGTTGTAAAACTATCTTCAGACCATTGATGCCCTAAAAACTATCATGTCCATGTGTTTGTTATCAACACGTGTGATAAGACTGAGTGCTAACTCCTTCTGTGTATCTGCAGTAGGTTCCTACAAGAGCATGAAAACATTACATTATTATGTTAGAAAACCTCATTCTGTACCGATTGTAAATCAACACTATAAGACATACTACAAAATTCAGTTAAGTATATTACTCTTATGGGGAATTTTAGACCCAAATGCGGCGCTCAGATCAACTCTATTACGTACTTCCCTCAATCAAATCCATTGCTTTGAACCGGCACTCATCTTGGTGTACTAATAGGCCATTTGTCTATATGTTCAACATCATCCGCTAACTCAGCAATTAGACGATCTAGTACCTTCACCTGTTCATGTTTTCAATAAATTTAGATGAAACCTATTGTGGTTACACATTTCATAAAAAATTACATGGTATGCATAAACTTACTGTTTTAATAGACTGGGAGAGTCGGATATGCTTCCTGCAAGGATCACGCAAGGTATCGAGAATCATCACAGCCTAATTATTTACATCTACCACCATTAAATACCAATGACTATTCTAATCATTAATAGGTATATTATATCTACATTAGAAAACGAAGGTAAACCATGAATAAACTAAGACATAAATATCCAACAAGATGAATAAGAAAGATGAGAATAGTCTAAAGAGCAATGTCAAATCTTATCATATTTGTTAATGTTGTAGATTAAATAGGCATAGTTGTCTCAAAATTTCTCATCCAAATGAACATTCTTTGTCCACTGTAATGGAATTGCTTCTTGATACTAACAACAATCATAAATTAGATTCGTGTCGTTGATATAGATAGTTAGCGAGTACACAACGCATGTGTAGAAATATATTACCGAGAACCAAGTTGACAAGTACCATCTCTCCTTTGTTGTGGTGGCGTTTATCTTTTGAACGGTCGACATAATACAAGGCACTGCACTTATGATCTATTAAGTGGACAAGAAGTGACAAGTTAGTGTCATTTTGGGATTGATTTGCATTCTTCATAATAGTTGAAGACAAAAATTTAGTTAGAGGCAACGCATTTACAGAATCGCGCACCCAATTGGTTTCAAGTAATGATTGCAAATTTGCACGAATCAAGAAAGTATGGGATTCGTCAAAAGAAACAAAAACTTCCCCCCTTATTACAATCACACCATACATTAATGAATCATGTACCAATAATGCATACATATTGTGATAAGCAAGGAAGTTCTCAGATTACTTATGCATTCTTCAATGAAGTGTCCACTATGTAGGCCTATATATTTCTCTTATCCAAATCTTGGAGGTTCTGTATATGAGGGTACCCACCTTCAGGTTCAAGAAGGTAATCATTATTAGCTGTAGTGACTTCATCTTATCAATGTTATGAGCACAAAATTCCATGACTAACAATTAAAAAAAAAGATGCAAAAAATAATACAACAAACAAAAATAAAATTTAAGACTATACTCGCCTCACCACTATCAACATAGACTACTCTTTCTTTAGATTTTCTTTTTTTTTAGATTTGTCACAAAAGTCGCTCAATTTATCGGACAACTCTTGTATTTAATTCTTCATTAAGGCAAGCTCGTTATACACCTTTATTGAATCCTCACGCATGGCTTTCTTGGTGGTGGCTTGATCTAACTCTAATCTTAAGAGGTAAATAGAAAATTTCCATTTAAACAAACAAACAACATTGGAAATTCAGACGTTTAGTAGTAGGTGTTAAAAATTACCTGTTTATGTAACTGACTTGGAACTCCTGCTTCTGAGTGGATGACTTCCTTGACAACTTACTTGACAACTAGTGGGTCATGGCACACCGCAACAACTGAGAACTTAACCTAATTCAAGAATGCAAATTATGTTATGTTGTTAGTAGCATATAATTCTGAGATAGCATGAATAAACCATACAAAAAGGATTAGATCACACCGATTTACCTTGTCACTTTTGTATCCTCCTAACTTTTTTAGAAGATGTAGACACTTACTTATTTCATTGTCCCCCCATGATACAATGCGTGGGCACGGTCGAGACACGAATGGGACCACCGTCTCTGTTTGTGGTGTGAAACACTCAAAGTACCAAATCTAGATGACAAGAATGTAATATCATTAATAAAAAATCAAAGTACATTGAAGACTCTTGCAATCAACATTAATCAAATAAAAATATGTTACCATGAGAACAAGAATACAACCATTGACACTTTGATGTTTTGTCGTCTTGTAATCTTGTACCCCCTGAATGATAGCATCAAACACATACTTGGCTCAATTCCTACACCTCAAAGATGAGACGTCCAATACCATGTGCCATAGTGTGTCATTGACTGTGCACTTCATTGTGGAGCACATGAAATGCCCAACAACAAATAGACCAAAGTAATGCTGAAATTCTTCAGAATCATCTTTCAATTTTTGTAGTTTGTACCTTATGTCATGCAACGACAACTCCTTTTTTTTTCAAAAATTCTTTGTTAAAGATCTGTAATTAATGATGGGGAGTCGTTCGTCTCCAATTCATTCCCCATACTTTAACCCCAATATCCATTCAACATCCACAGGAGTAAATATCAAAGATTTGTTATGCACGTTCAAAGTATATGTATTAGGTTCAAATATGTTCAATTGCCACTCGCATAAACCCCTTTTAATGCTGTGGATATTCAAAGTAAGTAAACCCCCAATCCTATTTTCACAATGCCTCGCTTTTGTTGACATTGCATGATCGAATTACTTTAACTAGCAATGAAGGAGAGAAATGGGTACCAATAAGATGCTGCAAGATGTTTTACAAGTTTAAATCAATGAATAAAAATATTGAAATGGTTGAATTTAATGGCATTAAAGCCACTACAAATTTGACATTAACCTTTCCTGATGCATATTAGGAAGTATCTATTCTTTGGTGCTTTGCAAGCTCTAGTTTTTTGTTTGGATTGCTTACCATCTTCTTCATCCTGTATCACACGTCATCTTCTTCTTGGTAAAAGGCGTACTATATAGTCAATAAGATCTAATATAAAAAAAAATTATACCAAAGAAAAATTCAAATTCTCAGAAAGCTAATAAATGTTCATGATTTTTCACCACTCATTTGAAAGGAATTTGAAACTTATTTATCCATATGTGCAATCAAGCCCCAATAATCACTTACGAATTTAATATAATTTTAACATGTCAATACAAGCCCCAATACCTCATTGCAAGAGAAATGGCGATGTAGAAATCAAGTCAAGCGGCAAGAGAAGAAAAAAGGTCTTATGCAATATACTATGCTAGCAAAACTCTAAATGAAGCACAAATGAATGTCACTACCATTGAAAAAGAGTTGTTAGCTATAGTATTTGCATTAGAAAAGTTTAGGTCACACATCATTGGTTCGATTACTATAGTCTATATTGATCACTCTACTTTGAAATATTTGTTGTCTAAGTAGGATATGAAACCAAGACTCATTAGGTGGATTCTCGTCCTTTAAGAATTCAACTTGATCATCAAAGACAAGAAAGGAGTTGAAAATGTGGTGGCAGACCACTTGTCACAGCTTGTCATCCAAGACCCCGAAGAGCACACCCCTATCCCTAATTTCTTTCCCAATGAGCATTTATATTCTATTCGTTCTGTTTGTCCGTGGTATGCTAATATTTATAATTTTCTTGTCACATGACAAATCCCACTGCATTGGAGCCTGGAGGACAAACGAAGATTCATGGCAGGTGTGAAGTACTTTTACTTCGACAACTCATACCTGTTCAAATATTACTCCGGTCAAGTCATGAGGAGGTGCGTATCTGAAGATGAACAATAGGATATCCTTTTTTTATGCTATTTTGAGGCGTGCGGTGGACATTTCTCTTCCAAGAAAACTTTAGCTAAGATTTTACAATCAAGTTTTTATTGGCCTTATTTAATTAAAGACTGTGTTTTATTTTGAAAAGAATGTGATAGGTGCCAAAAGTTGGGGAGTGGGATCCGTAGGAACATGATGCCCCTCTCTCCAATACTTGTTATTGGAATATTTGATTATTGGGGCATTGATTTCATGACTCCATTCCCTATGTACTTTGGCTATCTTTATATATTATTGGCAGTGGACTACGTGTCCAAGTGGGTAGAGGTCATCCCAACCAAGACCAATGACCATCGGGTTGTGGTCAAATTTTTTTAAAAAATATTTTTTCAAGATTTGGGATGCCTCCTGCAATGATAAGTGATGGTGGGTCTCATTTTTGTAATAGATCATTTGCCTCATTAATGCATAAATATAGGGTAATACACAAGGTGTCCACTGCTTATCACCCACAGACCATGGCCAAGCCGAGTTGACCAATATGGAGATAAAGAACATACTAGAGAAAATGGTGAACCCTAATCGGAAGGATTGGTTGCTTAGGTTGACCGATGCCTTGTGGGTTTACCGCACCGCTTATAAGGTCATCCTAAGTATGTCTCCCTATAGGCTAGTCTATGGAAAAACTTGTCATTTGCCAATAGAGATGGAACACAAGCATATTGGGCCATCAAGACCTTGAATTTCAATTTGAGAATAATCGGAGAAAATAGGAAGTTGGAGTTGAATGAGTTGGAGGAAATTCATAGAGATGCATACGAGAGCTAAAAGATTCATAAGGAAAGGACAAAGATTTTTTATGATAAATCCATTGTGAGAAAGACATTTGAGCCCTGACAAAAGGCGCTCTTGTATAATTCTCGACTCTCCATATTTCAAGGTAAACTCCGATCACGTTGGTATAACCCCTATCTTATCCAGGTGCCCTACCCTAACAGAGTCATGGAAATCACAAGCCTTGA
The DNA here is from genome assembly GCA_023539305.1 of Ilex asprella. Classification (NCBI taxonomy): domain Eukaryota; kingdom Viridiplantae; phylum Streptophyta; class Magnoliopsida; order Aquifoliales; family Aquifoliaceae; genus Ilex; species Ilex asprella. The sequence continues at coordinate 27,953,033 of CM042189.1, forward strand.
AGATGGCAAAATATTCAAGGTCAATGACCAAAGACTTAAACCATTCTTCGAGGGTTTTGAAACTCAAACCGTGGAGGAGAAGTTGGTGGATCCAGTCTATCCGGACCTTGTTGAGGAATAATTGTTCAAGTAGATTTAGTGTACAATCTGAAACAGCCCAAAAATCGGGGGTCCTTAATTTAACAAAATTCGGGCGGAGTCTCATTTGTACGGAGAGCTCTACCCAAAAACATAACCTATACAATTATACTACATTGACCACACCGGGTCTTTTTACCCATCACAAAATAAAATTTCATTCACCATATGTAATATCCACAATAATATCCCAAAAGAATAGGCCAAACTATGACAATTACATTCCAAAAGAAAATTCCCTAGTCTAGCACAAAAATAAACTATAGCTCTAGATGTCCACCTCGGGTTCTAGGTTCCCCTATGATGTAAACTCTCAATTTCTTGGCTCGTCAATGTCGGGATCTTCTTCTAGCACTAAATCTAAAAAAAAAATTATTATTAGTAGGGGGTGAACACTAAGCTCTGTAGGAAAATCCTCCCAAACTCTAACAAGGTTTGAAAAACGTAGAAAACGGTCGGTCTCATTTCACAAATAGCATACGTAAATTTTGAAAGAAAACATGATATTTTCAAAAGATCTCAAGTTTATACATTAACAATAATTAAGTGCAAGAGTAAAGCCAATCCCATCACAAAAAACCATTCCAAGGAGTAATTATTCCAACAACAATTTCCAAGATAATCATATCCAAAAGATAACGCAATAAACAATAACCACAATGTATCTCAAGTCTAATGTAAGAGAATCGCATGGATAAACACATAGAGAATATCCTGGCCCACACACACACAAATTCTCGCAAGGATATCAACTTCAGGAAGGGCGCATACCGATGCATTGTCCCATACCAATGCATCGACAATAACGAATCCGACCCAGACATAGTATACTAATCCTCTGACATGGCACCCATGAGCTAATAGTGGTTTGGTCCTCGCAAGGCACTAACCCTACTACGAGTGGTAGGAAAAGTTCAAACCCGCCTGGAGTAAGAACCACACTCATCTACCCACTCTACGATACCTGGTCAATGGTCATCCATAGTCATCCAAACACCTCTATAAGATACAATCCCCAATAATTTCTCAATAAAAGTTCATGATTCCCAAAATTTCTCGTATGTTATCCAATAGAACCATGTAAGAAAAATAGGCAAGGGATCAACATCAATACAATTTTATTGTTTCATGGAAAGCATAAAGTTTGAAAATCAAGGACAAAGGAAATATGGTGAGAAAAATATATTCTTCTTAAAATTTAAGGTTTGAAAATCAAAAAGAGAGCTTTAATGGTTACTCAACCATCATATTGTTTAAAACATGACATTTACTGCAAGAATTAAAGATTTTATAACATACATATTGAATTTAGAGTAAAAAAAGTACATATATACATAAGCCCTAGCCTCAATGTAGGAGAATGAGAAGAAATTCCTACCTTGAATCAAAGTTCTAAACCAAAAATTCAAGCTCTAGATACCTCATTTCTCCCTTTCCTCTTTTCTGCATTTCCTCTATCTTCTCTTAGGGTGCTAAAAAGTTTGGGGTGAGAGTAGAGTGAAAAGAATGGGAGTAAAGGGGCTGAAATATGTGTTTTAAACACAGCAGTCCCGAAGTTACTGTTAACAGGCTATTTGGGCTTTATCCAAAATTATGGTTTTACCACTAAAAATCTCCAATTTGATCCATATGACTACCCTAAGGTTTTTTGACGTTCCTATAAACCCCCAAATGTTTAAAAGTGATGCAATGATAGATGGATTAGTATTTAAATATATATAATGGTGAAAAGTGAAACCCATGAGTTATAACTATTAATATTGTAAAAATAATAGTTAACGCTGATTTAGCTAGTGAATAGATGACATAACTTGTAAAAGAACTTCTATCAACTATATTTGGGGTACAAATGTATGTTGTGTAGGTTTGGGTTGGCTTTGGAAGGGCTTAGAATGGATTGGAAATAAAAAACGGAGGAAAAAGGCAAAACTGGGCAAAACCGTACTGATATTGCGTACCGGTACTGGACTGTACCGGTACTGTGTATCGGAGCAAACTGGTCTGAATGTTTAATGTCGGGATTTTGGTCCAATTTTCGCTCTATAAATACATTATGTCACCTCCTTTGACTCTATTTCGACCCCTCCAACCTTAGAAACCCTAAGAGAGAAAGAAAGGAGAAAAAGAGAGGAAGAAAGGAAGAGAGAAACACTTACTTTGAAGGGATTTATACCTTTGAGTCCATCAAAATCTAACTTTTTAAGAATAAAAGGTAGGGGTTTTCTCTCATTCACTTATATTGATGCTAGGATATATATATATATATATATATATATATATATGTATGTTTTGGCTATCAATGGTATAAATATATGCTATGGAATCATCATCTCCTAGGCTTTTTGGAAAGATTACATGTTTTGAACAAAGTTAGGGTTTAATACCCATGAAATCTCTTTTCTACTTTTAAAAACCCTAATTCTTGGAGATTGATGTATTTCCTTCTTAAATGCTTTCTTTATTATGAATTTCGAAACCATAGTGCTTTGTGTTGGGTAGAAAAATGATGTTATTGTGATCTCATGTATTTTCTTAGTTGGTTGTGGAATTGTTACATGATATATTTTGGGGATTTTGGATAGATACTTGTAAATTGAGATAAATGTTGGAATTGTATACTTGGTTGGGTTGTTTTTGATGCACATGAGTGAGAGGTTCCTTGTAAGGATGCTCACCCCTTCCCAAGAGGTTTTCGATAAGGATGCTTTGGAAACAATCTAGTGATTGGTGAGAGGTTCCATGTAAAGATGTTCACCCCTTCTCAAGAGGTTCCCGGTAAGGATGTTTGAGAAATAAGTCTGTTATAGTGAGAGGTTCCTTGTAAGGATGCTCATCCCTTCCCAAGAGGTTCCCAGTAAGAATGTTTGTGAAACAATGTAGTGATTGGTGAGAGGTTCCAAGTGAGAATACTCATCCATTCTCAAGAGGTTCTCTGTAAGGATGCTTGAGAATCAAAGGTGACCAAAAAGGGGATGAAGGTTACCACAAAGTATGTCACCTACCGAAAGAATTGTTGGGAATTGTTTATGGCCATGAATGATTATTATGTGTATGTGGTGCTCATATATTCATTTAAGTAATGTTCTTACATAAACTGGAGATCCTTTTTAAATGTCACTACTTTATTTCAAATTTTGTATCTAGGTTATCTTAAAAATGAGACCGACCATTTGAAATTCTTTTCTAAACTTTGTATGGATTTGGGAGAATTTTTCTACAGAGCTCATCCCCTACCGCTAACATTTTTCAGATTACCCGCTTGGGAGGACGTAAGGGTCGAGGAGCCCGCTACTTGGGAGACTCCACTTGACAGGAGTGTGGATCCCGAGGTGGATGCATAGAACAACCTCCTTTCCTTTTGTACTAGACTAAGACATTCTTTTGGAACATTGTGTAGTCTAGCTTCTTTTGTGTATTCCGCTGCGTTTCTTTAATTAAATTTTTGAGATGTAATAGCCATGACTTGGCCTACTCTTTTGGATAATGTTGTAAATATTCGTGAATGACAAATGAAGTCTTGTTTCTTATGGAATTATATTAGTGCTCTCAGGATATGAATGGTTTTAGAATGTAATGCCATCCAAGGTGTGTTTTGGGGCGTTATAGAGTTGGTATCAGAGCTTAGGCTTTAAGTCTTTGATTGCTTGATAACAGTTGTTGTTCCTTACCTCTCAACACCACCCTCAAATGTGTATGGCTTATGTGCGAAGGGAGTGTCACTCTCCCTTGGGATGATACAAGAGATAGCAAACAACGGAATGTGAATGGTGGGAAATGAATGAACAAAATATGTGTGAAATAAAAAGTGAAATATGCACAAAAGTGCTCCCCAATCGCAAAGAGTCTTTCGTTGTCGGTGTTTTACTTGGAAAGTATTCCAAGGTCGTCTCCTCAGGGAAGGAAAGTTCAAGTGTGTGAAGGTAATTTTGTCAAAAAGAGAAAGTATAAAATCTTTTGTTTGAAAGTTGTTTGGTGGAGTATGTTTTGGTGAAAATGCAATGAGAAACAAATGTTGGCAAACCCAAAAATTCACTCCAATAGGAATACCATTTCAACTCCAATCCCTCCTCCAATAGAGCACGAATGAACGATTGATTCGGGGGAAGCTAGGGACAAGATTGGTGAGTATCTAAGTATAAACTGTGGCTAGGCCTACGGGATATCAAAGGCTCACCAATTTATCCACTCTCAACCCCGTCAAACAGAACCATTGGACTCATAAGGGAAAGAAGAGAATGAGTTGAAATGGAAAACCCAAGAGGAGGTCTCCCTTGGATTAGCCAACGAAAAATCTAGCTAATCATACTTAAAGGGAAGAAATGCATATTGTAAAGAGACATGTAAAGGAAATGGAGCATGAAACTTAACTTAAAGCAAGAAATCTTAAATTATGAAGAAAAACATTCAATACCCATTTTAAGCTAAGAAATGAAGAAAAGTTCAAACAACAATGGTGAAAGCTAGAGTAAAGGATTAAACTAGAAATGAACTTGCAATAAATGACATTAAAGACTTTAAACAAAGTTTAGAAGATCCTTACAAGACATTGGAATGAAGAAAATGCAAAAATATAAACTTCTAGCACTATTCATCTTCTTCTTCCTTGAACTACTCCTAAGCTTAGGTAGCCACCCTTGAAAATGCTGAATAATATTGTATATATGGAGTGTGTATCTTCAATTTTCGTCCATGAGGGTCCCTAGCATATGTGAGCAGGTCTCCCATCCATAGGGGGCTGAATAGATGCATTGCACAGGCTAGGACAAGCCAAGCCTGCAATACACAATGGCAGCCCCCTTATTTCCCATCCCCATTAATGCCAAGCCTTCAAAAGTCTTCCAAATGTGTAAGGGAGGCATGGTTGATGTGCAGAAAATGTTGGGGGGCAAGTGGGAGAAGTGTAGGTGGGACCCCCAAACAAGTGGAGGTGAGTTACAGGCTGTTTTTCGGCCAGAAGATTCGTGGTACCGATACTAGGTACCGATACCATATGGTACTGGTACCGAGTACCAGTACTGTTTTTCGGCACTGGACCACCTTCGGTAGAAATGACATAACTTTTGATCTAACCGTTGGATTGAGCTAAAATTTTGACACAATATGGAAGACATCCATATCTACAACTTTAATGTTTTGAATTTTTCCAGATTCTGAGTAGATCATGGTCAAAATAGAGGACAACCGAGACAGTGCTTCCCAGTGATGTGGCAGCTGGTGTCTTTGTTCCAAAACACCAATACCTCCTTGATTTCTTCACTTTTAAGCCTCAAATTCTTCATGTATTGTGTCCATGCCATTACCATACATCCAACATAGTTGCAAGGTCCTAAATCCAATATTTAAGCTATCAAAACATGCAACATCGAGAATTCAACATTATTCATAAAATAGGCTAACACTAAGTAATTAAATGCATGTTATGAACATTAGCTTGCCCACGGGAGAACGGTAAGATAGTAGCCGAGTCTGCAAGGGTTGCGTACTTCGCATTGGAGAACACGAATTGATTATGGATTTGATTGCTTTAGAGATGAAGGGGTATGACGTGATTTTCGGGATGAACTTGTTGTCTGCTTTTCGGGCGGTAATGGATTGTTTCCGCAAGCGGATTATATTTCAGTTGCCGGGAGGAGTCGTTTTCAGTTTTGTGAATAACCGAGAATCTTCCCATCCATTTTCTACTACGGGTAGTAGATTCTTAAAGGCGAAAGCGGGAAGTTATTTGAGTTTCTTAGCTAGCCAGATGGGAGATGACAGGGATAAAATCCATACGGATGTGGTGTTAATTGTATCAGAGTTTCTAGATGTTTTTCCTAAGGAATTAACCGGATTACCGCCACATAGAAAAATTGAGTTCAAGATCGATCTCTATCCGATAACAGAACCCATATCCATTACTCCCTACCGAATGACACATTTGGAGTTGAAGGAGCTAAGGAAGCAGTTGGACCACTTGTTGGCGATTGGGTTTATCCGTCTAAGCACTTCACCATGGGGAGCCCCGGTCCTCTTTGTGAAAAAAATGGATGAGACCTTACGGTTATGCATGGATTACCGTGAAGAATAAGTATCCGTTGCCGAGAATTGATGACTTATTTGATCAGTTGAAGGGTTCAAAGTATTACTCCAAGATTGGAAAACTTGTGAGATAGTTTTATATCATTGATTTGGTGATGAAAAGGAAATTTTGTGTGTGTTGGGATTAAAACTATAGTTTTAGTGTGTGTGGTAATTATGCTTATGAGAAGGAGATTGGGGTTACCATGTCTAAGTGGTAACAAGCGACTGGGACTAGGGTTACCAGGTCTGAGTGGTAACAAGCGACTGGGATTGGGATTACCAGGTCTGAGTGGTAACAAGCAATTGGGACTGGGGTTACCAGGTCTGAATGGTAACAATCGACTGAACCAGTTACTAGGCTTGTAGTAACAAGAGACGGAGCCAGTCATCAGGCTAGTGATGATAAGAGACTGGGCCAGTTACCAGGCTAGTGGTAACAAACATGATTTGACAAAAATCTTTGGAACTGAATGTGTGTGTGAGTGTTTTTGGTTAAATGTCTTTTCAGTTATGATGCTATTTGTGATTATAAAATCATCTTATTTTAATGATTATGTGGGAGGGGTTGGTGTACAATTTATTGTACATATGTGTATATCAAAATTTATTTTTGTATATAAACTCTGGAATTTATTTTCAAACCTCATTAGAGGTGGTTGTTATTTACTGGCCTTTGTGCTCACCCAAACATTTAACATTTTTCAGGAGAGGATCAGGGTGAGGAGTAAGTCTGCTAGTATACAAGGGATTAGAGGACTGGAAGATTTATTTTTATTGTAGGTCTTCAAGAATAAATGTATTTTATAGTTTTGAGACAATTATTTAATTATTTTGGAAACAATGTTGCTTATGCTTAGAGTAGTGAACCTTATGGATTAATTATTGTTTTACATGAGTTTAATAATAATATCGGTGATGTTAGTTTATTCCCCTGGTATTTATTAGATCGGTGGAATAAATCGCTTTATTATTTGTCTTCCGCTGTATTTAGCATTTATTATGCACAGATATGGTTGGTTAAGGCCTTGGTGGCCGGTCCACTGTCCACTCTATGTGATCTGGGGTAGGGTGTGACAAGAATGGTATCAGAGCCTAGGTTTATGGATCACCAGAGGATTAGACTGAGTCTTAAGAATTATTTATGGTTTAATCGATTTGGTTTGAGAGACGTGGAATAATGATACTAGTGCTTAGTATTATTGCTTTGGTGACTTAGTCAAGTTAGTTTGTTTTGTATCTTGTAGGAAGTATAAATGGCTGCAAGAAAGAAAAGTAAGGGTACTGCAAATGGTAGGCCTGACACTAATGACGTCCCAGGGCTTGCAAATGATGAGCCACCTTTGAATGTCTATAGGGATATTGGGAAGGCCTTGTAGGGAATCACAAAGATCCTTGAAGGTCCGAAGGGTCAGAAGGAACTCTGCATTGAGGAGTTTAGCAGGATCGCTCCTGCTTTCACTAGGACTACTACCCCTACGGATGCAAAGAGTTGGATCATGGAGATTGAGAAAATTTTTGAAGTCTCAAAGTGTGATGATGGTAAGAAAGTAGCTTATGCAGTTTTTATGTTTAAAGAGGAAGCTGAACATTGGTGGAGGATGGAGAAGGAAGTGAAGAGATACCCAACTACTCCAATGACTTGGGAGCAGTTCAAGACTGGATTCTTGGAGAGATATTTTTCACAAGTAGAGAAGGATCGTTTGGCACTAGAGTTCATGAATTTGGCTCAGGGGGTACGACAATTGGTGAGTACGAGGAGAAATTCACAAAATTAGCAAGGCATGCCATGCCCATGGTAGCAGATGAGAGAGATAAAGCAAGAAAATTTGAAAGAGGTCTGAAGTGGAGCATTAAGGAGAAACTGATTGTCTTGGAACTACCAACATATCAAGAGGTTGTTCGCAAGGCTCGAGTTTTGGAGGGCAATGAAAAGGAAAGGGACAGGGAGAGAGAAGAAAAGAATAGAACAGGCTTCGGTGGTGACTTTAGGGGTGGTTCCCATAATTTCAAGAAGTGTAGGCAGGGTACTTCATCATCTGGGTCCTTTGCACCAAGATTTACTGGGCAATAGGGCACTCAACAGCTAGAAAAGTGTCAGAAGTGTGGGAGATTCCATGGGGACAAGCCATGTTATGGAACCAATTAGAAACAACTTCTTTGTTTCAATTGTGGCAAGACAGGACACTCATCAAAGAATTGGTGGAGTGCGCAAGGAAACAAATAAGCTAGTGAACAGACGGATGTGACATGTTTCAAGTGCAACTAACGAGGACATATTGTAAAGTTTTGTTCCCAACCAGTGCAGGGATTAGTAGGCAAGCCCCCAGCTAAGACAGATGGTGCATCAAAACAGGGTCAATAGAAGGAAGGGCAACAAAAGGAACAGAGGTTTGGGAGGGTCTATTCAATAACACCAAAAGCCCACAATATTCTAATTCCGTAGTCTCAGGTACTTTACTTATTTGTGAGCATGCATTTAAAGTACTTATTGATCCAGGGTCCACACATTCTTTTGTATCTCCTAGAGTAGAAATGAGATTAGGTGTTGAACCCAAAGCACTTGAGTTTGTTTTGATTGTGACTACTCCCACGGGTGGTTCTGAGTTAGGAGATGTCATGTACCCAGAGTGTAGGGTCCACATTGGAGAGAATCAATTACTAGTTGATTTAATACTCTTAGACCTTAAGGGTTTTGATGTGATCTTGGGTATGGGCTGGTTAGCTGAGCACCATGTGACAGTTGATTGTTTGGAAAAGAGGGTTGTGTTTCATCCTCCTAATCATACAAAATTTAGTTTTGAGGGGACAGGGATTATTTCTTTCCCTAGCCTTGTCTCTGCAGTACAAGCTCGAAGATTGTTGAGAAAAGGTTGTCACAGATACATTGCTAACATTATAGATACGAGAAATGAGGGGTTGTCTCTTAAGGAGATACCAATAGTAAGAGAATCTCCAAAATTATTCCCAGATATCCTGCCTGGGTTGCCACCTGATAGAGAGATAGAGTTTGCTATTGACCTGGTACCTGGTATCGGTCCTACCTCTAAGGCTCCTTATCATATGGCACCAGTGGAGCTTAGAGAGCTGAAGGTACAACTACAAGAGTTATTAGATTTGGGGTTTATTTGGCCCAGTGTGTCACCATGGGGCACACCGGTACTATTTGTGAAAAAGAAAGATGGAAGTATGAGACTTTGCATTGACTATAGGGAGTTGAACAAAGTAACCATCAAGAATAAGTATCCTCTTCCTCGCATTGACGATTTGTTTGACCAACTACGAGGTGCTAAAGTATTCTCAAAGATTGACCTTCGAACGAGTTACCACCAGTTGAAGATAAAGATGGAGGATGTGCCTAAGACTGTTTTCTGTACTTGTTATGGATACTATAAGTTTCTTGTGATGCCATTTGGGCTAACCAATGCACCAACAACCTTTATGGATCTCATGAATAGGGTGTTTAAGCAGTACTTGGATCAATTTGTGGTGGTATTTATTGATGATATTTTGGTGTACTCGAAGAGTCCTGAGGAACATGAGCAACATTTAAGAATTGTTCTACAGACTCTTCGGGATTGAAAGCTTTATGCCAAGCTCAAGAAATGTGAGTTATGGCTGACTAGTGTATCATTTTTGGGACATGTGATTTCTGATAAAGGGGTGTCAGTGGATCCTCAAAAGGTGGCAGTAGTTAAAGATTGGCCTGGACCGACCAATGCTATTGAGGTACGTAGTTTCTTGGGTTTGGCAGGGTATTACAAAAAATTTGTCGAGGGTTTCTCCAAAATTGCCATTCCATTGACCCGATTGACCTAGAAAAAGGTAGTTTTTCAGTGGATTAATGAATGTGAAAACAGTTTCAATGACTTAAAGTAAAGGTTAGTGATTGCACCAGTTCTTACCATACCCGCAGATAATGGTGGGTATGATATCTATTGTGATGCTTCGGGAAAAAGGTTAGGTTGTGTATTGATATAACACGGGAAGATTGTGGCTTATGCTTCTAGGCAGTTGAAACCCTATGAGTAGAATTACCCAACTCAAGATTTAGAATTGACAACTGTTGTGTTTGCATTAAAGATATGGAGGCACTATTTGTATGGGGAGACATGTGAGATATATACAGATCATAAGAGTCTTAAGTACTTATTTATGCAGAAAGAGTTGAACATGAGACAGAGAAGATGGCTAGAACTAATCAAAGACTATGATGTGAATTTGCACTATCATCCTGGGAAAGCAAATGTGGTGGCAGATGCATTAAGTAGAAAGTTTACAAGAAGCATGCCTCTTTGCTTACTCAACAAAAACAACTTGTGAGGGAGCTTGAAGAGGCAAAAGTTGAGGTGGGGATACCTAAGAGTAATGCGTTTGTAACGAGCTAGCTAGTTCGGCCTACCTTGTTAGATCGAAGAAAGGAGGCACAATTGACTGATGCGAATTTGGTAAAGATTCTAGAGGAAACAAAGAAAGGAAAGAATACTGATTTTCGTGTAACAGATGGGGTGTTGAGATTTGGAGATCGAGTATGTGTACCTAATGACCTAGAGATCAAGAAACAAGTGATGGAGGAGGCACATTACTCTCGTTTCACAGTTCATCCGGGAAGTACAAAGATGTATCAGGACCTGAAAGGGATATTTTGGTGGAATAATATTAAGACGGAAGTGGCTGACTATGTCAGAAAGTGAAAGCAGAACACCAAAGGTCAGGAGGGTTGTTGCAACCACTTCCTATCCTTGAGTGGAAATGGGAGCACATTACCACTGATTTCGTGAGTGGGTTACCCAAGACCCCAAGTGGACTTGATTCTATTTGGGTCGTGGTGGACAGATTGACAAAGTCCACACACTTCTTGCCTATGAGGACTACTTATCCCTTGGAGAAATTTGCTAAGCTTTATGTTAAGGAGATTGTGAAATTACATGGAGCCCCAGTGTCGATCGTTTCAAATAGAGATCCTCGGCTTGTCTCTAGGTTTTGGGGTAGTTTACAAAAGGCAATGGGCACCGAGTTGAGATTTTGTAAAGCTTACCACCCACAGACAAATGGACAGTCGGAAAGGGTTATTCAAATATTGGAAGACATGCTTCGTGCTTGTGTGCTTGACTTAAAGGGTTCTTGGGAAGAACATTTACCACTAGTTGAGTTTGCTTATAATAACAACTTTCAAGATAGCATTGACATGGCACCATATGAGGCTTTATATGAGCGAAAATGTAGATCTCCAATTTGTTTGGTTGAAGTCGGGGAAAGAAAAATATATGGGCCAGAGATAGTACAAGAGACCACGGATAAAGTACAGTTGATTCAGGAAAGACTTCGGGTTACTCAAAGTAGACAGAAAAGTTATGCGGACAATCGGAGGAGAGACTTAGAATTTCAGGAGGGCGATCATGTATTCATAAAGGTGTCACCTTGGAAGGATTATGAGATTTGGTAAAAAAGGAAAATTGAGTCCAAGGTATATTGAACCCTTCGAGATTCTAGGAAAAGTTGGTGCAGTGGCTTATAGGCTAGCCTTACCACCAGAGTTGGCGGGTATCCACAATGTGTTTCATGTATCAATGCTTAGGAAGTACATGCCAGATCCATAACATATAATTGAGGTTGAGCCGTTACAAATGCGAATGGATTTGTCTTATGAGGAGCTACCAGTGAGGATCTTGGATCGAGAAGAACGAGTATTAAGGAACATGGTCTTTCCATTCGTTAAAGTTTTGTGGAAGAACCACTCGGAGAGGGAAGCAACCTGGGAGAGCGAACAAGCGATGAAGGAAAAGTACCCACAATTGTTCCAATCTCAAGACACACTAAGTTTGGAGGACCAAACTTCTTAAAGGGGGGAAAGTTGTAATACCCCAATACAGGTATGTGTTTGAATTTTTTTATATATATAAATAATAGAGAGGAAGTTATTTAGAAAATTTAAAATTGGTTGTACATTAATATGTTGTGATTAAAACTATAATTATAAGAAATTAGGGGGACTTAAGTAACATTAAAAGGGGATAACTATTGTGATTTGTGTCTTATTAGTAAAAGGGTATGCCCTAGGTTGCCTTAGTTTTCCTGGGCTGGAAGAAAAAGAATAGGTGGCGGCAGAAAGAGAGAAAGAGAGAAAGAGAGAGAGAGAGAAAGCGAGAGGGGAAACAAAAGGGTGGAATCTATTAAAAGTATGAATTGATTAATTGTCTTATGAGTTTTATATGTATATATATACATATATTCATGGTGAAGAATGGTGATGAATGCATAAATGAGTTTGATTTGAAGTTGTTAGTTTAAGTGTTTTGAGACCTAATATAGATTTGTTATTGTTTGAGGCCTTTAAGGAAGTTATTTGATGTCTTACAAAAAAAGAAGGGAAAAAGAAGGGCTGGTTCAGGTTCTGCCGAAGGTAGAGGAAGAGCAAAAATTAAAAATTACAGAAAGCTCCCCTTTAGTTTCAAAGAGCTTTACTTTGACCCCTATATTCTTCTAAACTTAATTTTAACCATTTTTTTACTTGGTAAGTTGGAAGAATAGAATTTTGAAAAATTTATGGCAGTCCTGAAAAACAGAAAATTAGTTTTTCAAAGAAATTATACTTTGACCCCAAAAGTTTTAAAAATATGATTTGACCCCCAAAACTTTAGAAACTTTTTCTAAATAGTCCAGAATACTTTCATACACTATTACCTAATATTAAAAAGGATATTTATTTGTAAAAGATATGTTAAGTATTTATCAATGGGTAGGAAGTATAAAAATTAAATATAGAATCGCAAAACGCCGAAATTCAAAATATAAATTGATTGTTATATGTTATTTTGGATTAGGTGGTGATTGCATTGAGGTTGAGAGAGAATTCTTTGAATTGGAGTTTGAAAATCAAGGTGAGTAGTTTACTACTTCTTTTTAGAGAATTTTCTATATTAAATGTGTGGGTGCGTGTGTGTGAATTTTCATATATGTAATATATGTGTTGATGTTTAGGGATGCAATTGAATGTTTTGAAGTTGTGACCTGTTATACATGTGAATTTTGGAAAACTTGTGAGATAGTTTTATATCATTGCTTTGGTAATGAAAAGGAAATTTTGTGTATGTTGGGATTAAAACTACAGTTTTGGTGTGTGTGGCAATCATGCTTATGAGATGGAGGTTGGGGTTACCAGGTCTAAGTGGTAACGAGCGACTGAGACTGGGGGTTACTAGGTCTGAATGGTAACAAGCGACTGGGACTGGGGTTACCAGGTCTGAGTGGTAACAAGTGACTGGAACTGGGGTTACCAGGTCTGAGTGGTAACAAGCGACTGAGACTGGGGTTACCAGGTCTGAATGGTAACAAGCGACTGGGCCAGTTACCAGTCTAGTGGTAACAAGAGATGGAGCCAGTCATCAGGCTAGTGATGACAAGAGATTGGGCCAGTTATCAGGCTAGTGGTAACAAACATGGTTTGACAAATATCTTTGGAATTGAATGTGTGTGTGAGTGTTTTTGGTTAAATGTCTTTTCAGTTATGATGCTATTTGTGATTATGAAATCATCTTATTTTAATGATTATGTGGGAGGGGTTAGTGTACAATTTGTTGTACATATGTGTATATCAAAGTTTATTTTTGTATATAAACTCTAAGATTTATTTTCAAACCTCATTAGAGGTTGTTGCTATTCACAAGCCTTTGTGCTCACCCAAACATTTAACATTTTTCAGGAGAGGATCAGAGTGAGGAGTAAGTCTACTGGTATACAAGGGATTAGAGGACTTGAAGATTTATTTTTATTGTATGTCTTCAGGAATAAATGTATTTTATAGTTTTGAGACAATTATTTAATTATTTTGGGAACAATGTTGCTTATGCTTAGAGTAGTGAACCTTATGGATTAATTATTGTTTTACATGAGTTTAATAATAATGTCGGTGATGTTAGTTTATTCCTCTGGTATTCATTAGATCGGTGGAATGGATCACTTTATTATTTGTCTTTCGTTGTATTTAGCATTTATTATGCACAAGTATGGTTGGTTAAGGCCTTGGTGGCCGGTCCACTGTCCACCCTATGTGATCCGGGGTGAGGGTGTGGCAGGTCTAACATATCCACATTAGTCCAGGAAGCATACCACCAGCAAGTTCATGCCTTTAACCAAAAAATGCTCATTCTCTCCACACTCAAACACTTACAATTCGGGTTAAAAAAATCAGTCGAATTTTAGTTGGAGAAATGAGAACCCCACTCCTCATGGGTTAAATGCATATTCACCTCTCGTGCCTCCTAAGCAAAATCATTACGAAGGTCAAGGGCTATCGTCTAGCTCTCAATACCCCTGATCTAATTCGCAAGGGTATTCACAAAACCCGCCTCCACAGAATTTTCCCCAATGTCCTCCTCCCCAAAATTTTTCCCAACAAGCAACGTCCAATCCTCCCACCTACCAACCTCCCCATAAGAGAAATTTGGAGGATGTGCTTTACAATTTCATCCAAAGCCAAACCACCTTTACAACAACAATATCTCGGCTTAACTCATAAAAATTACCAATCACATAGGGCTTTCACAATAAGAGAAAGAGAAATTTTTCACTCAACCCCAAGAGAATCCTAAGGGCCAACATGTGATTGAGTCATCCGAGCCCACTAAAGAGAGTTGTGAGCAACTCAAGGCGGTCACCACCCTTCGAAGTAACAAGGAAATTGATAATACCATTGTGAAAAAGGTCTCCCCCAAGGCCACATTGCAGATAGAAAAAGAGACCAAAGGTGACACCGAAAGGGGTGGAGTGAGTGATGAGGTAGGTGAGAAAGAAAAATTGATTGATTAAAGTGTGTTTGTTTCCCGCATGCCTGCTCCTTTTCTTAATCGTTTGAAGCCACCCGTCAAGGTGGCTAATTATTTTGATATAATTGAAATGTTCAAGCAGGTGAAAATCAACATTCCACTCCACGACGCGATAAAGAAAATTTCATCATGTGCAAAGATCTTGAAAGACTTATGCATAGTGAAGATGAGGCTCAATGTCCACAAGAAAACATTCCTCACCGAGCAAGTGAGCTCGATTTTGAGAACAAACACTCCTCTAAAGTTTAAAGATCCCGGATGCCCTACCATTGCCATAACAATTGGAAATTTTTAGGTGGAGCAAGCACTCCTTTATTTGGGGGCTAGTGTGAACCTCCTTTCGTAATCGATGTATCAACAACTCTAGCTCAAAGAATTGAAGCCTACTCCAATCACGCTTCAACTGGAAGACCGCAGTGTTTGAAAACCAAGGGGAGTACCTGAGGACGTGATTGTCCAATAAACTTTACCTCAAATAACCCCTAATTACTCTCCCTCAAATGATGCAATGTATGGCTGGGGGAGAAAAGATTTTTTCCCCTAGGGATAGTGTCAAAAGAAAGGGCAATGAGGCAAGGGAAATGGAATGAATGAAATGTGTGTGTGTGAACAAAAGTTCTCCCCAATCGCAAGGAGACTTTCGTGGGTCGTGTTTTACTTGGAAAAGTATTCCAAGGTCGT
>CM042189.1:27978733-27989141 GCA_023539305.1 Ilex asprella
CACAAGCTTCCAAAAGTTGTCATTCCACAAGCTTCCAAAAGTTGTCATTCACAAGCTTCCAAAAGATTACATTTGGATTACTTTAATCTCTTTTTGTTTAGGGCTTTAATAATTGTCATCTTAGAATTCACAATTGGCTCCCCGGTAGTTTGTAGCTTTGACACATAAAACCCTGAAAATAACAAAAATTAATGCATTATCCCTAATTCACACACTAACCGTAATAGGTCAATTTTGATTAGTTTAACTTTATTTAACTAACACAATTGACCTATTAACTTAATTAAATCATGCATTAATCAAGATTAATCAGGATGTTTTAGTGCAAATCGATAAATTTTATTTTCCTGTTGATTTTATTGTGCTTAACACCACCCAGTTGCAAATCTTAGCTCCCACATCCTTGTAATACTTGGTAGACCTTTTCGTGTCACATCTAATGTAGTGATTAATTATAGGAACGGTCTCATGATGCTTGCATTTAGGAACATGACTATGGACCTCAACATGTTTAACTTGTCCAAGCAGCCGGGGGATGATGAAAAGGTTCAAGAAGTCAATAGAATTGACACCTTGGTAGAGGAGCACTTGGAGTTGTTGCGCATGTTGAAAGTAAAGGATGAGTTTGATGATTTTGAGGATGTAGAGGAGCAAGAGGAATTGGAGAGTTTGAATGGGGTAGAAAATGGACTCCTATATTTGAGAAGCTCCGACACCAAGACAAAAAGATTTTCCCATCAAATAAGCAAAAGCCCAATTTAGAGTAAAAACCGCTACCATTCCATTTGAGGTATGCATATATTGCAGAAGATGAGACCTTTCTAGTGGTGATTAGCTCAACCTAGGATGCAAAATAAGAAGAAAAACTTTTGAAAGTTTTGAGGAAGCATATAGGGGCAATTGGTTGGACAATTACGGACATCAAGGGGATAAGCCCCATCATTATTACACACCGCATTTACCTTGAAGAGGACTCCAAGCGGTCCTGACAACCACAAAGAAGATTGAATTCAATTATGAAAGATGTGGTGAGGGACGAAGCGCTAAAACTACTTGATGTGAACATCATTTTTCCAATTGCTGATACTAAGTGGGTCAGCCCCACGGAAGTAATACCCAAGAAGTCGGGAGTCACCGTAGTGGCAAAATGAGGATAATGATCTTATTCCAACAAGGGTGATTATCGGATGGAGAGTATGCATTGACTACCAAAAGCTCAACTTATGCTTAAGGAAAGACCATTTCCCATTGTCATTCCTAGACCAAGTGTTGGAAAGAGTAGTTGGAAATCTATTCTACTGCTTCTTAGATGGCTACTTCGGGTACAACCAAGTTGATATTGCATTGGAAGATCAGGAAAAGACCACCTTCACTTGTCCCTACGGTACTTTTGCTTACCGTTGCTTGCCTTTTGAGCTATGTAATGCCACTTGAACCTTTCAACATTGCATGATAGGAATCATTAGTGATATGGTGGAGAAGATTGTTGAAGTATTTATGGATGACTTCTCGATCTTTGGGGATTCTTTCAGTGGATGCTTGAAGAATCTAGATAGAGTTCTTGAGAGATGCGAAGAGAAGAGCCTAGTCTTGAATTGGGAGAAGTGTCACTTCATGGTGACACATGAAATTATTCTCGGGCACATCGTCTTGGCGAAGTGTATCAAAGTTGACAAATCAAAGGTGGAGGCCATCTCCAACCTTCCTACGCCGAGAGTCGTTAAGAATATCAGGTCGTTTTTGGGTCATGCTATTTTTTATCGTCGGTTCATTAAAGACTTTAGTACGTTGGCCCGACCTTTGACCAATTTACTGTCTAAGGATGTCCCATTCGAGTGGTTAGATTGTTGTGAGGCATCTTTTACAAAACTAAAAAGCATGCTTACCTCACCTCCAATTATGCAACCACCCAAGTGGGATTTACCTTTTGAGCTTATGTGCGACGCAAGTGATTACACGGTCGGTGCAGTGCTGGGTCAAAGGGAGGAGAATAGACCTTATGTAATATACTACGCTAGCAAAACACTCAATGAAGCCCAAATGAATTACACTACCACATAAAAGGAATTTCTAGTGGTAGTACTTGCATTAGATAAATTTCGTTCTTACATCATTGGTTCACTTATAATAGTCTATACTGATCACTTTACTTTAAAGTATCTGTTGTCTAAGCAGGATGTCAAACCAAGACTTATCAGGTGGATCCTCTTACTCCAAGCATTCAGTTTGACAATCAAAGACAAGAAGGGAGTGGAGAACATGATGGCGGATCATTTATCTTGGTTGTTGGTGCCAAAGTCCAATGAGCATATTCCTATCCTAGATTTCTTCCCGGCTGAGCAATTATTTTCAATTCATTTTATGTGTCCTTGGTATGTTAACATATGCAATTATCTTGCTATAGGACAGATACCACCACAGTGGAGCCCAGAGTTTCGAAGAAGATTTATGACAAATGTGAAGTACTTCTACTTCGACAACCCATATCAATTTAAGTATTGCCCTGACCAAGTCATGCGGAGATGCGTACCGCAGAACGAACAACAAGATGTCCTTGCATTCTACCATTCAGAGGCATGCGGTGGTCATTTCTCTACGAAGAAAACTTTAGCAAAAATCCTAGAGTCAGGTTTTGACTGGTCTTGTCTAATAAAGGACTATATTTCATTTTGTAAAGAGTGTGATAGATGCTAATGTTTGGATAGTGCGACCCGAAGAAACATGAAGATGCCCCTCTCCCCTATACTTGTTATAGAAATATTTGATTGATGGAACATCAATTTCATGGGTCCCTTCCCAATGTCGTTTGGCTATCTATACATTCTACTGGTAGTGGACTACGTGATTGGAACCCCAATCGACTTACTTTGAGACCCAACAACAATATTGAAAAAATAACCCAAGAAAGTCAAACTCAAGTCTATGCATGGAGAATCTAGACCCGTTGAGATATCGTTTCAAGAACCTAGATTATATTAAAATCTATACCCATTGAAGAACCCATCTCAAGAACCCAAATTACAAGGAGAAATGCCACAAAGATTGTGATTTACCTTTGATAAGTTCAGATGTTCAATCAAGAACAAGAGGAGTAAAATCAACTCACAATTATAATTCAATATTGTCTAACTTTTTTGGAGTGGCTGGTTACATCCTTTAAATACCCTTCCCAAAACTTGATAAAACCTTAGACTAAAAGTTGTGACCATTTCTCTCAAAAAATGCCCTTGAGTGAGTAGTGTCACGGGTACTGCAGCATGAATAGTGTCATGCTACAGAAACATCTAAAAACCTAGTTCAAATAAAATAATAAGACATATGTGGGTTGAGCATCCTCAAGTCCACTTATTCTAAACTAATAATTAAAAACTTTTAGACAAATTGAAGGCCTTAACAACAACAAGCCCTATCTAACATGTTCTCCTTGTTTCAAGCCCATCGTGAGTGTTGGGCTCGTGCTAGCTTCATCCTAGGTGGATTGCATCAATTCTTGCATTGCTTCCTTGATCTTCTTGGCTCTTGATCTTGAAATTGGCCCATATGAAACTTGCAAAGGATCTTTAAGAGTAGACCCACCTTGGTTCCCATCATTCCCTCTCTCCTCAAAAGGATTCGTCCTCGAATCTTCACTCTGATAATTTTGACCACCCCCTTGCTCATCAAATCCAACCACTCAAATTGTTGTTGCATGGTCTGCAATGTAAAGAATGGGTTATCGACCATCCCCCTTGGTGATGAGCCACTTCGATGAGAAATTATAATATGCTGCACAAAAAAAATGTTAGTGGTAAAAAAAAAATGATGTGAACCCCAATCGACTTGTTTTGAGACCCAACAACAATATAGGAAAATCAACCCAAGAAAGCCAAACTTAGGTTTATGGATGGTGAATCCAAACTCGTTGAGAACTCTTTTCAAGAGCCTAGATTAAATTAAAATCTATACTCGTTCAAGAACCCATCTCAAGAACCCAAATTACAAGGAGGAATGCCACAAAGGTTGTGATAGACCTTTGACAAGTTCAATCAAGAAAAAAAGGAGTAAACACAACTCACAATTATAATTGAATATTGTTTAACTTCTTGTAGTGGCTGGTTACATTCTTTAAATACCTTTCCCAAAACATGATAGAAACCTAGACTTAAAGTTGTGACCCTTTCTCTAAAAAATTCCCTTGAGTGAATAGTTTCACCGGTACTGCAGCGTGAATAGTCCTGTGCTACAATAACTTCTAAAAACCTAGTTCAAATAAAATAATAAGACATATGTGGGCTAAGCATCCTCAAGTCCACTTATTCTAAACTAGTAATAAAAATCATTTAAACAAATTGAAGGCCTTAACAACAACAGACCCTATCTAACTAGTTCTCGATCTTTCAAGCCTCTTGAGTGTTGGGCTCTTGCTAGCTTCATCCTAGGTGGATTGCACCAATCATTGCATTGCTTTATTGATCTTCTTGGCTCTTGATCTTGTAATTGGTCCATCTGAAACTTGCAAAGGATCTTTAAGAGTAGGCCCACCTGGGTTCCCATCATTCCCCCTCTCCTCAAAAGGATTTGTCCTTGAATCTTCACTCTGATATTGTTGACCACCCCCTTGCTCATCAAATCCAACCACTCAAATTGTTGTTACATGGCCTATAATGTAAAGAATGGGTTATCGGCCATCCCCCTTGGTGATGAGCCACTTCAGTGAGACATTGTAATGTGTTGCACAAAAAGAATGTTAGTGGTAAAAAAAATTGATGTGATACCAAATAATATGAGCCCCAATCGACTTTTTTTGAGACCCAACAACAATATTAAAAATATAACCCAAGAAAGCTAAACTCAAGTCTATGGATGGAGAATCTAGACCCCTTGAGAACTCGTTTCAAGAACCTAGAATTTATTAAAATCTAGACCCCGTTGAAGAACCCATCTTAAGGACCCAAATTACAAGGAGGAATGTCACAAAGGTTGTAATTTACCTTTGATAAGTTTGGAGGTTCAATCAAGAACAAGAGGAGTAAACTCAACTCACAATTATAATTCAATATTGTCTAACTTCTTGAAGTGGCTAGTTACATCCTTTAAATACCCTTCCCAAAACTTTATAAAACCCTAGACTAAAAGTTGTGACCCTTTCTCTTAAAAATGCCTTTGAGTGAGTAGTGTCACGGGTATTGCAACATGAGTAGTGTCATGCTACAGTAACTTCTAAAAACCTAGTTCAAATAAAATAATAAGACATATGTGGGCTGAGCATCCTCAAGCCCACTCATTCTAAACTAATAATTAAAAACTTTTAAACAAATTGAAGGCCTTAACAACAACAAGCCCTATCTAACATGTTTTCCTCCTTTCAAGCCCATCTTGAGTGTTGGGCTCTTGCTAGCTTCATCCTAGGTGGATTGTACTAGTCCTTGCATTTTTTCTTAGATCTTCTTGGCTTTTGATTTTGTAATTGGGCCATTTGAAACTTGCAAAGGATCTTTAAGAGTAGGCCCACCTTGGTTCCCTTCATTCCCCCTCTCCTCAAAAGGATTCGTCCTTGAATCTTCCCCGTGATATTGTTGACCGCCCCCTTTCTCATCAAATCCAACCACTCAAATTGTTGTTGCATGGCTTGCAATGTAAAGAATGGGTTATCGGCCATCCCCCTTGGTGATAAGCCACTTCAGTGAGACTTTGTAATGTGCTGCACAAAAAGAATGTTAGTGGTAAAAAAATGATTTAATACCAAATGATGTGAACCCCAATCGACTTGCTTTGAGACCCAACAACAATATTGTAAAAACTACCAAAAAAGCAAAACTTTGGTCTATGGATGGGAATCTAGACCCCTTGAGAACTTGTTTCAAGAACCTAGATTATATTAAAATCTAGACTCATTGAAGAACCCAAATTACAAGGAGAAACACCACAGAGGTTGTGATTTACCTTTGATAAGTTCAGAGGTTCAATCAAGAACAAGAGGAGTAAACTCAACTCATAATTATAATTTAATATTGTCTAACTTTTAGAAGTGGCTGGTTACATCCTTTAAATACCCTTCCCAAAACATGATAAAACTCTAGACTAAAAGTTATGACCCTTTCTCTCAAAAATGCTTGAGTGAATAGTGTCACGGGTATGGTAACGTGAATAGTGCCATGCTGCTGTAATTTCTAAATATCTAATTCAAATAAAATAATAAAACATATGTGGGATAAGCATCCTTAAGCCCACTTATTCTATACTAATATTAAAAATCCTTTAAAAAAATTAAAGGCCTTAGCAACAACATGCCCTATCTAACATGTTCTTCTTCTTTCAAGCCCATCTTGATTGTTGGGTTCTTGCTAGCTTCATCTCAGGCGGATTGCACCAATCCTTGCATTATTTTCTTGATCTTCTTGGCTCTTGATATTGTAATTGGCTCATCTAAAACTTGTAAAGGATCTTTAAGAGTAGGCCCACCTTGGATCCCATCATTCCCACTCTCGTTAAATGGATTCATCCTCGAATCTTCACCGTGATATTGTTGACCGCCCCCTTGCTCATCAAATCCAACATCTCAAATTGTTGTTGCATGGCCTGCAATGTAAATAATGGGTTATCGGCCATCCCCCTTGGTGATGAGTTACTTCGGTGAGACATTGTAATGTGCTGCACAAAAAGAATGTTAGTGGTAAAAAAAAAGATGTGATACCAAATGACGTGAACCCCAATCAACTTGCTTTGAGACCCAACAATAGTATTGAAAAAATATCCCAAGAAAGTCAAACACAAGTCTATGGATGGAGAATCTAGATCCGTTGAGAACTCGTTTCAAAAACCTAGATTATATTAAAATCCAGACCCGTTGAAGAACCCATCTCAAGAACCCAAATTACAAGGAGGAAAGCCACAAATATTGTGATTTACTTTTGATAAGTTTAGAGGTTCAATCAAGAACAAGAGGAGTAAACTCAACTCACAATTATAATTCAATATTGTCTAACTTCTTGAAGTGGCTGGTTACATCCTTTAAATACCCTTCCCAAAACTTGATAAAACCCTAGACTAAAAGTTGTGACCTTTTTTCTAAAATATGCCCTTGAGTGAATAGTATCACGGGTACTGTAGAGTGAATAGTGATGTGCTATAGTAACTTCTAAAAACCTAGTTCAAATAAAATAATAAGACATATGTGGGCTAAGCATCCTCAAGCCCACTTATTCTAAACTAATAATTAAAAACCTTTAAACAAATTGAAGGCCTTAACAACTACGTCTCCTTCTTTCGAGCCTATCTTGAGTGTTAGGCTCTTTTTCGCTTCATCCCAGGTGGATTGCACTAGTCCTTGCATTGCTTCCTTGATTTTATTGGCTCTTGATCTTGTTATTGCCCATCTAAAACTTGTAAAGGATCTTTAAGAATAGGCCCACCT
This sequence comes from Ilex asprella, assembly GCA_023539305.1. Lineage (NCBI taxonomy): Eukaryota > Viridiplantae > Streptophyta > Magnoliopsida > Aquifoliales > Aquifoliaceae > Ilex > Ilex asprella. The sequence continues at coordinate 27,986,127 of CM042189.1, forward strand.
TGGTTCCCATCACTACGTGTCCAAATGGGTGGAGGCTATCCCAACCAAGACCATTGACCACCGGGTCATGGTCAAATTCTTGAAAGAGAACATATTTTCAAGGTTTGGGATGCATCGTGCGATGATAAGAGATAGTGGATCACATATCTGCAATAGGCAATTTGCATTTTTAATGCTTAAATATGGTGTTACACACATGGTATCCACTGCATACCACCCACAAACCAATGGCCAAGCCGAGTTGTCCAATAGGGAGATAAAAAATATCTTAGAAAAGACGGTGAACCCCAATAGGAAAGATTGGTCTTGTAGACTGATCGATGCCCTATGGGCTTACCGCACTGCCTACAAGACTGTCTTAGGCATGTCTCCCTACCGGTTCATCTATGGAAAACAAAGCTTGCCATCTACCAGTGAGATGGAACACAAAATTTATTGGGTCATAAAAACTTTGAATTTTAACTTGAGAATGGCCAGAGAGCAGAGGAAGCTAGAACTGAATGAATTGGGAAAGATTAGAAGAGATCCATATGAGAGCTCAAAAATTTTGCAAAAGCTGGCTAAGATCTTTCATGACAAATCCATTGTACGAAAGTCATTCGAGCTCGGTCAAATAGTGCTCTTATACAACTCTCGTCTCTCGATTTTTCAAGGCAAACTCCGATCTTGTTGGGATAGCCCCTATCTTGTCAAGGTGACCTACCCCAATGGAGCTGTGAAAGTCACAAACCCTGAGAATGGCCAGACATTCAAGGTTAATGGCCAAAGACTCAAGCCATTCATTGAGGGTTTTGAAGGACAAGGAGTGGAGGAGGATTTGATGGATCCAGTGTATCCCAAATTGGATGAGGAGTGACCAGTTTTCATGCTTTTTAGTGTACATTTTCTTTTATTTATTTACCTTACCTTTATTTTATGTCACTCACTTTCTTTTGTCATATAGTTTTGTTCTTCATAGTTGCAGATATTGGTATTTCGTCAAAAGCTCAAATGCGAGGTGCTCTCTAACCCTACTCAATTTTTTACAGTCCTTCATTGCATACCATATTTTTTTGTTGCATTGAGGACAATGCATGAATCAAGTAAAGTCACATTACGATTTTCTTCAACATTTAGGCCCCGATAGAGAGCCTTCCACCGGCGTGAACCCTGCACTTGAAATATTTTTTCATATAGGGTGAGCCACGCTCAATAGGGTATCTCTTAAAGAGGCTACTCCCCAACCTAGATGCATATGAAATGTCACATGCAATTTCAACAAGCAACATACATTCCAAACAAGAATATGCAATTCAATGTTGAAAATCACCATGTCATGCCATGAAATGAGATGAGACACACTCATGCACTTTAACCTGAGCTCACTCTGGCTCCCACAACACAATGTAATGCCAATGTGTATAAATTCGCCATTGATGAAATACATCCAATAATCTTTTTGAAATAAAAATCATATATCTTTATTATAAAAAAAAAATCATGTGTCTTTGTTGGGTAGCGGAGTTTTGGTGTCGCACCGCTGGTTCCACACACCAATACACTTTTCTAGAATTTCACCACAAGGAAGTGTATGAACCAAGTAATCGGGTCTGGCACCCTAGGGAGAATTTATCCCTGCTTGCTATACCCGAAACAAATTTTTCACGAAAACTATATGAATCAGTCGAATCTTTGATTCAACTTTCCCCGAGCTCAAGTATCATCCACCAAGAATGGTATTTGATCAAGCCATGCATAAACACCCACCAAATGCGATGTCTGCATGTATATGCAATGTAATGAACCATTGCAATATCAATATCATGCCCAATATGTAATGAATGTTATATGGACTAATTTAACCACATTCAACATTTTCATGGAAATTTATATCCAAAGTATATAACTTTCATAAAGTTATCACAATGCCAATATATCATAAGCATATACCAACATTCACATTTAACAATAATTTTTCTCAAGCATGTCATACATTATCTATGCAATAACACACTTAATTTTCACATAGGCATTTAGTCAAACACCTTCAAGACACCAAATCATGTTATCACATAAAAATGTCCATAATCATCACATAAATGAAAAAATCACATCTAGTGATTTCCACATACCTAATTATCAAAATTCCAAGAAATTACAATCTAGCAATTCCTATGTATTCAAGTCAAGATAGAATTTATTCTACCCATTTTCAATACCCATTTCACATTTCAAATATAATAGGCATTTGTTAAATCAAATCTAACAACCTACCCATTTCATACAATTATTCTAGATTAAAAATAAAACTTAGTAGGATGAAAACCCTACCTCTCGAAGCGTAAAACGATGTTGGTAACCTCCAAGAATACACCCCTAAGCTCAAACCTTGATTTCTCCAAAAAAAATTCTTGGAAACTTCGGTGAATGTTTTTATTTTTGGTGCATAAGCTTAGTGATTCGCACTTTTGGTGTGTGTCTGAATTATATTAAAATATTACACCCAAGTATAGGTGGTCGAATTGTAGTTTTCTCGGTTTTTAAGTCCAAGTATCGATCCCACGAAGAGTTAAGTAATGCTAAAGAAGAAAATAAAAATTAAAAATTAAAAAAAAAACTAAATACAGTTAAATGATTTGTTTGGAGTAGTTTGATGTTTGATTGCTTGTGGTGTGAGCTTAGTCTAATTAACTGGTTTTAAAATAAAAGGCAGGCGGAAGTAAAGTGCAGATATAACAAAGTGCATAAATAGAGCAGATTAATTGACAGAAATATAAAATATATCCTTCAGTTTAAGGATCTCATATGCTTTATATTGGTATTGTTACGGAATTGCTACCACACATCAATCAACTTCCATTTTACTGGAAAGTTAATCGGTAGGTCTGATGTACATATTCAGCACACAATAGCTTATTAGGCTATTGTGAAGGTAATATATATTATAACACAGCTGCTTATTAAGCTATGCTGGATTATCGATGTTCCAATTGACTAATTCAAGTAAAACCCACTGGTGGTATAGACGATCATCCA
>CM042189.1:28004141-28016822 GCA_023539305.1 Ilex asprella
GATTGAAACACAACCACTCTTATTATCAGTTAAGATGAAAAAGTGGCGGCACTTCAACTATCCGAATGGAAAGCTATAACAGAAATGTAGAAATACAGTATTGGAACTGAAAGTGTATCACGGACCGGATCGTGTTTGCACTTTCTTCTTTCTTTTTCTTCCTTTCTTTTCCTTTTTCTCTCTTTGGATTTCCACTTGGAAGCTCTCATCTCCGGTCTGCTTTGCAAAGGAGGTGAAGGTGCCTATTTATAGGCGAGCAAGGAAGCATGAGGTGGAGGTTTGATGTGCTGACTAAGGAGGACCGTCCGGACGGTGGCAGTGCCGTCCGGACGGTGGTGCAAGTGGATTTGCAAGTTGCATGGCTTCTGATTTTTCATGTTGGAATATTACACTTTGACCTCCTTGAGTTTCCATCTTTTTGACATTGCTCCCTTCTTCTTTGATTATTTCTGCATTTTGTCCTGCAATTGTAGATAAAAACTGTTAAAATGAATAATTCCTGCACTAACCCTAATTTACTTTAATTACGACTTTTTAGTGCGGTAATTCTACTAATTCGACCTTTTTTATACTTCTAATTTACATCAAATTGATGTCAATCACTTAGCCCTCATCAAGGATACCGATTTTAATTCTTGGCTCGAGTTGATTTCAGCGAAGGAGAGGCGCAAATCGTAGAGAGAAGTCTTGAATCTCTATTTTTTTCTTCCTTTCTCCCTCTTCCTCTCTTCCAATGTTAACATTATAGAGAGATTTTTGTTCCTATTTATACCCTTTAACGCTTAGTCCACGTCGCGCCACACGCCCCTCTTTCCCGGGTCTGTTTTTGCTCCGAAACGATTAAATTTCGTTTCGGTTCAAGTTCAAATATTTTTATTTCAACTTGCTATAAATTATTTTCCAACTTTCAAAATTTTATTACAAATTTCATTTTTGGGTCGCCCGAGACCCGACTGCCACGAAAAACGCAAAAAATTTGACTATCTCAGAATTTGACAAAATTTGTATGAGTAATTAGATTTCGCGAGAAGAATCCAATGGTGAGGTCCGATTTGTCATCCGAGCTCTAGAAAATAAGGGTTCTCAACTCGCACGGTAGTTACAATTTATCGTTTTGCCCTTTCTTATAAAAGTTCAAATTTACCCGGATTTTACAAATATGACGATGGAATTCGGATAGGAAGGAATTGAATACTAATTTAATGTTTTTACTATAACATTTTACTCCGAACTCAGATGAAGTTGATTTTTGGACAATAGAAACTAAACTTCAAGGGCGACAAAACTGTATTTCATAAACTTTTTTTGAATCAACATATAAATAGGTTAAAATTATTCCGAAAGTCAGGATAGAAAGTTAGTACCGTCTAGACACCCCCATAACCGTGCGAACACCCCCATAACCGTGTGGACGCCACTCCCTACCATAAAACCTTATTTTATTTTTTTTAATAAAAAACAGAGACTGAACACCATTCACATGTCCAAGGCACCATTTAGATGCCATCCTAAAAATGGCCCCGATCAATTTTAGGATTTTTTTTCCGTTTTCACCCTATAAATAGCAGAAGGACTTCCATTTAGTCATCTTTCATCAATTTTCAACCCATGGCAGCCCTAGAAAGTGAGAGAGGAGGAGAAAAGACAACATTCGAAGGGATTCTCATGTTGAGATTGATTCAAACACGCTAGGGCTCTCTTCAAATATCGGATTGAGGTAAGGAATTCTTCTCAAGTTCTTTCATAGAAACTTAGGGTATAATTATGTATGTTTTAAATCTTCTAGATTATTATATGCTAAATAATATTTTCTTGTTGATTTCTTTTGATTAACTTACTGTTCGTTCTTGATTTCTTTTCAAATGACATGTAGTTTTCAACGAGATACATGTCTTGCATTTAAGAAACATTGTTCTTGAATCTCCAAAACCCTAGTGTTTCCTCTACACATGTTTTACTGTGAAATACCTATTGATTCTTGATTTCTAAATTCCTATGATTAGTTAAATTTAGTTTTCAATTACTATATGTTCTTGTTCCAAGAAATTGGGATTTTTTTCAAAACCCTAGAATTTCAATATCGAATTTCTCAACAACCACAATCTTAACCAATCATAATAGAATTTGAATATCGAATTTATAAAAATTTTCTTGATACGATCTCTTGCATATTTTAATTCTTTTATTACTGTAGTATATTGAGAATTATGCAATTGTAATACTAATTTTTTTGTGAAAATTATGATTGGTTAAGATTGTGGTTGTTGAGAAAGTTGTGGTTTCATCTCTTGTTTGGTTTAGGTGTGACGAACTTGAATTGTCTTTGAGAGTTATCGTAGAATGTTAGAGGTCAATCTATCCAACTGATAGTGAGATGATTGTCTAACACTTGTAGTGGATTATTATTTATGCGAACAACCACTATTATTCACATAGGTTCAAGGCTAAGGGATGGTATACCTTTCCTTGAAAGGATTTATCAATATCGTGGGAGACGGTATATACCCTTCATAAAGTGGTTTATGAAGTGCCTTGTGGGAAATGAATTAGGTTATGTATTTGGAATTGTTGAACGATATAGAATTGTTGTGTAGATTCCTAAGAAGCAACCAATATACATGAGAATATGAGATGATGTTATTGAGTTATTTATTGATTGCTTTAATTTCTTGCAAGTTTATTTCTGTCATTGATTTACTGTATTCTGTACACTTGAGATCATTACAACTGTCATCATTTTATTCTCAAAATTTTATGTATGCTATTTTTCAAATGATACTTGCCTTTTTTATGTTGTTTTAAAAACTTGTTAGGATTTGAAAGATACTTTTTATAGGCTTTTGCACACCCCCTACAACCACACACTTATAGATTTTGATATAGAAGAGGATGTCAATGTTGATGAGCAGGTTGACTACGAGGCATTGGAGAATGAAGATGTGGACATTGACTTAGAGGAATAAAGTTGTTTTATTTTTGGTTTAGAGTTTGAGAGATTTTTTTGAAACAATGTTTCAGTTGGTTTTGATTATTCTGCTGCTAGATACTATTTGACTTTGAATTGTAGGTTTGGAGAAGTTACAATATTTTATTGTCTTAGTATCTAGTATTTATTGGGTGAATAGATGCCTTATTATTTAAATGATTATTTTTAGGTGCTTTTATGATTGGATAGTTTGTATATAGTAATGTTTTCCAAGGTGGATGTTGGAGTGTTACAAATATACGTTATCATGAAACTTGATACAGATAGTGGAGAATAATAAGATGTCCCTTGTGATTTTTAGGCCATTAATTCTTGGATTGATATGTATATTTACTTAGTACAAGCAATTTCATTCAGCTTTATTTCTTGAGTAGTTTCATTATGCTTGTTTTGATCAATACTGATACTATGAATGATTGTTTGATTCTGAATGATTTGAATAGAGATTGTGTTACTAAAAACTCGTGAGATATGATTTTGAATATGTTTATTATTATTTGAGCCTTGGTATTATTTTTTAAAATTGTATTACTCTAAGAAGACATGATTGTGCCTTTCTAATTGAAAAATCATTTCTTAACCCATACATAATAGCCATGCCTAGCATGAGAAATAACATCTTTTTCCCTTGGTTATTCCGAGATTGAGCTATATCTTGATTATGTGGTTTTCATTTGTTGAAAAAGAAAAGGTGAATTTTTGGTGCACTTGTGAGTGAAAATGTTTGACTTGCTAAAGAAAAAATGTGTATATGATTGGGAAAAAAAGACAAAAAAAAAATAAAAAAAAAAAAGAGTTGAGCATGCAAAAGAAGGCAATATTTTTGCATAATAAGTAATTCTATGATTTGACTGTGTATGCACGTGATCATATTTTTATTTATACCTAGTATTCGATTAGTGGTTGAGTTATATTATGAATTCAATACAATAAACAGATTAATAGAAGTTTGTTGGGATCTTTACTAGAAACTTTCACGTGACTAAACTCGTCTACTAGGGAAAACCTAGAAGTTTAAAGGCTTGTTACATTTGCTAAATGTAATCGCGAGTCCTACGAAAGTGGATTTGTGTTTTTTTTTTTAACTATTGGGTTGTTTAGTTTTTAGTTTTTAAGATATGTATATTACTGGAGAATAGTAATATTCAGGTTGGGGGTGTGATAAACTATCAAAAGTGCTATTGTATCATGTTTAAGGATGGATTAATTACATATTCTTTGAGATTATTTATGTTAGATTCCTGAATTTTTTAGCGTTATACTTGTTCTAGTTCTTTGTCTCATTTTATAGGTAATTATGATGATTTATGACGATAATAAAGAAATCCAAGTTGAGCCAACAATGGAGGAAGGATTCAGTTGAAATGGGGAAAGATTTGATGAAGGAAAGAACTTGAGGCATTCTGGAGTATAAATACACATTGGTTTGAATTCGGAAAGAAAAGATTTTGACACTATTTTTGTTATAAATTTTTACCCAGATGTCCAATTGACCTAGTTTTTACGACATTGGAAAGTAAACTTCAAGAGTTTTAAAAGTGTATTTCATGAAAATTTCGTGAATCGACATCTAACTTTGCAAAAAATGGGTTTGAAGTCTAGGCAATTTTGGTACGCGCATCGAGACACAAGTCCTTACCTGCAAGCCCTATCCTCGGCCTTGGCCCACACCCTAGCCTATCTATCCTAAATGTGGAGTCCCCACACGTGAAGTAATATGAGCTTGTGTAGCACCCTAGAACTGGAATTGACTTTCCTAGCCCATGGTGGGATAAGGAGAAATGAAAAATGTATGTGGATGTCCCACTAAGGACTGAGACTGAGATGTCCCATAATTCAAGGATTCCTGCCTCTGAGGACAACCTTGTTTCAAGTGGCCTGGCTGATGACACAAATAACACATCTTCTAGCCTCATTAGTACATTCCCTTTAACTTCTTCCCTCCTTGGCAAAACTGATTTTGGCCTTGGCCTTCATAGCTAATGTCTTGCCCCTAAGACCCTTGTAGCGTAGAATTCATTTGTTTCTTCCCCGAACTAGGCGGTGGCCCATAATTTTTCCTCGGACGGACAACTTCAAGCCATCCTCAAATCTCCTCACTTTGGCCAAGTCAGTGGCAGTGTAGTCATCGACAAAACAAGCTTGCTCGGTAAACTTAGCCACGTATTTCATCACCATCATTGTCCCTTGCTTTAGGTCCAGAAATTCCCGAGATTTCACTTGCCGAATAGCCAATGGGAAATACTTGCCCATGGAGAACTCACAGAACTCTTCCCAAGTCATTGCCCTAATGTTCTTTGAGGCCTTTGCCCAATTCCACAATAGATGGGCCTCTCCTTCAAGTTGGAATGCTGCTAGTCATATCTCAGTGGCATTAGATATGATCTTCATAGCCTCTAAGATCTTGTCCATTTGTTGGAACCAATGGTCGGTCACCATAGGATCCGCCCTGCCATAAAGGTTGGTGGTTTATGTGCCTTGAACCTCTGGAGGTCGTTCGACCCTTCGTGGCCCATGTTGGCGCTAGCTTGTGCAAAGGTAGACTCCTTTGCGCTCATAGCCTCCATGAAAGCTTGTTGATCAAAGGCCAGTAGTTGTGGTGGTTGGTTGTTCCGTCCATCCTCTCGATCGTTGCCATGTTCGATTCCTCTATTTGCCATCTACACGCATGTAAGATAGCAATAGACCACTAACTTAGTATCCCAAAGTTAGGGATCGAAGTTACAAAGTTAGAAATTTTCATCTTATCTAACTAGTAGGAGGTATGTCACCCACCAGCAGACCCCCAAACCGTAAACTTTACCATTCTTTCCTTTTTTCGACCCTAAGGTTATGTTTTCCAACCCTAGTGTCTCATTTCCATACACATTTAATCATGCATATAATCTCATATCACACAACATGTAGTATTTAATGCACATAACATATAATATATAATGAATGCAATAGCTTAACCTAATCTTCCCTCAAGCCCCAAGGTAATCGAGAAATGTTATCGATATGTGATGCCCAAAAATCCAAGGGTCATTTCTCAATCTATTGATCACCCATCAACCCACAGAATACTCGTGGGTATCATATAACCCAATACCACGTTGTTGCACCCCAGTCACCGGGATCGCAATAAAAAACAGGCCTAAAAGCAAAGATAAGAAGTGGCCTATTCATTCCCCAATAGATCAGTATATTACCTCTTCCATAAGGAAGGCATAGGAGCACCACCCAACACATAACTTGTTCATATATTATTTGTATGACCATTCCAAGGTCCAAACCCAAAAATTTAGTACTTAATATTTAACCATTTACCTCATCCAAAGAAAAAAGCTCAAGATGTGAAGGCTTGCCAATGTTATATTTCAAATTTCAATTTTTGGGAAGAGGAACTAGAACCTCTCGTACGTGGTGTCAGTACTTGAGCCCTCTAGTTGCCAGATACCAGCATCTACAAAATGTGGTATCGGTACTTGGGCCCCCAACAACGTGGTACTGGTACATGAGCCCACTATTATCAGGGCGCCAGTACCTGAGCTCATCGTCATCGGGGTACCAGTACTTGTGAGCCTAGGTACTAGTACCTAAGCTCACTAAAAATTAGGTACATGTGAGGTACTAGTACGTCGGACCCAGATTTCCACAATTTCTCAATTTTTAACTTTTAACCATACAATATCCTACAACACTCATTACATTCATTTGTTTACAAAAAAAATAGTTGTCCAAGAGTGTCCCATTATATATCTTTGCCAAAGTACAAAGTTTGTACATAATTTATACAAGGCCAAAACAAAAATATAATAGGGATACAAAATGTGATTTAAGAGCCATAATCCGGCTCTGTTGTCAATAAGAGCCCAAGTGAGGGACATCTGTTGAAGCTTGTCCAACACCTGAAATATATTTCCATAAAGGGTGAGCCACGCTCAATAGGATATCTTCTAAGGAGGTCACTCCCCAACTCAAATGCATATGAAATGTCACATGCAAGTTATCATACCAAACTTTCATTCAAACACATACATTTCATAGACGAATGCTACAATTTCATGCCATTTTGCGAAATGAACTCACACGTGCAATGCAAACCTAACCCTCCACCGACTCCCATAACACTTGTCATTCCATGCGTATGCATCCGGACTTTCCAAGCCTTTGCCATTGATATTAGACATTCAATGACCATTTTATGAAATCTTGTGTCTTTTTGTGTGGGCAATTTTTGGACATCACACCAATAGTCTACCAAACCGACAAAGCATTTGAGGGCATCACATCTCTGATTCCTAGTACACTGACACACTTTTCAGGAATTTTACCACAAGGCGAGTGAATCAAGTAACAAAGATTTGCACCCAATGGAGAATCTTTCTCTTCTTACTATACCTGACAATATTTTCAATGCAACCCGTGCGACTCAGTCGAACCTCGGCCCAACCTTTCCAAGCCCACGTATCAATCCACCAAGGATGATGTTTGATAAAAAACATGCACACATCCACACTCATGTCGAATGCCCACGAGTGTGATGCAACTCATGCATATGCAAATGTAATGTACGATTATATTTCATGTCATTATGCAATCAAATTTTATAATTGCAATTTATATTACATGCTCATCATATCATAATGCATATAATGGACATATCCATTTTCCACAATCATTCCCAAGCACGTCAGAAATGATTTCAATCCAATTAACATACTTGAATTCCTAGGCATTTTATCAAACACTTAGTTGACAACATCATATAAACACATATCATGTCCAAACAACACATTATTCGTGAAATCCATATCAAGTAATTTCATCAAACCGAAATCATACAAGAATTGGTTTTAAAATTTTTCCGTACTCATTTTTCATATTCTAATTACACTAGGTATGTGTTATATATGAGAATTCATCTTTAATACCCTACCCATTTTATATTTCAACCCTAGTTTGAAAATAAACCTAGATAGGAAAGGAATCCTACCTCTTGTAGCGTATATCTGCGTAGTAGAAGCCCCAAAGACCCAAAATAAGCTTCCCAATCTTTATCCCAAAATTCTCATTTTTGAGATTTTGGAGAAAACCGCGATCGTTGGTATAGATGTGTAGCTTGCGTTGCGTAGAGTGACTTTAACTCTTGGCCTGAAGCGATCCGACGATTGGATCTTAACAGATCAAGGTAAGTAGTTTGGAGAACTTTAGAGTTTTTCTCTCTTTTCTTTCTCTCTCTCTCTCTCTCTCTCTCTTTCCAGAAATGGCAACCAAGAATGTGGGAAAATCTGATTTTTTTTCTCCTTTAAATACTCCCCCAAATGCTTGGCCCTAATTGAACCATACGTCTCATTTCGATTGGTCTAATTTTATCTCAAATCAATTAAATTTTGTCTCGTGTTAAGTTTAGTGTATTTTTTAGTAAACTAACTTTATTATTTTTTTTGGGTCCAACAAATAAAATCTAATCACGTTTATTTTAGTCGTGTGACGTTCGATCAACTCGTAAAATGTGAAAATCTGACTATCTCGAAATTCAATAAAAACTGATTGAGTAGTTAGATTTTGTGATACGAATCCAACGGTGAGTTTCGTTTCATCATCTGAGTCCTAAAAAAAGTCAGATTTTCAACCCCCACCATAACAACTAATTATTATTTTACCCTTTTTAATGAAGTTTTTAATTTTCCCGGGTTTTACAACCAAGCCTATAAGTGGTGTAACATTCTCTCTGTATGTGGTAACCCACTCTTCCTTCACTTATACGCGTGATCACTTTTCCACTATAGTATGTAATCTTACCTTAAAGTGTACAACCTTTCCTCTATAAATGATAATAGGGGTGTTCAAATTTCCGACTGGCCGCAAATTACTACCCTACCCGACCCGACCCGACCCTATCTTAAAAATCGGCTAGTCGCAAAAATCGGGTATGAATGCGGAAGAGCCATCTATTTCGGCATCCCTACCCTACCCTACCCTACCCGCATTAATTTTTTATTTCATATTGTTTAAACTTAAATTAATTGTTATTATATTTGTGGAACAATTATGGTGGATTGATGTTCATAATTTCTTGTGTTTTATTATAATTGTTGTTTTGGTTGTTTTTTATTTTAATGTTATTGATTTATTTTGTTGTTAAATTGGTGGATGTTATTTAATTAAATTATTAAAATAATCTAAAAATTAATAGTTACAAAAGTATTTATCCGACTTCCTACCGGATTAATCGGGTATGAAGGAGGGTAGGAATACTAAAGCTGTCGGGTAGGGTAGGCCAAAAAAAAATTCTTTCGCAAAGTATCAGGTAGGAATGCGGAAGAACATATTTCCTACCCATAGGATAGGGTGAACACCACTAAATGATAACTTTAACTCAATATGTTATACATTTTCATTTTCATGTTGTAATATTTCCACTATTGGTGCTACCATTTCCTTCACATATGTAATATTGTCTTTGGAGGTAGTCCACTAGTACTAAACCTATAACCGTAGTAACCTCTCCCAATGGAAGTAATAACCAAACCTGTAGTCATTGTAACATTCCCCTATGTTTGTAATCTTACATTTCCTTTAAGGTACCTCAGGCGATACTATTTCCTCTTGAAATAATAAACCAACCCAATAGACGTCATAACCTTTCCACTTTTGGTGGTAACCTTCCATTTAAGGTTGTAAAATATTCTTCAGAGGTAGTACGTTTTCAAGTAACAATACTAACTCCTCCCATGTACATTGTAAGTTATCTATATATCTTGTAACTCTACCTCTATCGCTGGTACATATGCCTCTTTAATCCTACATTCTTCTAACTTTTCAGTGTAAGTGGTAACCAAATCTCTAAAGGTAGTATTTTTTCCTGGACTAGTAACAAACCTATAACCATTGCAACTTTTCCACTATATATGGTAACTGAAGTAACAATCTTTACAAATAGTATTTTAACATCTACATGTAGTAACCTATTGTCTAATTTTGTAACATTTCTTCTATGGGTGTAATCTTTCCTTTCTAATCTTGACTCTTCAAATAGTAATCCATCTGATACCTTTCATAACCTTGTCAGTGTAAGTGGTATCCTTTCCTTATAAGGTGTAACAATCTCATTAACTCAAGTAATTTTTTTTTTCCATTCTACAGAGTAACCCATTCTATGACCATTGTAAGTTGCCCGGACATGTTGTAAGTTCTCCTCTAACTATGGTACATTTGTCTATTATAAAGCAATAACCCTGCCAATAATCGCTGTAACCTTTCTTTCACAGTTGTAACCTTACTTTTAATAGGGCTATGTTCCACTCTGGAAGTAGACATGTAAGCTACAGATACAATAGCGATCAATATAATATGGGATTGATAAAAACAATATTGGTATGATTGATCGTACATATTTAAGATTGATCCTAAAATTCATTCTTTTGATCACATTAGTTCCAACTTTTAGAATCGAGCATGAGTTTCTCCATGAATGTTCCCCCAACTAGGACTGTAACAACATTAAAAACAAAAAATTTAGGACTGATCATGTACACCTAAGATCGATCTAAAATACCTTCTTCATTACCAGCTGAACAAGTGATAGATTTACAACTAAAAAGATTAAATAAATAAAAACTGGAGATAAATGGTTGTGGACTAATGGACAGAGCATCAATGGCTGACAGCAATATGGCGGCATGGTATCATTATTTGGCATTCAGTACCGTAGAAATTTCCTGTAACTTAGGGCATTCAAATAATTTAGAAATTTCTATTAAAATACACTCATTAATAAAATAAAAAAATTAACTACCGCGAAAAAATGGCACTGACTAGCAGAATGATCAGACCATCCAATCTACACCATGTTTGTATTTAAAGCAATGGACAGTTTAATCAAAAGCTTCAACATTCCCATAAAAAAACATGTCTAACTTGCTATTATATGCCATCTTTTGGAGCACACCTTTATGCCATATTGTCAGCCAAACACGGGATTAGACAAAGAGAGGTCATATCTAGTACTCCAAGCCCACGATTTTTTGTTGGATTTGACTACCAAATCTAATTTCGTTGTGTTCAGCCATCCAAAAATGCCATTGAAGTATGTATAGCAAATACTAGTGGATCAAGTTCTCGTGTGCAAGGCATGCTAGCTCGGGCTTTTTTTGCGTTATAGTGAAATTCTTTTGACTAATGTGAATATATTTAAATAGAGAATTATATATTATTTTGAATTCATTAAGTCTTAAAATAAGAGTAATGTCAAATGGACTAAAAAATTAAACTTGATAATCTCAACCATTAATTTCACTGTAGGTCTCAGCATTTATTGAGACATATTACCTATTCAATGGTTGAGATTATCAAGTCAATTTTTTAAGTCTAGTTTTTAAGTCCATCTAACATTACTCTTAAAATAATACAAGGGCAGGCCACATATGTGCTGGGTATTTTTTATTATTATCAGTGCAATATCAAAGATTCAGAATCAATGTAAGTACAAGTATAAATAAAACACATGGGGCATGTTTGTTTGAAAGATAATGGTGGTATAAAGAGGTGGATTCGGAAAAATAGTACATAGGGCCCAGTAATACCTTATTTGTTTGTCTTTTTTCGTGTGATACTATTTTTCAGATTATAATACCGACTCGTTATCTACAGTTCACTGAAACCCATGTACATGGGCTTATATAATACCTCCAAGAGGTGGTATTATTTTTTGGGTTTTGGCCACTAATGGTATTTAGGAGATTAATGACTGAGTTATACTTCGGCCATTAATGTTAGTATGAGATTTGAACACCAACAATTTTTTGCTTTTAAATTTTATTAATTTTTTTTAAAAAAATTCTGATTTTGAATTTTTTCTTTATATTATGTTTAAGCATACATTGTCACTGTTTTTTTTAAATTATTTTGAATTTTTCCTTGTATTATGTTATAACGTACGTTGTCACTTTTTTTTTAATTTTTTTTTAAAAATTATTTTGAATTTTTTCCTTGTATTATGTTTAAGCATACAGTATCATTGATTCTTTTCTTAAATTTTTTTTGTATTATTTTTAAGTTTACGGTGTCACCGGTTTTTTTATAATTTTTTTTTGTACATACATCTGGAACATCTATAGATACCTGTTAAATTTTTTGTACAATGTCATCGATTCATAGCGTCAGATTCTTTATTTTTCATATAAATGTTTTACATTATCTAGAATGTCATACTATTTATTATACCAAATATTGTGCAAAAGCGTTACACAAACTGAGTAATGAAATGGATGACGTTAAGAGTAAAATTGTATATTTGTTATATAAGATGTGATAGAATAGATGATAGATTGTGGGATCTACTATAGTACCTATTAAACTAACATGAGAGGGAATTAAAATACTTTATAATACCGATACTAATTTTTATGAGCATTAAAAATATAAGGAATACATTTCTTAATCTCATGCATAACTATCTCCGAAACAAAAATGTCAACATAAACAAACATGTCCATGGTATGTTGAGGTGGACTATTCCTTTATCAATGAAACGAGAAAAAGACAAGGTGAATCGGATATGTTAATTGGACAAAGTTTGGTCATTCAGCAATAATTAGTTTATTATTTTCGGTGGCTACAAACACAAATATTTACAACAGACATACAAATGGTCTTTTGAAAGTTATCCTCTCTCTCTCTCTCTCTCTATATATATATATATATAATAT
>CM042189.1:28030805-28042375 GCA_023539305.1 Ilex asprella
AAGTTTTTGGCGCCGTTGCCGAGAAGTTAAAGTAATTTGAAAAAAAAATATATTTGTTTGTTTTAAATTTTTATATTGTGTTTATTTATTTTCAATAGTCTATGTTTGTTCATTCATCAGTAGGTTCTGTAAATCAGTCAACTCCTTCATCTTCATTATCCTCATCATCAAAATCTACAATAGAATCCTTTGACTTAAGTATGACTCAAAATGTACCTAGGGACCAAGAAGCCAGAGAACAAGAAGTAATACCTACAACCTACAAATCAAATACAAGGTGCCCCACAACTATAAAATCAACAACAATATCAACCGTATATACCTCGTCAAAAAAAGAACTCTGGAAGACACTATGAATCAATTTATTCAAAGTCAAATGAATTTTAACACTCAATCAACTCAAGCTTTTAGTGAATTTAAATCTCAAACTTCCCAGAGTATTGAACATATTAAAAGTCATCTAGCTAAGTTGACCCAGTCCTTAAGTATCTCAGAGAAAGGAAAGTTTTCATCGCAACCTAAACCTCTACAAGGTCATAACCAAGCTAATGATGTGTCATCTGAAACTAGACCAAGTCAAGTACAAACAATTACAACACTAAGAAGTGGTAAGAAAATTGATAAAACCATTAAACCCAAAATTCCAAAAAAGATCTGTGAGTCCATTCCTGTAAATGAGCCACTAAAATCTGAACCTTTAGTCAAAAAGCAACTAGGAATACAAATTGAAAAAGATCCTCCATGTCCTATTCTTCTAACTTTTCCTCAAAGGGTCAAGCAACTTCAAACTGAAAAGGATCAATCTGACATTCTCGAGCTATTTAAATAGGTAAAAATTAATATTCCTTTGTTAGAAGCAATAAAACGAGTTTCGATTTATTCTAAATTCTTAAAAGATCTTTGCACAATAAAAAGAAAAAGGAATGTACCAAAGAAAGCATTTTTAACTGAACAAGTTAATACTATAATACAACAGGATACGCATCTTAAGTACAAAGATCCGGGTAGTCCTACAATCTCGTGTCTTATTGAAAATTTTAGAATTGAACAAGCCTGCTCGATCTTGGATCCAATTGTAATTTAATGTCATATTCAGTATATACACAACTAGGATTAAATGAGCTAAAACCTTCCAATGTTAAATTAAAAGTAGCATATCGATCAATATGTAATTGTGGAAGATGTTATTGTCCAAGTTGAGCAATTCTATTTTTCAGCATATTTTATTGTTATAGACACAGAACCAAAGTGTCAGATGTATGCATCTCAATACATACCTCTTATTTTGGGTCAATCATTCCTAGCTACATCAAATGCATTGATTGACTGTAGGAATGGAGTCATGAAACTTTCATTTGAAAATATGACTTTGGAATTAAATATTTTTAAAGGTACAAAATGACCTAGAGAAGAAGAGGATGAAAAAGAAGAATCGTATGAAGTAAATTGTGTTGAGATATTAACACAAAGTTTCTATTAAAAGAATTTTATCAAAAAAGGGTTATGTGAATTGGAATCAATATCTGATACTAAATCTGAAAATGCATCCGTAAAGAATCTACAATGCGAAGAATTGTTACCAAAACTTGTAGAATCTAATGTCAAAGTTTTTAAGCTAGAATTAAAACCTCTTCCAACCAATCTAAAATATATCTTTCTAGAAGAAAATGAAATTCATCTATTAATATCATCAAAGTTATCTGAAACTTAGGAAAAAGAACTGACAAAAGTTTTGAAAAATCACCAAAGTGTTATTGGATGGACAATAGCAGATATAAAAGGTATAAGTCCACTTCTATGTACTCATTGTATTTATTTAGAAGAAGATGTTAAACCATCTTGTCAAATACAAAGAAAATTGAATCCACACTTAAAAGAAGTAGTTCGCACAAAAATATTAAAACCATTAGATGCAAATATTATCTATTCTATATCTGATAGTAAATGAGTCAATCCTACACAAGTAGTCCCAAAGAAATCTGGCGTTACTGTAATCAAAAATCAAGAAAATGAATTAGTTCCAATGCTTATATTCCTAGGATGGCGTGTATGTTTTGACTATCGAAAACTGAATTCCCTCACTAGAAATGATCACTTTCCATTACCATTCCTAGATCAAGTATTAGAAAGAATAGCTTGGCATGCATATTATTATTTTCTATATGGATATTCTGGTTATAATCAGATTGAAATTGTAATAGATGATCAAGAAAAAACTACATTTACATGTCTGTTTGGAACTTTTGCTTATAAAAGGATGTCTTTTGGGTTATGTAATGCACCAGCCACCTTTCAGCATTGCATGTTGAGTATCTTTAGTGATATGGTAGAACGACATCTAGAAGTCATTATGGATGAATTTTCAGTATATGGTGATTTATTTAATAAAAGTTTAGAAAATCTGGAAAGAGTACTTATTCGATGTGAAGAAACAAGCCTTGTCTTAAATTGAAAAAAATATCATTTCATGGTTACACAAGGTATTGTTTTAGGTCACATAGTTTCTCAAAAAGGAATTGAAGTCGATAAATCCAAAATTGACTTAATAGCTAATCTTCCTTCACCAAAAATCATAAAAGATGTTTGGTCTTTTTTAGGTCACGCTGGATTTTATCGAAGATTTATAAAAAAATTAAGTTAAATATCAAGACCAATTTGTAATCTTCTATGCCAAGATATAATATTTGAATGGAATGATGCATGCCAATTAGCATTTGATAAATTAAAAAATATGCTTATTTCTGCACCTATCATGCAACCTCCTGACTGGTCTTTGCCTTTTGAACTAATGTGTGATGCAAATAATTATGTAGTAGGAGCTATAATTCAACCACAGAAAAAGAACTACTTGTTGTTGTGTTTACATTAGATAAATTTTGACCATATTTGGTTGCGTCGTCAATTATGGAATTTACAGATCATGCAGCTCTAAAATATTTGTTTACTAAGAAAGATGTGAAACCACGTCTCCTACGATGGATTTTATTACTTCAAGAATTTGATCTTATAATTAAAGATAAGAAAGGAGTAGAAAATGTGGTAGCAGATCACTTGTCAAGATTGAATTATGATATAAAAGAAGAAACAATTCCGATTAGAGAAACATTTCCAGATGAACAACTCTTAGTCATAACCGAAGTACCATGGTATGCAGATATAGTAAATTATTTACTTACTGATACTATTCCTTCTAATTATACCTGGACTGATAGAAATAAGTTTCTAAATGAGATGCTGAGAAGATCCTTATCTATTTAAATATTGTAAGGACCAAATAATAAGATGCTATGTACCTAGTCATGAAATCAGTAAGGTAATCCAGTTTTGTCACTCTGAAGCTTGCGGATGTCATTTTGCTTCAAAGAAAACCACTGCTAAAATTTTACAGTGTGGATTTTACTGGCCAACTCTTTTCAAAGATGTTCATATCTTTTGTTTAAACTGTGACATATGTCAAAGAATAGAAAATAT
Source organism: Ilex asprella (assembly GCA_023539305.1). NCBI lineage: Eukaryota > Viridiplantae > Streptophyta > Magnoliopsida > Aquifoliales > Aquifoliaceae > Ilex > Ilex asprella. Next base: position 28,034,277 of record CM042189.1, read on the forward strand.
TTCAAAAAAATATATGATGCCTTTAAACCCCATTTTAGTTATTGAAATTTTTGATTGTTGGGGTATCGATTTTATGGGACCATTTCCTTCATCCTTTGGATATCTGTATATTTTTGTTGCAGTTAAATATGTTTCTAAATGGGTAGATGCAATTCCCTATAGAAATAATGATCACAGAACAGTGATCAAGTTTTTAAAAGAAAATATTTTATCTAGATTTGGGATTCCTTGAACAATCATCAGTGATGGTGGATTACATTTTTGTAATAAAATTTTTGAAAACCTGATGAAAAAATACATGATTTCTCATAAAATATCCATATGTATCATCCACAGACAAGTGGACAAGCTGAATTAGCTAATAGGGAGATAAAATACAATTTAGAAAAAATAGTAAATCCGGATCGCAAGGATTGGTCATTAAGATTAACCGATGCGCTTTGGGCTTACCGTACTGCGTATAAGACTATTCTAGGAATGTCTCCTTATCGGTTAGTTTATGGTAAATCTTGTCACTTGCCTGTAGACTTGAAACATAGAACATATTGGACAATCAAAATGATGAATTTTGATATGCATCAAGCTGGAATGTCTCGCAAACTTCAAGTTAATGAATTAGAAAAATTAAGAAATGAAGCTTATGAAAACGCTAAAATTGCTAAATCAAGAACAAAAATTTTTCATGATAAAAATATCATGAGAAAATATTTTGAACCATCTCAAAAAGTTCTGTTATATAATGCAGAGCTTCGTTTATTTTCTGGAAAACTAAGACCTAGATGGACAAGTCCTTATATTGTCAAACAAGTTTTTAACCATGGGGCAATTGAAATTGAAAATCCAGTAACTGGGAACATTTTCAAAGTAAATGGACAAAGACTTAAACACTATTATGATAGTTTTACACAAGATATAACTTCTGTGCAACTATTTGATCCAGTTTATGTATAATGAAAAATAGTGTTGTTTGATTACTAATTACTTGTAATTTATTTGACAGATTAAAACCTCATGAATAAAAGCCAGATATCCAAATCGCTGAAAGACAGTAAATTCCTGGTTTTTATTTTTATTATCAATGCTGGCTATTACTGTCTTTTCATTTCAGATAATATTTAATTTAAGATGGGGAAATGTGAATGTGAATTTAAGTTTTGTGTTTAAAATAATAATTACAATTTAAAAACTCTGTTCATCTTTGTGACTGGTAGACGTTAAATAATCGGATAAGGAGACAATTTTCAATAATTTTTTGAGTCATTTTTAAATTTTGTGAAAAAGTTAAAACATGGATGAAAAATTATTTTGGTTAAGTTTAATTTTACTACGTCGTCTTCCAAAAGATATACGTACGTTGATCATGCAAAAAGCTAAGTATGTTAGAAATTTAGAAATTTTTGAAAGCCAAGCATGACCCCTGTGTGGAAAAAGTATATATGCCAAACACCGAAGAGCAAACCATCTTTGTGCTTGTGTAAGATGTGGTCGTACAGAACATCTGAGACGATCTAATAAGTGTGTGGAACCAATTTTAGGACGAGCGTTCGATCGTTTACGGTGGATTAGAGATGGGCAGAGTAAGAGATACCCTGAGATGCCATCTTTTTTTGCCCCGATGTTAAACAGATTCGTGAGAAATGAAATTAACTGTGTCACTTATGTTACCGAGCCAGATAGTTCTAATACTGACTAGATCTAATCAATGAAATGTATACATTTGGAATAAATAGTTGTAAATAAATGTAAATAACTATAAAATAGATAGGAAATCAGTAAATATGAAATAAAAAATAATAAAAATAATAAACCCCACCATTCTTGAAAAGAAAAAGAGTGGTTAGTAAAGTTTCGTAGAATATAGTTATAGTTAATGTTGTAAACTGCAAGAAAAAGAGCACTAGTGCAGAACATCAAAGAAATAGTTTGCAGTTACAAATCAAGAACCAGTCAAAAATATGGATTTAAGACAACAAACAAGAAGATCTTCAGGCCGAGCACGAAGGAATCAATCTTCGCAATCTGAGACATCTCCACAACAACCTCACCCAAGAAATATCTTCAATGAGGTGAGGTTTGAAGATTTTGAACAACAGCTCTGGTATGAGACTAATTTTCTAACTAAAACTATTATTTTTGAAAGGACAATAATATATGAAGATTTTGAGAATATAGGAATAAGACAAATTCTCCATGCAAGAGGATGGTTACAATATGTTAGGTTATCTGTTCCTGCTTATGACTGTTTAGTTCGAGAATTCTACAATAATGCTGAAATTAAAGGGAATAGACAATTGCGTATATTTGTTCGGGGAATAGTTTTTCAAGTTACACCAGACACTATAGCCAAAATTTTTCGACCCATGCAAAGACAACCCCAACCACGATATTCTTACACTGAACTACCTAGTTTGACTGAAGTAGGAAGAGAATTGATAGAAAATCTAGAATTTATTTGGGGACCAATAGAAATGTCCATGTTCCTAACTGTCCAGCTTTCATACAAAAATACTAGCACCAAGAAAAATCTAGCAATTGAAAGTACTAAATAATGAAGAAATAGTTAAAATTATTGATTATGTATACATTTATCCCTGATCATTATAAGATGAAATCCTAGCATGACCTTTTCAAAGAGAAAAAAATACTAATTTTTTTTACAATCAGTAAGCCTAGGAAAAGCACCAATGGATCACAAATTGTCTTAATTTTGAAATGTGAATAGAGAATAAATTCCCAAAATATTTTATAAAAGCCTTGCCAAAACAACAGGTTCGCAAAATACAAATTCATGCATATATGATTTTGAAGCCCTACACACACACACACAAACATTGATGCATAGATAAAGAGATATCTTGTTGTAGTTGTTGAATATTAGTTGACGGCACAATTGAATACTTGGTGATGCTCCAATGATCAAAATGATCTTTTGTTTTAAAATAAAATAAAAATAACTAAATAACCAAGAAGAATTCAGGTGACGTGCAAATGTTCATGTTCGTGAGGTAAAGTCATACAAATAAATATGTGCAAAAATGGAAAGATTTTCTCCTAAAGCTATCTCTTTCTACCTTCAATATTCATTATGGAGCTAACAAGAAGAATGTTCAATTGATTTGAAGCGCAAAATCAATAGTTACAATGTATTTTAAAAGCTATTCAAATTCTTCGAAACAACAAACAAAAAAAAAATATAGATTAAACTTTATTTCAATTTTCTCAGTGCAATGCCAAGAAAACGAGAGAGAGAAATTTAGGACGTCCCTCAAATGAATATAGTATGAAAGACAGAAAAAATGGTGGAGAGAGAGTGAGAGTGACTAAGTGTGCGATTTTATGCGTGTCTGCGTGTGCACACACGATTGAGTGTGCATGTGTACACGCGTGATTGAGTGTTGAGAAGAGAGAGATTGGGAGGGGGAAAAGATAGAGATTGTGACCTAAGAGCATCTCCAACGCCCTTGCTAGTGCATACCTTTTAGCCATTTTGGCGAGCAAATTTCATATTTTGCTGCTCTAACACCCTCGCCAGTGCACTCGCGAAAATCTTGGAACTTAATTTGCTTGCCAGATCTAGCGAGGGCCAGTTGCTCTCCCGCTCAGCCTGTCTTCCTCCATTTCTCCAATTTTTCACTGTGAACGGTCTTCCTCCTTCTTTTAGGTATGTTTTCCTTCCTCCAATATATGTTTTCTCTTGCTTTCTGTGAACAGCCTGACTTCTTGAAAAAAAATTTAGATGATTTTTTTTTAATTGTTCACAATATGTTTGATGAATTGCCTCAATGATATATGCACTCGATTCAGCCTCCTTCCATTCACAATTCCACTGTTATCACTTCTCAGTCTCTCTTGTTGAATTGAGTGGTTTTGATTGTTTAGTAGTATGTGATGTGTGTATTACAATTTTGAGATTTGTTGATATTGTATTTAGTTTTCCAAACAGAAATTCTTCTTTATTCTTTCTTTTGCCAATTGGGTCATTTTTATTTTTTCACAAAAGTTTGTTCTATTGTTGCCCTTGTATGATTTGCTCCTCCAGATTTATGCTTTGTAGCTTGAACTGTATATTTTTTACTTTGTTCTATTGGTTTAGCTTGCATTTATTTTTCAAAGTGCTTCCCCCAATTCCACTATGTCGGGTCCCTCTTGTAGCCAATGGGAAGCACATGTCCTCAACAGGACTCTCAGATGAATCATAGAATGGACCAATTACTGGGCCACCTTGTTGGTGAGGGTTATAAATCGGCCTATAAAAAGCGAGGAGTGGAAAGGATAACAAAAGATTATAAATTCATTATAAAATAAACCTGTGAAACAAGAGTCGGTGCTAGGTTGAGTGGAAAGGATATTTTTCTGCTTTTGTTGCTTGGTTCTCTTTCAAACGGCTACACTGGTTATTTGTTTGGGAGTTTGATGTACTTCTTGTTGTTTTTATGTGGGAAAGTCATTTGAGGATATTATTCAGCCCATTTCCAAGCTCTACAATTAACTAAAGACAAAGCTACTGCAATTTCATGCCCAATCTTTATCTACTTTAGCTTGTACGGATGGATTTGAGCTTGTATGTATTCTATGGATTGTATGGATTCATGCCCCATTTCAGCCCATTTGAGCTTGTATGGATTCTATGGTAACCTGCTTTACATTGCAGCATTATCTTGTTGGTTGAAAATATCCATTAGACCTGGCCCTCCCTGGGTTGAGTTTGATTGTGGTTTCCCTAGTTAATTGCCCCTATTTTAATTGCTAGATTTGTGATCAATTAGAATTTAGTATTCACTATATCTAAAATAGTTCCAATTAGTTTTCCTTCATTAACGATAATTGAGAATAATATATTCAATTTCGTCAAGATCCGTGTTTGTCCGAATCAAATACAAGGCAAATGGTATTGAATCACAAATATTCTTTGGTATGATGGTGTCTATATCAAATTTATCAGAAATATGTTGGATACCAACTGTCAAAAATTGGTGTACATAAATTGAAAGTCTATTGAGACCTTGGACGTTAGAGGATGCACTTGTTAAATTTTAAGTGGTTTATAAAACTTAAAGTTCCACTAGATAGGGCCTGCAATGGAGAATCTCTATATTCAACACATTCTATATACTTCCTATGGATAATTTACTTAAAACTTATTATCTTGTCAATTTCAATGTTTTATGTATTTATCTTTAAGGACTGTTTGCTTCTAGGAGATTGGTTTGTTGTCCTCTTTTTGTTGTCCTCAATTTCAATATTGATTGTCCTCTTTTTGTTTCTCATAGACTCCATACGTAAAACTTTTCTTCCATTGCTCTAGAATTATGTTTCTCATGTTCTACTTTGCTGTGGATATTTTGCACCAATCTGGCAATGGTGTTTACTCGCAGTTTAGTCTAAGGATTAAAACCACCTCTTGGGGGCAGTTTGTCTAGAAATTTGTAACAATTTTTTTGTTTCTTTTGTACAGTTTACTGTTTTGGTTGTTATACTGTTACTGTTTTCCTTAAACAGTTTCAGTTTTGTTTCTTGTAATTCTTTGATTTCATGAAATGAAATTTTCTCTTTCATTAATTTCTGAATGATGAACATGGATATTACTTCACTAAGAGAAGGTACAACTCAAGCAAATGATGGAGTACTAGTACAGCAAACAAGTACAGAACTCCATTCGAATATCAGTACTGAACTCCATGGATATTCCATAAGTGCTAGACTAGATCTGTTTGGAGTATCGAATGAGTGTCTATGTCTCGAATGCAGTGTTGAGTATGAATAAATTAAAGCAGTTCTGAACTCCATTCGGATATCAATGTAGGAGTAGGAATTTCATCCAATGCATCATAACTAAAGTCCATTTCATTACTGTCTCTGTCATCCTCGACAATCATGTTATGCAATATTATGTATACCTTTATAATATCCTTAAGCACTTCAAGTTTCTAGAAACGTGCAAGTCCATGAACTATAGCAAATCATGCTTGGAGCACTCCAAAAGCTCTCTGAACATCCTTTTTGGCTGACTCTTGAGCTTGTGCAAAATGTATTTGCTTATTGCCTCTTGGACATGAAATTGTTTTGACAAACGTAGCCCACTTTGGATATATACCATCAGCAAGATAATATCCCAAAGTATAATTTCCATTGACGGAGTAATTAGCTGAAGGAGCCCTACCTTCCGAAAGAAGAGTAAAAACAAACGAGCGTTTTAGCACATTTATATCATTGTGAGATCCAGGTAACCTAAAAAAGACATGTCAAATCCATAGATCATATGAAGCCACCGCCTCTAAAATAATGTTGGTTCATGAACATGACCAGAGTGCATACCTTTCCATACTATTGGACAATTCTTCTATCTCCAATGCATGCAGTCAATGCTACCCAGCATCCTTGAAAACCTATGTCTCTCACCGATTGCTAATAATCTAGCAATGTCTGCACTGTTTGGTGACCTGAGGTATTCATCAGAATCAATTGCTACTATGGTCGACACAAATTTTTGTAGACTTTCTATTGTGATGCTTTCGCCGATCCTCTCATAATCATCAACAACATCTGCTGCAACTCCATAGGTAAGCATTCTTATAGCGGCAGTCATCTTTTGAAGGGGAGACAAGTCAATATTCTCAACAGCATCTCTTTTTTGGACAAAGTATGGATCATAAGCTTTCACCATTGATAGAATACGAACAAAAAGAGATCGATTCATTCAAAACCTCATTCGAAATAAATTTGGGGGATAGGTAGGCGATTCAACGAAATAATCGCAATAATGTCTCTCGTGCCCTTCAACTCGATTACGAAAAATAACAAAATGGTCTTGAATAGAACCATGACGTATTGCGGAGCTGTTCTCAGTATTGAGTTTCACAATTGCCATAGCAGTAACCGCTAACATATCCAATTCATCATCGGAGTCAAAATCACTAAGAATCATCTTCAAAGAAATACTCATAGCAAAGAAATATGAGTTCAATATTAGTAAAATAAAATTGAGCTATATGACAATGAGAAGGGGATGTCTTATTTATACATTTTCAAAAATATGATCGTTGTAAATATGACCGTTGAAAATATGGCCGTTGAAAATATGACCGTTTTAAATATGACCCTTGTAAATATGGACGTTGGAAATATAACCGTTGTAAATATGGCCATTGAAAATATGACTGTTGTAAAATTTAAAATTTAAAATTTGATACCATGGTACGACACATCATCATTATGGCGTTTACGTGTTATGCCATGTGACATTTTTGAATTATATTATTGAAAGTTAGTTGAAGTAGTTAGCTAAAATAGAGAGCATGGTTGGAGTGAATTTAAAAAATTAAATAGCTAAAGTAGTGAATACAATATTTAAATATATTTTGAGTAGCTATTTTATTGAGCATGGTTGGAGATACTCTAATACTTACAATTGTGATTCCCACAGCTCATACAACCATTCTTTAATGGCAATTCAAACGATATAATGCCATTTGTGAAAATGGTGCAACGATCAATATAACTTCTACTTGTTTCTGTCGATTGATCTTTCCTTGATCCCAAAACAAAAGCAATAGGAGAAGAAGACCGACCATTGATGGTAGAGAGATTGTTGACGAAGGAGAGGTAGAGGGTTTATATATGACATATTGAGAAAGAGGCCAACAATTTAGGGCCCGTTTGGTATCCCTTTGTTTTCGTTTTTTTTTTGTTTTTGTTTTTATTTTTTGCCCCAAAAAAAAACGATAACATGTTTGGTGAATGTTTTTATTTATTTTTTAATTGCTATGTTTTAAAAACAAGGCTAAAATATCAAAACATCTAAAATGATGCTTTTGAAAACATCAAAAAAAAAAAAACGCGCAGGCCATGTTATTGAGATCTGGGCTTCGATCTTTCTTAGCAACAAATTTAAATTTTTTTCTCTGTGTATATAAAAGGTCATCTCTTTTTTTTCATATCTCTTCATCTCTCTCTCTCTCTCTCTCTCGCTGCCACAGTCGAAGCACATGACGACGAAGACGAAGCCGAAGCACACGAAGACGCCAACTCCCCCCTCTCTCTCTGTCACTTTCTCTCTCAACCCTCTCTATATGGGTGGTGGTAGGTTGGTTGGTGGTGGC
>CM042189.1:28065341-28083191 GCA_023539305.1 Ilex asprella
AAAATCCTAATTTCTTTCATATTGTATGGAATAAGCACTCAAGTGATCAATAAAGAAAAAGGAGCAGGAGCCTCCATTGAAGAGTGGACTAGCCGAGCTCCAAAGCCGGTGAACCACTATATTTCTTATTGTTCACACTCCCTCAGACCCCCTCTGAATACTCTATTGCAAATCACAAAGAGCCATACAGCTCAGATCCATCTCGATCATCACGGTTTACACTCCCCCTGCTCATCCGCGGTGAAAAAGTACCATCAGGTAATAAGCAAGCAATCAATGACAATCAATGGCAAAACAATAAATATATAGTCAACACAGAGATTTATAGTGGTTCGATCCGGGTGATCTACGTCCACTCTCGAAAACGGCAGTGGCGGCCTGGTGTTCTTTATTAATGACGTTGCCAGGAGAGTAACTCCGGCCAGTGTTACAATGCTTTGGAAGAGAGTGAGAGAGAGAGAATGTGTGCAGGAAGGTGTAATATGTGTAGGGATCCAGATGTCTCTCCTTGTGGAGAGATCTTACATTATATAGGCTAGAGCTAAGGCGGTGACATGACAAAGGAGGTCTCTATCACTTTGGTAAGTTCCTTTTTAGTAGGACTCAATCTTCTTAATCTCGGATAGTCTTGAGTTGGACTGGGCTCACTATTGATCTTGAGATAGGACTTGCATCGGAATGTGTTTGGAGTACCAGAGCCAAGAGGATGAAGGACGATGAACTAGGAGGGCCTGACCACGGGCGGCGCCCACTTAGAGCCAACATGGGCGGCGCCCTCTTAGCCTTCTCATGGGCGACGCCCTCCTTTGGGGGTCCTTAGCTAGCTTTCTAATATTTGATGTGTTGGGCCCTTTTCTGACGGTTTGACCCAACTTCGATTAAGCTCTTTTCTGGGCTTTCTCGGCTAATTTAAATTGGACTAGCCCAGTAAAATTTGGGCTCATCATTTGCCCCACATGCCCCGAGCCTCTGACTTTTTGCCAGAAGAAGGGGTCGTGGGCATGTGCTTCGTCTTCACCGGAGTGAGTTTGTATTTTTTTATTTTCCTCGGTATCTTTTCATTCCCGAGGACTGACTAAATTTTTTTTTTTTGATATTAGATAAAGAATATATATATATATATATATATATTCATGCATATACATATATATATGTAGAGATACATACATATATATAGAGATATATGTATATAGCCACCTTCTTTGACTTTTCCTTCATCTCTTTTTTTTTTCTTTCCTTTCTTTTTCTTCACTTGGGCGCCGCCCTTTGCTTTTTCTCTTTCTTTTTTTTTTCTTCTTTTCTTTGGTTTCTTCCTTGGGCGCCTGACACCTTCCTCCCTCTTTTTTTCCCCATTTTCCTTGGCTGCTTGGGCGTTGGCTTCCACCTCTTCTTTTTTTTTTCTTTCTTCCTAGCTTGGGCGCTGCCCTCCTTCTTCACTTTTTTTTTCTCTTCTCCTTGTTGTGCACCACCCTCTTGCTTTTTCCTTTTTTTTTTTTTTTTGGTTTCCTTTGGGCGCTGGCTGTTTGGGCGCCGCCTTCCCACTTTTTTTTTTTTGGTTTGACTTGGGCGCCGCCCTAATGCTTCTCCTCTTCTTCTTTTTTTTTTCTTCTTCTTAGTCTGGACTTGGGCGCCGCCTATCAACTCCCTCTTTTTTTTTCTTCTTCTTGGTATGGACTTGGGCACCGCCTATCAGCTCCCTCTTCTCCTTTTTTTTTCTTCTTCTTGCAGGACGCCGCCCAGTTCATGACTTTTTCTTTTTTTTTTTGGCTTCCTTTGGGTGCTGGCTGCTTCTGGCTCCTCTTGGGCGATGCTAGGAAGAGATTGGGCGGCGTCTTTGGGCAATTGGGCGAAGCTTGAAGTGCTAGGCACGGGTACTTTGAGTGACACCAAGAGGTTGGCAGGGCACCTTGGGTGACACCTTGAGACCTTGGATGCTGCTATAGGCAACGCCTTGAGTCTTTTTATGGGCGACGCCTCTCAGTGCTTTTTGGTGGTGTTTTTTCCTTTTCTCGATAGAGCGAGGTCTGGTGCCCCCAATTCTTCTCGATCAAGGTTCGATGGTCAGGTTGCTTCCCGGGAGATGAGTCTCGGTGTGCCCCAACTCTTTCTGTGGCTCATGTGTGCATCAGAGCTAGATGTAGGAGTTGGGACTCCAGTGCAGACGACTTGAGTTTCAAAAGTGTACCTGACAGAAACAGTGTTATCCCAACATTAAAATATCTTAACATGATTGCCTGTAAGTTGTTTGAATGATAACAAAGATAGAGTTGTGGGCGTCTTGAGCCGCATGAGCTGAGGCTGAACAACATATAATGTCGGTAGATGACTGCTGTAACAGAGGTGACTACTTGCACCAGAGCAGAGTCATAGAGGCCAAGCTACGTATAGTCTCGGGAGATAGCTATCGTGGCAGAGGTAACTACTTGCGCGAGAGTAGAGTCATAGAGGCCGAACTACGTATAGTCTCGGGAGATAGTTGTCGTGGAATAGGTGACTTCTTGCGAGAGAGCGGAGTCATAAAGGCCGAGCTACGTATAGTCTCGAAGATGGCTACCGTAACAGAGGCTTATAGGGTGACTTGCGCGAGAGCATAGTCAAACGATGACTTGCACGAGAGCATAGTCAGAGGCCGAGCTATGTATAGTCTCGGGAGTTGGCTGTCGTAGCAGAGACACATTCTATTGAGATGGAGATGAGGAGGGCGGGAGCCTGAGGTGGTGTTGGGTGCCTGATGAAAGAGGACAAGAACCATTGTCTAGGCGGCATCATAAGAAACGCTCAAGGTAGAGATGACGAGACCTCTAGTCTGGGTGCCTGGTGCTGGGCGCCTTTTGTCTACACCTTGTTGTTAAGTCATGTTCTGACTTTTGTAAGCTATTTATTTTTAGAAAAATAAAATAATTTCGGACATAATAATCTTCGCATAATTTTATTTCGTAAAATAACAAAGAACAAAATAAATCAACTGAAACAATAAATGATAGATAAAATATTCTGGTGCTCAGTGTCCCATAGGTGGGCCAATACTTTCCAAGTGAAGTTGGATTCACCTCCTCCTAGCCTTTAAGCGATCGTCTGGATTTCTCCGAGGGATTACTGGCGTTCTCTGTCATCCTGGTCCCAACCAGATGGCGGTGTTTTTCCTCTGCCAGCAACGTACTGCCTCAAGTGGCCACACTGTATGAACTCCTCGATCTGTCTTTTAAGAACAAAGCAGTCGTTAGTATCATGACCATGGTCGTGGTGGAAACGACAATACGTGTTCGGGCTCCTTCGATTCGGGGGGTCTTCATCTTCTCTGGCCAACGTACTATAGGGTCATCTTGTATTTGGAACAGGATATGCTCCATGAAAGCATTGGGCGGTGTAAAGGCTTGTTGTTCTCTCAGAGGTAGGGGGACTAAGGCAGTCCTTGACAAAGATTCTCTCTGTCCTATTTCTTTTGTTCTCTATCTCCTACTTGTCTTCGTGGGTGTCCTTCCTTTTCTCACCTCGGTAGGAGGACTCACCTCGTCTGGCTTTAGTGATATCTTCGACGTTTATGTACTTCTGTGCCGTTGACAGTAGTTCAGACATGCTGGAGGGAGGCTTCTTAAGTACTGAGAACATGAAACTGTAGGTGCGAAGGCCGGCGATGAAGGCGGCCAGGGCTACCTTGTCATCTGGCTCCTCAATCTGGAGGGCCTCCTCATTGAAACGAGAGAGGTAGCCTCTTAAGCTTTCATCCTTGTCCTGCTTGATGGTAAACAGGTAGGTTACAGGTTTTTTATGTCAGCGTCCCCCAATGAAGTGGGAGACGAAGGACCTGCTGAGCTCTCCGAAGGAGGACTTAATCTTTGCAAACCATTGGCTTGTAGACCCCTTGAGGGTGGTAGGGAAGGCTTTACACATAATCTCCTCAGGCACGTTGTGTAGTTGCATGAGGGATTTATAGGTGTCCAGGTGGTCGAGGGGATCTTTGATACCGTCAAAGATCTCGATGGCAGGCATCTTGAACTTTGAGGGTAGGGGATAATTGACAATATCATAGATGAATGGAGTATCAATGCACCTTACCAAGTAGTCTACCTTCTCGGGTGTCTGTGCCTTGATGGCGTTGAGGGCATCACCGAGTTGGTTTTGTACCTCCCTAATCTTCTAATCCCATTGGTTAGGGACTTCCTCTGTTGGGTGGTGGTATTGGCTCCCATGTTCGCCATATTGACTCTCTCCGTCTTCGTTCTCTTGCACAGGTACGTGTGGATAGGGGACTTGTGAACTCCTTGCACGCTGAGAAGGGGCTGGGCGAGGTGCGCCCTAGTGTGGCCTTGGGCCATTCTGGCGAGGACCCCCATGGTGGGGGGCTGTCTGGCATCCAGAAGGGATAGGTAGTGGCTCCTCTCCTATCGGAGTGAGTGGGACTCCTTTCATAAGGTGATGGGCGACTCCTCCTTGGGCGAGCATCAGCTGAATGATCTGCTGGTTTGGGTTCACCAGCAGCTGCATGATTTTGAGGAGCTATTGCTGTTGCCCGACAGGGGTCACAGTAATAAATGGTTCAGACGGTACAAGGGGAGGCGGAGCCTCTTCCCGGTTGTTGAGATATCGATCGGGTAGTGATTGTCATGGATTAGAAGAGTAGGAAAACTAGTCGTTCCCACAGACAGCGCCAAACTGATGATGCATAAAATCATCTTCGTGCAAGATCAACAGTCAAGTGTGTGATTAATGAGTAATAAGCAAGCAATCAATGACAAAACAGTAAATATATAGTCAACACAGAGATTTATAGTGGTTCAATCCGGGTGACCTACGTCCACTCTCGTGAACGGCAGTGGCGGTCTGGTGTTCTTTATTGATGACGTTGTCAGGAGAGTGACTTCGACCAGTGTTACAATGCTTTGGAAAAGAGAGAGAGAAAGACAATGTGTGCAGGAAGGTGTAATGTGTGTAGGGATCCAGATACCTCTCCTTGTGGAGAGAGCTTACATTATATAGGCTAGGGTTAAGGCGGTGACTTGACAAATGAGGTCTCTATCACTTTGGTAACTTCTATTTTAGTAAGACTCAATCTTCTCAATCCCAGTATTCTCTCCCTCATACTCCTATTCAGTCGGAGGAGGATAATCCTGAGTTGGACTGGGCTCACTCTTGATCTTGAGATAGGACTTGCATCGAAATGTGTTTGGAGTACCAGAGCCAAGAGGACGAAGGAGGACGAGCCAGGAGGGCCTGACCATGGGTGACGCCCACTTGGAGCCAACATAGGCGGCGCCCTCTTGGCCTCCTCATGGGCGACGCCCTCCTTTAGGAGTCCTTAGCTAGCCTTCTAATCTTTGGTGTGTTGGGCCCTTTTCTGACGGGTTGACCCAGCTTCGATAAGACTTTCTTCTGGGCTTTCTCGGCTAATTTAATTTGGGCTGGCCCAGTAAAATTGGGGCTTATCAACACCCAATTTGTCACGCCCCGAATCTCGACAAACCTTGGGAGTGAGTGAAAAGGGAGAAAAAAAGTAAATGAAAGGTCATTAGGTTGGATAAATTAATTTTTCATTCATTTCTAACGTTTTTCCAAAGTTTTTCAAGTTATTTTCCTTCCAATTTTAGCCTATTTCTTCAAGGTTTCTAAACCCCCCCTTTTGACATCATTCCCACCTATTTAAAAGGTGTTTCATACTTAACAAATCTTTTAATTTCACATAAAATTTTGACATAACATCCTTTGTTTTTCAAACTTTTTTCCCACCTAATATTTATAATATTTCATATGCATAAGTATATCACAACTCACCATGTAAATTAAACATATATCTCTTGTTCTCAACATACACATCTAGTTGTCTTAATATACACATATGATACTCATTAAATAAAGATATCCTACATATCAAATTGGGTTTGCACTTTTACATTTTAAAATGGTCTAAGACCTATAATCCGCTACTTTTTCAAATTGAAAAACAAGTAATTTGGGCTTATGCCTATACATACAAAATATGTTCTTATGGTCAAATATTCATTCAAGTCTCTTTCCTCTCTTTCCTTTAAGACTTCCTCAAGTCTCAAGTATCGTAAGCCTCATCTGTAATATGATATCCCACGAATGGGTCAACTCAACTGCTGGTATGATAAAATACTAATGTAGGAACAAATTTAAGGCGTGACATGTGCAAGTGTATATTTAAAAAACTACAACCCCATAATCCTCAATGCTATACAATGTCAATATGCATGACATACCAATGCAACTCTATGCCACCCATGTCTCGCATCACGGTCCTCTCTCGTCAGCCTGTGAGTACTTCATTCTCCATGGCATGTCCCTTCTCAGTACTTACATTCCTTAACTTCTGGCAGTTAGGCTTGTAGGATCGACGTTGAGTCAGTGGGAGGCCATTTCGGGGTCGATGCCCTCCAATTCTTTGTGGACCAGGCGAAGACATCAATGTTCTGCCTGAGGAAGTCTATCAAGGCAGATGCCTGCTCCTGAAAAAGTGAGGAACCTATATAGACTCTCCTCTCTAGAAGGTTATCATCTATTTCTATTGGGCGAAGTTCTTCTGCTAGTTTCTCTTTCTCCAAGGTGTTGTCATCCTTCGGGTCAAGTTCTTCGACTTGAAGAGTCTCGTGTGACCTTCTAGCTCTTATAGAGGATACGTAGCACTCTCAGGCGGAGACCTAGTATCCTTTGATCTCTCCAATCCCATTGGTGGTTGAGAAATGGAGGAGAAGGTGGTAGGTGGACAACACTGCCCTTAAGGTGTTGAGGGTAGGGCATCCAAGAATAATATTGTAGGCAGAAAGACATTCAAGTACAATAAAATTTATCGTGATGGTGGAACTCTTCGATGCTATCCCTAATATGACCGGTAGTGTTATGGAACCCAAAGGATAAACCATTTCTCTTGAGAAACCAACAAGAGGAGTCCTAACGGGCTGCAATCTCTCTCTGCCCCAGATGAAGGTTGTCATAAGTTGTTGCAAACAAAATATCGGTTGAGTTGTCGTTATCGACCAAGATCCTTTTAACCGGGTAGTTGGCTACCATCAGGGTTAAGACTAGAGGATCATCATAAGGGACTTGGATCCCCTCGAGGTCCCTATCTGAGAAGGTGATGACCTTTTCCTCCCTATGTGGGGTTATCTTCTTTGAGCTAGAATTATATGATTCTACTTGTCTAGCTTTTCGGGTGTGCGCTTTTCTGACGGAGTTGGAGTCACCTCCTCCTTCTAACCCTCCGGCGATAGTCTGGATCTCTCCGAGGGGTTGCTAACGCTTTCAATCCTCGTGTGGAGGAGCCATTCCTCGACCAGTAACTTACTGCCTCAGCTAGCCACGCTGAATAAGCTCATTGATCTGCTTCTTTAACTGGAAGCAGCTGTTAGTGTCGTAACCGTGGTTGCGGTGGAAGAGACAGTACCTACTGGAATTTTGGTGTTTTGGGTCAAACTTCATTTTTTTGAGCCAGTAGAGCATGGGGTCATCCTGTATTTAGAATAGGATGTGCTCCACCAAGGTGTTGAGTGGCGTGAAAGGCTGTCGTTCTCTTAGGGGTAATGAACCGAGATGATCCTTCACTGAGACTCTCTCAATCTTCTTCCTCTTGTTCACTGCCTCCCGTATGACTTCGTGGGTATCGTTCTTTTTTTTTCCTCTTAGGAAGAACTCACCTTAACGGGCCTTGGTGACGTCCTTGGGATTCATGTTCTTCTGTGCCCTTGATAGCAACTCGGGCATGCTGGAGGGCGACTTCTTGAGGACGGAGAACATAAAGCTAGAGGAATGCAGATCAGCAATAAAAGCGGTCAGGGCTACCTTATCTTTTGGCTCCTTGATCTGGAGAGCCTCCTCGTTGAATCGAGTGAGGTAGCTCCTAAGGCTTTCATCCCGGTCCTACTTGATGGTGAGCAGATGGGTAACAAGTTTTCGATGTCGGCATCTCCCAATGAAGTGGTAGACGAAAGATTTACTCAGCTCCATGAAGGAGTGAATCGAGGAGTGTTTGATCTTTACGAACCATTGTCGAGCAGACCCCTTTAAGGTGGTGGGTAAGACTCTACACATGATCTCATCAGACACGTTGTGAAGTTGTATGAGAGACTTATAGGTGTCAAGGTGATCTAGAGGGTCTTTGGTACCGTCGAAGATCTTAATAGCAAACATCTTGAACTTCGAGAGCAAAGGATAATTGATAATATCTGCAATGAATGGAGTATCAGTGCGCCTTACCAAATAATCCACCGTCTCGGGTGCCTATGCCTTAATGGCGTTGAAGGCATCACTAAGTTGGTTTTGCACCTCTCTTATCTTTTCGTCCCATTGGTTGGGGACATCCTCCGTTGGGATGTTGTACTGGCTTCCATGATAGGCATATTGACTTTCTTCTTCATCCTCTTACGCAGGTACATGAGGAGGGGGAACATGTGAACTTCCTATGCGATGAGGAGGGACTACTGGACAAAAGGCACCCTGACGTTGTTCGGGGGCATTCTGGCGAGGAGCCCCATGGTGGGGGGCTATTTGGCATCCAAAGTGGATAGGTTCTCTCGTTGGAGGGAGTGGTTCTCTTCTTACGGGTTGAGAGGCGATGCCTCCCTAGACGAGCATCAACTGAATGATCTGATAGCTTTGGTTTACCAGCAGTTGTATGGTCTTTAAGAGCTGTTGCCCGACGACAAAAGACGCAGCCTTCTCCCGAGGGTCGGGTTGTTGTCTCCCGGTTGTTGACTCATCGACTTTGTCGTAATTGCCATGGATTTCAAGAGAGTAGTAAAAAACTTAGTTGTTTTTCACAAACGGCGCCAAATTTATGATGCATAAATTGGCCTTCTAAAAGATCAACAGTCGAGTGTGTGATGTGATATAATAAATAAGGCAATTAATAAAGTTATCAATGACAAAATAGTAAATATCGGATCAACACACAGATATATAGTGGTTCAGTCCGGATAACTCACTCCACTCTTAAAAAATGACAGCGGTGGCTGGAGGTCTTTATTGATGAATAAAGTAAGAGAGAGAAAACTTCGGAATGTATGTGCTTCGAGAGAAGTACAATAAATAGGAGAAAGAAGTTATGTGTGTGTAAAGGGGTGCAGAGGTGTGTCGGGAGATGTCTTTCAATGTGAAGAGAGTTTACAATTTATAGGTATGGTACGGTGGTGACGTGAGTGTGAGAGTACTATTTTTTCAAGAAGGATAGTTACAAAATATAAGTATAATTTATTCTTGTTCATCCATTCCAATGATCTCTCCTTCACGTGTCCTTTCTTTTGTGGACCTCTTAAATCTTAGACTAGGTTAAAATGATTAAAATGGATTTAAATTTATTTGCTTTATTACGTCTGAACCAATTAAATTTGAACTAGTAAGGGTGTGTTTGGTATGGGAGTTTGGGGGGGTTTGGGAACATGGGTTAGGGAGTAAACCCCCTTAACCCATGTTTGGTATGTGTAAAGGAGGGACAAGCTTTCAAACCCGGCCCGGTCCCGGCCCGGTCATGAAACCCTCATTCATGGGTTTCATGAAACCCAAGGGGGGGTGGGTTTCATATATGGGTTTGGGGGTTTAGTATACAAATAACATTTATGCCCCTATATATTCTATATACCTCATATATAAAAATTAGGTAAAGGACAAAAATATTCGATTGAAGTTGAATAAATTTTATTTTTTTTAACGTATTAAAATTTGAACCTATTAAAATTTATTTTTTACATATTAAAATTTGAATCGATTTGAACTTTACTCGAGTTGTTAACGCAAATTAAAATTTACTTTCGAGTCGATTAAAATTTATATTTTTTTACTTATTAAAATTCGTGTCAATTAAAATTCGATTTATTAAAATTTGAATCGATTAAAATTTATATTTTTATGTATTAAAATTTGGCTGATTAAAATTCAATACGAGTTGATTAAAATTTGACTTTAGTAAATTAAAAATAATTTTTAATTTGCTCAAATAAAATTTTAATTAGCCAAAATTTAATTCGTAAAAAAATATAATTTTTAATTGGCTCAAATTTTAATATGTAAAAAAATAAATTTTAATTAACTTGAATCGAATTTTAATTCACTCAAAATTTTAGTACTTAAAAAAAATTAGAAAATTTAGTTGGTCTCATTTAATATATAATTTTTAATTGGCTCATTGTATGTATTCCCGTATAAGAAAATGTTAGAAAATTGCACTTTCTTATTGGGTTAATGCTTTATTGCGTTTTATTATGGTTATGAATAATAGTTATATGTTATCAATATTCATTATTTTTTTCATAAGTTAGGAAAAAATATTTAATCATATATTTAACCCATAAGGACACATATTTACTCATATATGTATCTAAACTCATGTTTAACGTAAACAAACATGGGTTTGGATTAAATTGATTTAAGGGCAAAATAGTCTTTTATATACAAATACATTATCATAGTCATATCCCTACACATACCAAATATGGGTTTGGACAGCATTAACCCCCTCAAACTCATCTTTGAATCCCATCTTTGGTCAAACCTAGGTTTAAACAATCCAATCCAAACCCCTCCCCAAAAATATACCAAACATACCCTAAGGGGGTGTTTGGATCGCCATAGAAGGATTGGATTGGATTGGATTGGATTTAAATCCGAATCCAATCCAACCCAATGCAAAGTAATCCTAACTAAGTTAAATCCAATTATTACTATCCAATGCAATACTTGATTTGGATAGAAATAATAGAAACTGTGGGTCCCATGCACATGTTCAACTCAATCTAAATGAAATGACCATTGCGCCCTTTGTAAAAAAATTTAATCAAATTCAATACCAAGTTGAGATGGTTAGGTATGGTGGGTAAAATTAATTTGGATAAATAGTTTTTTGGAAATAATGAACCATATAGACAAAACAATTTTTTTTTATCAAATCTCATAACTTTGATATTCATTAACCATCTTACCTTTGAATTCTATTCAAACCTATCTCATATTTGACTGGACAATTCTTGGTTACTACTTTAATATTGAATTGAAAACTTATAAATAGTTAGTTATTGTAAAAATATTTTTTTTTTGCATTCCACTGTAAGCAAATTTTAAAAAATTGACTACAAATATATTTGTTCCATCCAAAATATTATACTAAAATTAATTAATAAAAGATATTAAAAAATAAATGCAATAGCCGAAATTACAGAGAGAAGAAATTTACAACTCACACAGGTACATAAAACCAATTTAGATTAACTAAAATATGAAAGCACTGTATAATTAAAAATATAATGCTGTTACAAAACTTGAGAATCAATTGGTTCATCACTAGTATATTAAACAATCAATTTTTGTATAATTTCTGATGACTTTACCAAAATCGAAAAGCCTCAAATCCTACCAAATTAACAATAAACTACACAACACAAAAGACTCATAATTTTGCCCCAATATCCAACACGTGTGTGTGTGTTCTTGGCTGAATCGTTGTGCGATGGTGGGCTGGGAAGTTCTAGCAAAATAGAAAATGACACACATAAGAATGTGAGAGAGAGACGAAGAACCAGAGACAAATCTTGCTAAAAAAATTACAGACCAATGCAAAAAATAAAAACAAAATAGCCCCATATTCAAGAACAATAGTAGGAACTGCTAACAATGACCCAACCCAACAACAAAAAAATCCCATACTTATCTTTCCTCTCATCTAATGGTGCTTAGACTACCTTCGCAGAACAAAAACAACCACAGTCATTGATTTGTGAACAAACCCATCAACGAGCAAGAGGGTTTCTATGAATCTTGAATGCAAAAACAACACAAACAATCGAGAAAATATCGGAAACTCAGTGCACATGCGTGCTGCGTCAGACCTCCGGCCACCAATGATTTTCCCGGTCGGAAAAAATGGCAGAACCACTGGTGGTGCGAAGAAGTCACCACCATTGACAGTGTAATCAAGAATGGTGCCAAAACCATGGACCTCCATGGCTGAGTTTAGGTAGATATTTGGGTGAGGGATGATAGAATCGTCATTGGTGAGGGCAGATAGATCGTCATGGCTGAGTTTAGGAGAGAGAGAGGGCAAGAGATATTCCTTGCCCTTGCCAAATGGAGGAGTTTGGGCTGTTCTCTGGGGGGGGTTTTCAGGGGTGTAATAGTAAAATCCTCTCTTAATCCTGTTGGCATTTGCATAATCCCAAAGTTTTGGTGGGATTTGTGGATCCTTTTCAGAAGGGATAAGGAGCCCAAATACAACGGCCCGAGTTTTTCAAAGTCTACGTTTGTCCAGCCTTAATTTTTCTTGCCAAATCAAGGATAAATGGACACTGTCTTGTTTTTATCCAATCCAAGTGGTGTAATCCGGGTTTATCCACCGTACCAAACACCCCCTAAGGGTTTGTTTGGTTAGCAAGAGAATGGTGAAAAAAGGGGAAAAGAGAAAAAAAAGAAAAAATTCTGGCGTTTGTTTAGCAGAAAACGAAGGTTTCTCGGGAAAAAAATTTTTCCCCCATGATCAAACTTTCCCACATTTGATAGTTTTTTATTTCTCACAAAATTTGCAAGAAAATTTTTTTTTTCGTGAAACTTGTAAATATGTTGCATTATTTACCACTTTGCCTTATTTTAGCGTACCATTATTCTTCTCAGCATTATGAGTAATTCAGACAATTACATAAAATTTCTTATAACTTTCTTACAAAATTTTCATCCTAATCAAACACATACAAAAAAATATATATTTTTTCACTTTCTTTTTTTTTACTTTACTTTCTATCACTCTCACTTTGTACCGTCTTTTTCTTTCTAACCAAACGGACCTAAGAGATTTCGACTAATCGTCCTGCTCTTTGTCTGCACTCTGCAGTTTGCCCATAATCCGGATGAAATCCGTGAACCCCACATAGTGCGTCGCACCCTTTTTCTAAAGTTCCGGAGCATTGTAATTGGAAAGCATGTCAAAGCGAAAGCAGTGCCTTATGCCAATGGCTTCACTCACTTCACTCTCTCGTCTCTCTACTCCTACCCATTTCTTTACATTTACTCTTTTCTTTGTCTATCTCTCTCTTCCACTACCAGTTCTCTCTCGGTGCACGCAATCACCTGTAATATTCAATTTCGGCGATTCCAACTCGGACACCGGTGGACTCGTCGCCGGACTCGGTTTTCCCGTCAACCTTCCCAATGGTCGCACCTTTTTTGGGAGATCAACCGGTCGACTCTCCGATGGACGTCTTGTGATCGATTTTCTCTGTAAGTAGCCCAACCAACCAAAATATTGATTGTAACAGTGACACGAGGTTATTTCTACTTATCACTGCATTTCTACATTTCTGTCACATTCATGTGATTTTTTTTTTATTGCTGTTGCCCAAAAATTTCCTTCCTTGCTCATCTTTTAACTATTTATGTCTACATTTCTGTTCTGTCTCATTCATGTTATTTTCTTCTCAAATTTGAATTGGACATACCCACTTCACATTTTGCATTATTTTTGTCACTTTAATTCTATATAAAAAAATTATCACATTTGTGTATTTTATCATATTTTGGATATTTTTATTACATTTATAAATATTTTTATCACTTACTAATATTTTTATCATTTTTTTTATTACTACAATATTAGTAAAAATACTGATAAAAACACCCGAAGAGTTGTGTCGGAAACATCTTTCTTTGACGAGGAGGCTTCGGGGTCCGGTTCCTCATAGATAATGTTAGGATCAGCCTGACTCATCTTGAAAAATCACAAATGTGATAAATAGAGACATTATACTGAAATTTTTAATTTTTTTTATACCATAATCAATTCTATAATTTGTTGGTTAGGTAATGATAGTGTACATTTATGTTCTGTCTCATTCATATAATTTTTAACCACCGAACGTTTAGATCAGTTGGTGAAGGACTGTTTTAGTTTAACCAAGTTTTAAATTCGAGTTTTGGGAACACAGTTGCGTTCGAGAGGGAGAACTTTGTCACCCTTATGGTTCTATCCAGCACGAATCTGAATTAGTGAAAACTTAAAATAACTTTTAAATATCGAATGATCTGACAAAAAAAAAATGATAGTGTACGAAAATTCCGTCATTCAAGATGTGGATATTACGGTTTTAATACACATTCACAGATGCCACCGACATGATGCGGGCCAACTAGCTTAAAATTAGTTGAGAAAAAAAATATTCTATGGTTAAAATTCTATTGCAATGAAAACAATGGTAGCCATGCTTTAAAATTTTTGTGGGGTCTATTGTTATCAGAGTGATCGCGAAACAGGGACCTGTTTAGCCATATGATGTGATCAAGCCTGGGTCCTGTATATAATGGGTTGTTGTACCATGGACTGAATTATTTAGCTTCTTATATTTACATATCTCCACGTGTACGGTGGAGAAAACCGCATATTTCAGGGTTTGTTTTGTTATGGACTAGGACCATTATTATTACTTGGACAAACGTGGTCGCAGATTCACAGTATATTTGACTTTTTTGTGCAGGCCAAAGTGTGAACACTAGTTTTCTGAGCCCATACCTGGACTCTGTGGGGACTACATTTTCAAATGGAGCAAATTTTGCTGTGGTGGGGTCCTCTACTCTGCCTAAATACGTACCCTTTGCATTGAATGTTCAGGTTCTGCAGTTCCTTCATTTCAAGGCTAGGTCCCTTGAACTTGTTGCTGCAGGTAATTACTCATTTCACTTGCTCAGGGTTTCTCTTGCAACCTTAATTACCAAAACTAGGAGGGAAAAGGGTCGCACGCATTATGCTCTGATTGACCTTCAATGGCAGTGCCAACTGCCAAGAAAGAACAGAGCTATTTTTTTTTGGGTATATGAGAAGAGTGTTAAATTGAAAAACTGTTGCTTTTTGTTTGAATTATACTAATGGTAAATTCATAAAAAACACAAGTACATGCAGCGCTATTCATTACAACATGACTTCAACTTACTAAAATGCAGTAAATCTCTTATGTATAACTACTTGGATTCTGCATTGAAAACCAAAATCCTAGATTTTCAGTTTGCAGCTTTTGACTTGCATTTAAATGTGTCAACAATGGAATTTTGCTATGGCCAGATAATTTTCTGCTTCCATAGCTTAACATAGAAGATATTTAAATTTTTATAGATTAGATGGTAGCAATTAATTAACTTAAACGTCCTAGCTATGGCATATACCTGATCTTTTGATCTCAAAACAATCAACAGAATGAAAAAGCCAGAAACCCTAATTAAGGTCCACGAACGACGAACTTTTGAAGATTATGATTAATAGAACTTCTATTGGGAAATGATGCTTAAGGTTCTGAGATTATTTATTTATTTTTTTTTTTTTTGTTGTTGTAGTTGACAGTGTCGCTGTTTTTTGTTTTTCTGTGGTTGGAGGAAGTAATACAATGGTGAATTGATGTCATTCTAAACTTATCTTAGGCTCTGGAAATCTAATTGATGATGAAGGATTCCGTAATGCTCTCTATATGATCGACATTGGACAAAATGACCTCTCTGATTCATTTGCTAAGAACCTGTCTTATGCACAAGTTGTCAAAAAGATCCCATCCATAATTACAGAAATCAAGAATGCTATTCAGGTGAGTTTAGAAGTCCAACCTACAACAGGAAGGGCAGTGATGACAGCTATTCTCAAATGCTTGAAATTTTACTTTCTATTTCTCTCTCTCTTCCTGTTTGAAACATTACCTTGAAATCCTGTTTTTTGAATTTTATTTTGTTCGTCATTCTTTGAAAACTGAAAAGATATGCATCATAACCAACTGTAGAAATCTGTCAAATGCAAAACATTGTCAAAGTAACATCTTAGACTACTAAGATTTATGGCTGAATTTTCTTGTAGTTGATGAGAACTTTCTTGGAAAACTAAGGAAAAAAAGGTCCAAACTTTGCAATGTGGGCCCAACCTGCTGTGGGTAATTTACATAAAAGAAAATGATTTATTGCTCTTTTAGAAAAGCTAATCTATGTGTTCATATGTTAATTAAGAAGGTTTGAGTTCTTGATCAAGCTTGGTTTTTCTTTTATGGCAAATTTAGGCTGTATATAGTCAAGGTGGCAGGAAATTTTGGGTTCACAACTCAGGGCCGTTGGGCTGCCTCCCTCAAAAACTCTCATTAGTTCAAAAAACTTCCAAAGATCTTGATCCTTATGGTTGTCTTTCAAGTTACAATGCTGCTGCAAGATTATTCAATGAAGGTCTGCTCCATCTGTGCCAAGAACTGAGAACTGCATTGAGAGATGCTACTGTTGTGTATGTGGATATATATGCGATCAAGTATGATTTCATCGTCAACTCTAGCAAATATGGTAAGCTTATCAATCTTTTATCTGTTTTTCTATTCAAACTAGTGAACTAAATAATTGAATTTTAGTGTGGATATGATGACTAGGATCAGAGTTATCATACATCTTAAGGACGCACATCTGAAATGAGATGCCTGGGATCACTATACACTTAATCCTATATAAAACTGTGGGGTCTCAAGAACCTTAGAGTGTGGGACCATGTGCATTGAAAATGAAATGGATTAATTTTTGTAAATGGCATTCCAATTTGTAGTTTTAGAGTTTGACAGGATTTTATTTCCTTTGACAGGACTCATATTCAAACACATGGCTTCCTCATTTTTCTTTTCTTTTTTGTGTTTTTTATTTTTTTTTGCGAGGTACCGTTGTAATTATATTAAGATTTAAAAAGGAATGTCTGCAAAGAGTAGAGGCATGGTAAAATTAGATGCCTGCTCTAGCCATACATCAAAAGTACTAATGAAGTGAGCATGTCTAGCTAGTTGATGTAAAACCCTACTACCTTCCTATGAGGTGTTAACACTAGGACAAAAGCTGGAATTCAGCCGCATATGCCTGATATCTGATGGCATCCAAAGGAGAAAAATCTGCCCCCATACTGCTAATACTCCCTACCAACCACTGTTTCTATAACCTCTGCTCCATTGTTGGCACCCATTTTCGTGGAGAAGGCAGGCACAAAATGCTTTCATTTATTACCAGACAAGGGGTAACCTGTGTCCGAAGGTATGGTATAATTTGAATGATTTTAAAAGGGATGTTAGTAACTATTAGATGAGTTTATTTAAAATCATCGGATAGACTTATTGAAGTCTGTCTGGTTTTATATTATAAATTAGCCAACAGAACACCGATAGCTGATCTACCTCAAAGGTGGCACCATCAAAATTAATTTGAACATACCTGCTCTGGGAGGCTCCCAGGCACCCCACAGAATGAGAAAACAAGTCAGAAGAACCACTGTCCATCAACTGCTGGTATTGCCGTAAGTATGTTTCAGCTGCCTTTGTAATCTCTGCAGTCTCTTCTCGAGTGCCTTGGAAGATCACTTCTTTTCCGCTTCTCCAAACCATCCATAATGGCTTGGATTCCTTTCCTACCAGCTTCCCTATTTTCGTTTCCATATTACTGGAGTTATTTTTTTCTGAGACAAGTTCAAAAACTCATGCATGGAAGTCACATCAGTTATGGGAGAAAGAAATTTCTATTCTTCTGCTGTTTATGGGATTGCCCGTTTAAGTCTAGCTGATGAAGGTTCCAACTCAGTTACAGAATGATATCTCTAGATTCTAATTACTTTTCTTTGCTCACTGCATTCAACTTCCAAACTGTTTTGATCGATTTTCAAATTGCAGATTTCTCAAGTCCTTTGATGGCATGTTGCGGCTATGGAGGACCTCCATACAACTACAATATCAAGGTGACTTGTGGTCAGCCCGGGTATCAGGTCTGCAATGGTGGATCTCCATTCTTAAGTTGGGATGGAATCCATTACAGTGAAGCAGCTAATTCAATTATAGCCGCAAAAATACTTTCCACTGCTTATTCTACGCCACGTATTGCCTT
>CM042189.1:28083291-28157084 GCA_023539305.1 Ilex asprella
AAGAGGGTCACTTTGGAACATATTTTCTCATTCATTTCTTACTCGATTTGAGCAAGTGAATATACTATATTATACTCCTCACGGAGTAGAATATGAACCCACGAAAATTTATTCAAAATAACAATTGGGTTTTACTTTAATTTTGGCTCAAAGTCGACCAAAAAACTGTTTTGGTCCAACAGTTTCAGTGGTGGTCCGTTATAGAAGCAACGTAATAGCAAGAGAGGCAAAAAGAGACATAAAATAAATCGTCAAACAACTTTTTTAATTTTGAATAGGTTAAATTGTTATTGTAAAAAATTTAGTATATAATTTTAGTCTACTTTAATTTGAGTCCAAAATAAGTTTTACAAATGAAATATTATAGATACCATATGGTTATTTAGAACTAATTTATTAATTATGTATCATAGATATGACAATTAAAAAATAATCATCAGGATATGACAAATCTTTCTAAAAAATGAAAAAATTTTAAAATAATTGAATCTCAAAATGATCTATTTATTCCTACTACCAAACAAAACGTCATAGAAAAATAGGTTAAAGTCATGAAAATAAATAATTAATAGATCCCAAAAAATAAGAAATAATAAAATAATATAACAAAATTAAAAAAAAAAATATTCACGATGAGAGTTAACCATCCAAAACAACTATCTTAGGTACAAAATATACAAAAAAAATGAAAAAAAATATTAGTAACAAAAAATTTAAAATTAATAAAGTCTTACTTAAGATCGACTATATATCACATAAAAGAATGGGAGAATTAACGATAGAGATAATTAAAAAAAAACTCATTTACAAATGTCACTTTAGGCCTCAAGATTTCTTTGGTCGCACCTGCATCCACAACCACCACTACCCATTGCCAAGCACCATCATACATCGTCGCCACCATCACTAGCCCCACCCACCACACGTCACCACTTGTCGCCAACCACCATCACCATCATTCCTTGTTGGAATAAATTAAAGTTTTTTAAAATTTTTTAATTATTTTATTTCAGTTACAATCATTACAATTGGACACTTGAATGACAGATTCAATTTTGTCATTAATGTTAGTTTTAATGGACTAGAGATTACAAGGAAAAAGGTTATATAAAAAAGTCAAGTGAGTTGTCGGTGGGGGATCAACCATATTCTCTAAGCCTCTATCTCAATTAGTCATTTGCCTTCTTTGCTCTATGTTCCATTAATTTATAGATTTCTTTTACAACTTTCTTCTTCTCAATATATATTCTAAAATATTATTATAGTATTTTTACTGTCATGATTTCATGGGTAATTTCGACTCGAGTCAGATTCACTCAAACATTTCAATAGACGTGACTCCCTAACAAGGTGTCGTTGTGAGCATATCTGGGTTGGATCTTGGAGTTACATATGTCCATTAATACCTTCACGTGAGGAGGCATAACAGATTTATGACAATGATGATTGCATGTCTCTCTGATATCATAGGCCACCTTTTTCTAATTTATTACTGCCTATTTTATTCCGTCCTAATCATATGCTATAGTATCATACATATTTCATTTGTATTCTTCTTGTTTTATGATTTTATAAATGACTCATTAATTAATATTCAAAAAATTGTGCTATTTTCCCCAACATTCTAAAATAGCTATGAATTTGGTATAAAACAGTCCTTGAAAAATAATTTTCTAGTTGTGATAAATTGTTTTAATGACCATTTTATATTATTTTAAAACAACATAATTGTGATTTAAAAAAATAAAAAATAACGGAAGAAGAGAATGAAACAGTATCAAAAAATATGTAAATGATGTATATCTTATGATATGTTTTTGTTTCACCAATTAGATGCTTAGCTTCTTCTGAGAGTCCCTAGATAAAGAGATCTCAAATGATAGTCGCTTAAGGTAACACGTTTCTTTGTGTCACAGGATCCATAGTATCCTCTCTTGTTCTATTTTGGCCTTGGGATAAACATGAGCAAGGGCAGAGACATTTAACCTGCCAGGACAAGAGTCTGATTCACATAACCAAAGCAACTAAATATTCTAAGTGATGGCTCCTTATTAGCCATTACTACTAAAGTTCCCTAGGACATTCTTCTATTTCCTCTCTAGACATCTAATTGTTTCTTTGGGTTGTCGATTCATACAAATTTTAATTATTATTGTTTTGTTAGATTTGTTAAGTTATCTGTGATATAAACCTAAAGGGCATAGACATTCCATTGACTAGTTTGTGTAATTTATAAATAAAAAAAGTTGAAAACCCAGATTTACGGAAAGGTGAGAAAAAATAATAATACACTGAAATAGTTTTAATTTTTCGACGTTCTTAGCCTCAAAGCTATGCTTCTTAAGTTTAGGATCCCGTGTAAAAATAAATTAGACAAATAGATACTTAAATTTCTATGAAACAAACCGAGTGTAGGCATGGGAAAATATGAGACTAGTAGAATTATAAGACATACTGTATGGATAATTATTCCAAATTTTATACATAGCCACCTCATATGATACATCCGTGTAGGGGTGTTTATGGGTCGGGTTACCCACGGGTCTGTTATTCAGCTCGAAAAAAATAGGCCCAAAATTCGATAGACCCAATAGTTGGTCCGCACGAGCCTGAGCCCAATATCCATAAAAAGAGGGCTTGGGTTTGCCCCAGGCCCAAAGCCCATCCCAAGATCCCGCCTGTCAAGCATAGCCTACCCACCCTTCATTTGAAAAAAAATTATACTTTTAGACCATTAAATTTAAAACTTTTGAAATAAGTCTCTCAATGTTGGAATTTGAAGTTTTAAAAATTTAGATACTATAAATAAATGTATTATTTTATTTTCCATGTATTAAGCATACAAGTTTTAAAAGATAGAGTAATGCAAATGATAGATAAGTGAGTAGGTGTCAACCTAATTGGGATGTATTCATTCTATTAGAAGTAGATCATCCCCTAATTAAAAATAAAATTATTCATTATTTTATTTTTATCCATTTTGACTCTATTTTTGATTCAAAAATATAACTTACACAAATATTAAGTTACAAAAATATTCATTATTTTTAAATTAAGTTGTATATAAAAAAGCCTGCAAACAGGCCCGCCTAGCAAGCTCGCCCAAACGCCCACCCAATAGGCTCACAAGTAGCCTATCCTACATCCATGCCCGATAACTCACTTGGGTAAGGACTTGGGATTATACTATTCAAGTCCGGCCCGAAAAAATTTAGCGGTCCTATCCCGGCCCGGCCCATGGACACCCTTACATCCGTGGAACATGAATTATGTAGCTTTTGAGACAGACAAACCTACATTAACACAAGCCTTGTTTTGATCGTCTAAAACTTTCAGAATACATAAATATTTTTTCTGATTCTTTTGGCTATGGCTTCTTCAATGCTATTTGGGAAAAAAAAAAGTAGAAAGGAATATATTTGTTTTCGTATAGTCTTCATTGCCAAATCAGTTTTGTTATTAACATTTTGGACCATAACACTATCTATAATAAAATCTAATTAACTAGTTGGTTGTTATAGGTCTATGATATTACTATTGTAATTATGATAAGCTGTCATATTAATAAATTTGCTGACCCTAATAACTGTTTTTTATTGTATGACACCTCCCAAATTCTACAGCCTACTAATGGTACTGATGGATTATGGTTGGTGATTTTGTTTTGATATTTGTGGCTACTTTTTGTGAATTGTGAATAGTATGAGAGAAATTTGAAGGAAAGTATTTGTTCAAGTTTTTTGAGCTGTCGAAATACAGACTACTTGAATCTGTTAAAACCCAAGTTGGAGTTTGGTATGGTCCAATAGGTTGAAACCCATTTACTACTGAAACAGTTGTCAAGGAGAGCAATTCGGAAATGTACCTTGTAAATACATTCAATGCCTATCAGATGCTCTATGTTGTAATTGTTCATTTGCCTGTCAATTTCACGCATCCTTAGTTTTATTGTGAATGTTTATTATTACAGATATTATGCTTGTAATTATTAGGTACAAACTTCATTGCATGAGCATATATGTATGTGATAACTAAATCACATTAGTTAGGGAGATCTTATGCAATTTGTGATCATTCAACACTACTAGCATTTATATTCCAACTTTTGACCAGGTTGGCACCTAAATCATCTATATGTTCAGCTATATATTTAGCATTTTATTTTCACATATATCTTGTATGTGATTGGTCATTGGTGATATTTGCCACTGATTGTACAAAGCCATCTTAAGTTAACATTATTGAGTCGTTCCTGTGAGGAGCTTCTCATTGGTATGGATTTTAATACTTGCAACACAGGTGTGAATGATTGGGCTGGAATGGGAATGTTGGTATAGTTTGGTCCAATACAAAAGGTTTTTAATTTATATTATGTTGACAGATTATTTAGAAAGAACACATTTATTGAAAAAGCGTAAATAAATAGTCCAACAAATGAACAAGAGACGGCATTTAACAAAGTTATTATTATTATTATGTCTTAGACCAATTAGTGTAAATCCATTATTTTTTTAAGAATGTCTATTATAACAATAGGATTAATGTCTCTATTAAAATTTTGTCAAACTATTTTCACGTGTTCGAAAATAGTGAGGGCAAATCCAATGTGGAAAGTTTATAGCATTATAAAGCTTTAGATGTCATATGGATTAGTCCAAGAATGTAAAAATGCATAATAAACTTCGGAAAGAGCACTATGATTTCTTTCTACCCCAAAAGACATGAGGCATATGGTTCTATTACTAGTGTGATGCCTTTACACAATTAGCTTTGGTCTCAAAGGTTTATTTCTCATTGATGCCTTAACATTTTTATCTAACCTTTGGAGTTAGTTTAGATTTATGTCGTGGAGATTTTTTTGGCATCGAAGTATTTACGAGAAATACTAAGCGCGAGAATTGTTCTAAGACTAAAGTCCTAATTTAAAAAATAAATAAATAACCTTAAGTTAATTATTTGTGCTAACCTAATTTTGTATCATTCTTTTTATGTGAACCTTTTAAAAGGATACTGATATGCTTTTGTTTCATCACATTTTGACTGCTCTAGACTAGTTGTAAGCATGAGTTCTATATTTACCAAATTGAGGTATATTGTGTTCTGTGTACGTGGAAGCCTCGAGTTAATGTGGGGGTAAAATTTAAAATCTTACAGTAAAAAAATGCAACACGCCTTTCAGTTTGCAACACTTAACATTAATGGATGTCTGAAGCATAATTAGTAAGAAAGTGAAAAAGAAAAGTGAATAAACTATTAAAAAAGAAAAGTGAACATACCATAGTTCCAACCCTTGAACTGATCCAACTATACCCACATCAATCATCTTTAAACCAATCCATGCCAAGGGGAAATTAAAATGCTACAGGATTGGAGCTTCAACTGTCATAGAAATTTATTTATTTTTTTCAATCGTTTAGGGATAATTAGGACATGATTTCATGGGAAGTAAGCTTCATTTCCTTTCATTTGATTACTGTAACTATTTGAAGTTTTTTTCTATTTGATTTGTATTATTTCCTTTAGCTTTATGAATCTAGATTACGGTTTCTTCAATTGTATTTCAAAATGGTGAATTTTCTATACTACAAAGTGCCTTCAGGTACGCGTCCATCGCTAGTATGTATATATCAAATGATATATAGACAAATAACATACATTTCAACACGCATAATTAATTTTTCATCCACTTTTGGAGGAATTGAATTTGGTGAGTTGGAATAAAAGTTTATCAATTCACTTTTCTATCTTTTATATTTTCATTTCTTACC
This sequence comes from Ilex asprella, assembly GCA_023539305.1. Classification (NCBI taxonomy): domain Eukaryota; kingdom Viridiplantae; phylum Streptophyta; class Magnoliopsida; order Aquifoliales; family Aquifoliaceae; genus Ilex; species Ilex asprella. The sequence continues at coordinate 28,089,060 of CM042189.1, forward strand.
AAACATGAAGTTTTATCTATTTTCTCTAATTTTTTATCCTTCAAACTTTTCATCATACCAAACGAAATATAAAAGTGTAAAAAAATAGTGTCGTCGTAGGCTAAGTCTAAAGAAATTCATAATATGAGATTAGAGAAACATTTAGGGTTCGTAGATCTAGGGTGGGCAGACTGGCTCACCTTGAATTGTTTTTTTTAAAAAAATGTATGTGTATTTATATTTATGCATTTTAAAAATTATACAATTTTTTTTTTACTTTTGTCCGCCTATAACTTTCTTACTTTAATTGTTTGGTCATTTTTATTGTATTAAGGCTTTTTACATGTGACCTTAATATTCATTTTCATATTTTTTTAATTTTATTTTATTTTATTTTTTTGAAAGTGAAAATACTTACATTTAACATTCAATTGACTTTTATTTTTCTACGAGAACTCGTCTCTATTTTTGTTTGACAATTAATTGTAGCATTTATTATGTGTCACTTAAATTTTTAAAATTTTTACTTGGTTTGGTTCTTAAATTTTAGTTTAGTGACTTTACTATTTTTATATCTCAGTGATAATGTTTGGACAAAAAATTTATCAAACAAATATAATAGATAGTCAATAGATAATTGGTAGTTTTTTAATTACACAATAATAATTAACTTCACATTTTTACAATGGTGAGACTTAATCATTTTTATATACATACACAATATACATTATTTTTAGCCATTTTATATTAAACGAACTTGATGTATCAAATATGATATAATAAATGCAAATATTTTATTTTATTGTGATTGATTAAGAAAAAAATTAGAGTATATAATTAAAGTATTCAACCTAATGAAAATTATAGTTAGAGAAGTTTTCAAGTGGTGTGCTCTAGGTCAATTTTCTATTATACATGTATGTATAAACAAGCAAAAATACATTGCCGTTACGTATACTAGTCAATAAATACTGATAGAAAGTGCCACTGCAACATTAAATAATCGAATGGATTTCTTTGGACTTCTGAAAATTGAGCGTATGTGGACAAAACTTTTCTTCCTATAAATTTTAGTTTGGTCATTTTTAATTTAGTACTATAGTTTACTGCCTAATCCAAATATGATATTACTGGTATAATAATCAACCTACACTTTATCCTAACCTTGATCCAAACATGATTTACATGTTATAGGATTAAATAATATACCATAATACAATTGGAAAGGCCAAGTTTGATGCCCTTCAATCAAGGGGGTTGAAAAATCGCAGTAGGACAAATTTGATGCAGACCCATCATTTGACATTATTCACAGAAAGTAGCAGTCCTCTAATTCGAACTCACAATCTGACATTTTTTTTGCCTATTGAGTGTGAGATCGCAGACTATTCATATCATATTGGATCGGAACCAACTCTAACATTGAATACGAAAATTTGCAAAATAAAATCTATCAATTTGATCATGCATTCCGTACAATAGTTTCCACTTTACCCTACCTAATGTAGATAATAATGCCACGTAAATAATATTTAACACGGGGTGCAGAAACAAACAGGAATTACTGTGCATCTACAAAAATAAATGCCAACTTGTATCATGTGATCGCAGAGCAAATGGGAAAATCAGATCATTCTTGGAGAAGATGAATCAAACAAGAAAATCCAGAAAAAAAAAAACATTAAGTCTCCTTTCTGACATAGATTGAGCTCAAAACTCATTGAAGATCACACAATCTCCTACGCCTGCCACAGAAAGCAGAATTATTAAAACATATTGTAACCAATTTAGATCATAATGAATCCAGCATTTATTGCCTGCAATTCTAATGCAACCAGATAAGCCTACCTTGTTAGCAATGTTGTTGGAGAGCCAGTCCAGCCCCTCATACAGCCCTTCACCTGAGGTGGCACATGTGCTCTGGATATACCTGCAAGAAATGCAGAAAAACAGTTGCCACAAGTGGACTAGAAATCACAGAGAGAGAGAGAGAGATGTTTTATAGCAAACCTACCAGTGGCGTTGGCGGAGAGAATGAAGACCAAGCTTGTCAGTGATCTCAGCAGCATTCATGGCGTTAGGAAGATCTTGCTTATTTGCAAATACAAGGAGCACAGCCTCCCTTAACTCATCCTTAGCAGGCATCAAACAAAATCAATATCAATATTAATTTTTATCTTACATGTATTTTAAATATACACCATTCTAAAATCCTAAACCTAAACCATTGTAGCAACCAATTAAACTCAAGCAGAGTCATTTTAGCCTAAAATTAGTTTTATTCTGTTCAATCAAGCTTGTACCATTATGATGGCAGTGATGGTACATTATTAATAGAGTAATGCTTCATGAACTTAAAAATTAGACTTGATAATCACAACCATTGAATAGAGGTAGTGGGTCTCAATAAATATTGGAACCCACAGTGAAATCAATGGTTGTAATTATCAAGTTTAATTTTTAAGTTTAGCTTTTAAGTTCATGTAGCATTACTCTTATTAGTATGAAGAGTTATAAGTCAATGTGTATATAAGTGTCAAGCAAGTAACATTAGGAGGTCTAAAGATGTTCATCATTGCCAAAATAATATTAAGTTTCCACAATTTCATCAATTTCTACTAATCCATATATTTTATAAACCATTTCTTAGTTCTAGTCCCTAGGGCCAAATGCAACCTGACTTCAATCATGATTTGTTCATGTGACTGTAGACGCAGAATATTGCCAAGGGGGAAATGAGACTATGTAATTGTTGGGTTATCTCATTACCTCATTCAACATCCTGTGCAGCTCGTCCCTTGCCTCAACCACACGATCCCGATCATTACTATCGACCACAAAAATAAGCCCTTGAGTGTTTTGGAAGTAATGTCTCCACAACGGTCGAATCTGGTGTTGCCCCAAAATCAGAATGTTCAATATATTAGAATCAGTAAAGTCAAACTTCAAAAATCTGAATCCTTTTAAATGCATAAGATCACCCGTAAAGAGCAAAATTAAGCCTGCTCCACAAATCCAATGCAAAATCACAGGAAACTTACTCTTCTAAGAGAACAATGACTCCACATACAATCCATATCCATAAACATATAAAAAAAGAAAAAAAGAAAAAAAAAGGAAAAGAGAAAACAAACAAAAAATGCCATGAAATGTTACTCATGATGCAAGTAAAACTCGTTCTGTGCAGCTGGAAAGAAACATAGAAATGACATGTTTGGATCATTTACACTCAAGCTTGAAACTGATGCATATCTGAACAAATGCTCTTAATTTTACAACCTACACAACTCTCCACAGACGGCGATATTTAACACAAAATGGAGCATCCACCACTAAAAAAGAACAAAGAGCAAGGTTAGTATGCACAGTAACTGAAAAATCAAAAGGAAGGTGCATGAATGACACCTTTTGGGCAACAAAATTATGACAAACCTCATAACCAGTTCTTACTATTTAAGGTGCATGTGCCCAATCTCTCATGGGATACAAAACAGAAACAAGAAAATTGCAAATGAATCGCCGCATAGATACTGAGAACAGTGGACCTCCACCACCCCCAACCCCCATGTATGCCTTTTCTCCTTTCTTTAATGACTGGGTGATGGAAAAATTGTTTGTTAAAAATAGCCACTCATCTACATTTATCTTGGGGTAAGAAAAAATCAACAATTATCTTCAGAATATTAGCATCTTTCCTCATTCAAAGAAGAAAATAAAATTGGAACAGCTTTCTCTGACTGATTCAGAACGTTTAAAATCAAGGCTTGATTGGGGCATTAAAATAATAATTAGAAATCAAAGGGCGCAATAAACGAGAACTACTTAGATAAAGTCAAGTTCAAATACATCAAATGCTCAGAGCAGGCAATAAGATATACCATTGATCTGTCTAGTTACTTTCCCAAAGTAATCTCATGAAGATTATCATGGCTTCCAGGGAAAAACAAAATTCCACAATCCCAATAGGGGAAACAATAACCTTTGGCTTAAAATGTCATGTACCTTGTCTTGACCACCAACATCCCAGACTGTAAAGCTGATGTTCTTGTATTCCACTGTCTCCACATTGAATCCTGGTTAACACAGCAAGAGAGTTACAATTGCCAAAGTTTAAGTTTGGAAGCTTCAATCATATATATACTTAAAAGCCGGTATCTCCAGAGAAAATGGACAGCATTTATATGCATAGGAATCAACCTATTTGGGAAGTATACAGGTAAAATATTCAAATTCGGAATAATAGAATCACAACGTAATAAAGGTAAAAGCCAGCAATCAAATGGATGTGCTCGAGTCTTTTACATTTATTCAATATGATATGAAGTGCAAACTACACCGGTGATCCAGAAAATAGATCCCTTAGTTTTAGGACTATCGACGCATGATTTCCACCCACCTACTTTATACTTTTCTCTTTATTTTTCCCCAATTTCGGACCAATGTTACCTTAATTGTAGTACAAGTACAATACATAATACGAAACTTTCTTAGGTATATGGTGGGATGGAAGTACGCTAAGCTAGTAAGGATTTCCTGATCATAGTTCGTTAGGAACCCTTATATAGATCGCTTTACTACTATATGAAATCATATATAGCAATAGATCTACTAGCAATGCATCACGTGCGTTACACATAAATAATTTTCATATATAAAATATTAATAAAAAAATTTAGTTGTATGTGTACCTAAATTAAATATCATCTCAGTTGCTCAAAAAAATATATATATATCATCTCAAATTTATAAAAATTATGTTTTTATCACTTGTATTATACTATAAAATTCAAAAAAAAAATTATATATTCCCAACGATTCGTTGTTCTGACCATAAGACTAAAAAGATAAAAATAATTCATTTGATTAAGTTTCAACTTATAATTCATTGAATACAATAACAATAATTGTCAATATTCTAATTAATACTTATTTTTTAAAGATAACATAGTCAATTAAAATATTTCATAAATATTGATATTTATACATAGAGAATTAAAAGAGATATTAGGGGTAATTTGGAAATTTAAACACATAAGTATATGATGATAATTTAGATATTTAACTATGGAGGGATAATGTGGTATTTAAAAATTTTTATAAGGGTAAAATAGTGAATCAAAAATTTTTCATACTAAGATACTTTTATTTGAAATTCATATCATTCAAGTTTCAACTTATAATTCATTGAATAAAATAACAATACTGCTTATAAAGAATAGGTTTCAACTTTATGTACTTTTGTCAATATTCGAATCAATAATTATTTTTTAAGAATAACATAGTCAATTAAAAAATTTCATCCATACTGATATTTATACATAAAGAATAGATAATTAAAAAAGATGTTAGGAAAAATTTGGAGATTTAAACACATAAGGATATAATAATAATTTAGAGATTTAACTATGAAAGGATAATGTGGTATTTAAAATTTTTTATAAGGGTAAAATAGTGTATCAAAAAAATTTTATACTAAGATACTTTTATTAGTAGTATATAGATATATAGATAAACAAAATCAATTAGTACTTATCTTACATTTGTGCACAATTTCCTATTATCTGAAATTATATATATAATTATGCATCCTTACACAAATAATCAACTATTATTTATTTTATATTTGTGATACATGTTCTAAAACAAATTGATTTAAGGTTAGTATTACAATTTGAGATTAGACATTTAAGTGATTTAGATCGTGAACCACACCATTTGGGATCGTTATACCTAGATCTTGTAACTATGATACAAACACAAACCACCCGACATGACACAATATGAGCACAACAAACGTAACAATGTAGGAAACAAATAAGACAACTACACAACAACAAATAAATACATACTCTTGCATCTAATTCAGTACAACTTATCAAAGAGTATCTAAATTTATAAAACACACAACAACCATTATCTTAGAAAAAAATAAATCTTAAATATGTGTTTGTAAGAAGATAGAATTTTTATCAAACAAATTGATTAATAGTGACCTATGTTATAACGATCAACAACCATACATGCCGACAAAAACAAAATATCACAAGCATACGAAATAATCATATTTCTTTTCATCTTCTCATGCCACTCTTTTGATATCAATCTTCATGTTTCTTGTTTTTCCTTAATAAGTCAGACATATATTAGTAACAATAATACATTTTTAATGCAAAAAAAAAAATCCATGCCTCAATTTGTTGGCTACAAGTTGACAAGTTTTTTACGAAGTGTTGGCTAAGCGATCAAAAGCTTATATTTATACGTTTAAATATGATTCTGTCAAGACTCAAGCGGCACAGAATATATGTCCAAAAAGTGTCGATGTTCGAAGTGTCCAACATTAATACCATGTGAAAATGTGCATGCTTCTCAGATAAACATCTTTGAATTGATCTATGTAGCTTTACTATACTAAGTCCATTAAGAATGTGAAGACCGCAAAGTAACAAAAGACCACATAAGGCCAATGGGGGCGCAAAAATAAATACGGCTACTTTGCAATTTTGTCACAAAACCAGAACATACCAATTGTGGGGATGGTTGTAACAATCTCTCCCAGCTTCAGCTTGTACAGTATAGTTGTCTTACCAGCAGCATCAAGACCCACCATAAGTATTCGCATCTCTTTCTTGGCAAAGAGCCGGCTGAAAAGCTTGGTGAAAGACAACCCCATCTCTTTTTTCTAAAGTCTGTTGGACACAGAAATACAATCTTGGTAAAAGATAACCCCATTCTAAAGATATTTTTCACATATTTTCATCATATTTTTCCACATGAACCTTGAATTACAAGAACAATAGGAAAGAAACAGGAGGAAGAAAACCATATCTCTCGTAAAGAAGATTTTTTAGCAGATATACAAATAAATAACAAACAAATTATGACATGCATGACCATCACCTGAGAGAAACCAATCTTATCAAAGTAAACTGTACTATAGACGCAAGTGAGACATGGAATATAAACAGCATCTAAAATCCCATTCCAAAGACGACCAAAAGATAAATTCAATTGATAGCAATAACAACATTTAATCGACCAAAACCACAATAAAGAACAGGCCACATATAAAACAAGGTGTACAACTGAAAAAAAAATTAGGGACGCATTTTCAGGAATCAAAACTGGCATTTCAAATTAACATATCAATAAGAAAATACCACCCATCGATTGCTTATCGGTTTGATTACAACACTAAGCTCCGTAGAAACAAGGAAATCAACAACGAAAACGAATCTCAAATTGATACAACAAAGAAAAAACGGATTCAGATCCAATCGTAGATCCAGATCTACGGTCCCAGGAATCAAAACTATAATGGCTTTTCAAATTAATTGATCAATAAGAAAATACCGGTCCATCGATTGCTTATCAGTTCGATTACAACACGATAACTAAAATGAACCTCAAATTGATAAAACAAAGAAAAACCGATTCAGATCCAGATCTACGGTCCCATGAATCAAAACTATCATGGCACTTCAAATTAACGGATCAATAAGAAAATACCGCCCATCGATTGCTTATCGGTTCGAGTACAACACGATCTTCCGTATAAACAAGGAAATCAACAAAGGAAATGAACATCAAATTGATTAAACAGAGAAAAAACCGATTCAGATCCAATCGTAGATCCAGATCTAAAACCACGTATGTGTAATGAGTATGTCTATATACATAAATGGACGAAGAAAAATCAAGATCTTAGACGATTAGGGTAGACGGCTTACCTCGACGAAGAAAGGGGGCAGATCCAAGGAGACTGCCCGTGTCAAACCCAACGTTCCTAATGACCACCCTGACAACCCAACATTTATAAGCAGTCCTCACGAACAAATTTTTTCAAATTACTCCACGTCAAATTTTGTGAAAAATGTAATAATTAAAAAAAGGTAATACAATTTATCTAATCTATTATCTATACCTATATCTATATTTATATCTATTTGTATTTATATCTATACTACTTATAAATGTCAGAATTTATAAATAGATATATATAATTTATCCCTAATTATTATTATAAAATCAAGTATACCCACACATTATTTTCATCTGATTTTTATTTTTGAATTCTAAACTCGTTTGAACTCTTTCATTAATAGTATTTAATTTTTAAATTCTTGTGTAGTCATTTATTGGTAGTACACTTACATATAATTTATATTAATATCTATTTATATAAACAAATAAAGTTTAATCTATATTATATTATTATATTCATGTTGTTGGCCAAGTTTTACAGTCATATTTGATTTTTTTTGTATGTAACAATATCACAATTCTATAATATAAACAATACTTTATAATTTAATCAATTTATTTGACAAAAAATAGAATAATGTATTTATATGTGCAAATACTCAAGAATAATAATCTTACAATAACTCTTTTATTAGTAGCATTTCAATTCTAAATGTTTATGGACTTATTTATTAGTAATACACATACAAACAAGTTTTATATCAATATCTATATCTATTTATATAAAAAATTAATGTCCAATCTATATTCTAATATTATATACATGTTGACAGCTTGAATTTTACTGTCAAATATATATTGCATTTGATTTTTTTTTTTTTGTATGCAATAATATCATAATATTATAATGTAAATAATAGTTTATAAATACTTAAAAATGACAATCTTACAATGAAACTGTACAATAAACAAAAAAGAAAATATTTAAAGAAACCAGAAAGATACCTAAAAATGATAAATTAAGTATTCAAAAAGGGATATAATAGATCAATAATTAGGTTTCACAATGATTAATATATAAATTATTATTCAAATAAATTATAAATATTAGTTAAATTTGTTCTAAAAATTATTATTTAAATATATTGACATGTAACGCACGTCGTGCATTGCTAATATTTCAAGTAGAAATTGAATTATCAATATATAAAATCACAATAATGGTCAAAATTAATTTAATTTTTATCAATTTTAATTCAATAGTATAAAATTTATCCCAACAAATTTATTTTGATTACACGAACCCTTGATGCTAAACAACCCCACCAATTCACACATATACCCTAGATCACATAGAGCATAAACAGGAGCGAAAGCGGGAGCGGGAGCGGGAGCACAAATGCAGCAAAAATAAAAAATATTTGAGGGTGAGAGCGCCTTTGATGGTGACATATTTTAAAAAATAAATATTATATACAAATATATTATAAATGAGTAAAAAAAAATCTTAATTAAAAAAAAAATAGTGGACTGTGAAGAGAGCCTCAAGGTCAGGGCATTTCAATGCCTTAACTTGAAGCCCACATTGATAAAACCAAGAAGCAGGAACACTTCCACGTGCTTATATAAAAGGCTGCAAGCCTGCTCATGTCTCACTTTTCCCTTCAGTTTTCTTACCTGTCTTTACATGTGGTTGCCAGCAGGAAATTTTTTAATTAAGATAAGTACAGCTGGTGTTTAATTAATGAAGTTTAAAATTTTAATTTTGTTTGTATAAAAGCATGCAGGGGAATTTGTTAGAATGAATTTGCGAATTCGAATAAAAGAATTTGTGAATTTATCATGAATCCGCTCCCAACTTGCAAACTCCAGGGCGGAGCTCAAGAGCGTGACTGCACACGAATTGTGTGACTTAGCTTATACCGGTCCTTTATTTCTCCTTTTTATTTTCTTATATTATTTTTTAATTTAATTTTAAATTTGGTGATTAAATAGAAAAATAAATATATTTATACCTCTCTTTTTTCTCTCCTTACTACTTTCTTATATTATTTTTTAATTTAATTTTAAATTTGGTGATTAAATAGAAAATAAATAAATTTAAAATACTGTACAATCAATGTTTATTTTTAGTATTACAAAATGTTTTCAGAGTATTGTTAGTAGCCTAATATTATCCTAAGCAAACTTTTAATTTAATTTAATTTTTTTTAATTTAGTGCTTAATTTTGGATCGAAATTGGGATTCTCATATTGTACTAAAAGAAATTTTTTTGGCTCAAAAATTTTCAAATGCCATCTTTTTGGTAAAAGAAAAATATCATACTTCAAATCACATGGAAGAATTTGGATTCCATAAAATATTTTATTTTTTTCATTTTTCTTTTTAGTAGATCACTTACCATGTATTAACAAGAGTGTGTGTCTTGTAATGACAAATTTTGGGTGTTGGAAGTACAGTTTTAGATTGTTAAATAACAATTGTTAGATTCCATGACTTAGATTAAGATGTAATGTTGATTCTTTTTGTCGTGCACAGTTCTTTTCATTTTTAGTGAATTTGAAGAAGACGAGAGTTAAGTTAGCATGATTCTCCATTTTCGATTTGATATTGACTTTGATCTGTCTTCTCACTTTTTTTTTTTTTGTGATGATCAACTGGAAGACAAATTTTTAATGATCTCTTAAAGAAGGACTTTGATAGTGTATTCTCTCCTCAAAAAATAAATTTGCAAGGATTTTAATGATGCATAAATTGGGTTTGCACACCACCTATCAAGTATCAGTGGTAAATGCGATAATTAAAGTAGAGAGAAGACAAGAATTATAGTCGTTCAATCAAGGTAACCTACGTTCACTTTTGAAAGGCTAAGGTCACCGGATCTTTTATTAACTCAAGTGTGCAAGGAGAGCAGAGAGTTACAAACTGAGAAGGAGAGGAGAGAGTTGTGAAGAAGACGAAAGTTAGCATGATTCTTCATTTTCGATTTGATATTGACTTTGATCTATCTTCTCACTTTTTTTTTGTGATGATCAACTTGAAGACAAATTTTTAATGATCTCTTAAAGAAGGACTTTGATAGTATATTCTCTCCTCAAAAAATAAATTTGCAAGGATTTTGATGATGCATAAATTGGGTTTGCACACCACCTATCAAGTATCAGTGGTAAATGCGGTAATTAAAGTAGAGGAAAGACAAGAATTATAATCGTTCAGTCAAGGTAACCTACGTTCACTTTTGAATGGCTAAAGTCGCCGGGTCTTTTATTAACTCAAGTGTGCAAGGAGAGCAGAGAGTTACAAGCTGAGAGGGAGAGGAGAGAGTTGTGCTCAATAAAGTGTGATATGCCCCCATAAAGTTGGTGGGGCTTACAATTTATAGTCGCCTCCTAACAAAATGGGGTGACTTACTAGCAGCTAGATAACTATTTTGGTGAAGTTGGCAACTTCTCCTCAATGGGCGAGGCAGTTGAGGTGTTCTTCATGAGACTCAGTCAATGATAGAGTGAGACTAATTCTTTCCAAGGCAGCAAGGAGGAGGCTCTTGGATGACCTTTACTCCAAAGTGGTTAGGAGAAAGCTTTTGGATGACCCTTGCATACTCCTCTATTGATGTAGCTCCTTAAGCTTGACCGGGTTGACCACACTGGGCTAAACTTGCTAGATCTTTTAGAGTTGGGCTATAAACTTGGACGTGGCTTATAATTTGAGTTGGGCCCTTGGACTTGGCTCATCATTTGTCCTTCAATGCCCTATGTCCAATGGAACTTGGAGAGGAGCGCATTCAGTTGAATTTGAATTTTGGCTGAGAACACAACTGCAAAAACTTTGGGAGGCCAAAACATCTGTTTTCTAGGCCTTTTTGGACTTTTAACAGCATCAATCACAGCCAAGGGCTGTTTGACTTGTAGGGCTCGTCAAGAGCTTCGATTTGATATATTATAAGCCCCATTTGGAGCACCTTGGGCTAGCCTAGGGTGAGCCTAGGGTTGCCTCGGGCGAGCCCGGGGCTGCCTCGGGCGACTAATGGTGATGGTGAGGCACCTCTAGTCAAGGCAAGCACGCTCAAGCTGGGCGCCGACTGCAGGAGGCAAGCTTGGATGCTCCTCGTGTGTCGAGGGTGACATGATCTGTATGGGGCCCTGGAGGAAAGGCCTCAACGATTTATTTAGACCAAAGGCTGCACAGGCAAACCCCATAGGCGCCACTGGTTGGAGGCAGAACTCAACACAAGGAGGCGTTGGAGGGGAGGCGACTTGGGCGCTTAATTAGGCAAGGTGATAAAAGAGGTGACCCGAGGGCTGGGCGTTATCACTGAGGTGTCCAGAAGTTGGGGAGCCAATACTTAGGTGTCCTAGGCACTGGACGATACTGCCAAGGCATCTCAGGCGTTAGGCACTGCTGGGTGTTATAGTGTTGGGTGGCTGAGGCTGGCGCTTGAGGGGACACTAGAACCAGGAGTAGGTGCCAAATGGATGAGGTCCGACTGTTGACATTCAATTTAATGTAGTCTCAGGGGTTGCAGACAACCTGAGTTTTAAGAGCATGTCTAGAGGTGGCAAAAATAATATTATTTCAAACATTAAAATATTTAACATGATTACTTGGAGAGATATAGGCTGCTTGCGCGAGAGCAAAGACAAAGTTTGAGGTTACTCGTGAGAGAGTTGTGCCTCTTGAGACCGAGCTTTCGACGACCCATAAGAGAATCCTTAAGCTTGAGGTATAGGATGTTTGTTTGAGAACAGTGCAGAGGCCAAACTTTTGGCGACCCGCAAGACAGTTGCTAATATGGATATATAGGTTGCCTGTTTGAGAACAGTGCAGAGGCAGATCAAGCTTTTGGCGATCTGCGAGATGATTCACCTCGCCTAGACTTGTTTATTTCCTTGGCACTCATATATTTTTGAGCTTTTGTCAATAGTTCTGGTATGCTATTTGGTGGGTGCTTCATCACTGAAAAGAGTAAGCTTGATGAGCGGAGGCCTCCCAAGATGGCAGTCATCGTTACTTTGTCATTGGGCTCCTCAACTAGGAGGACCTCATCGTTAAAACGAGTGAGATAGCTCCTTAGGCTCTCGTCTCGGTCCTCTTTTATGCTGATCAGGTGGGTAACAGGCTTCTGGTGGCGACGCCTTTCGATAAAGTGCGATACGAATGACCAGCTCAGCTCAGCTCAGCTCAGCAAAGGAGGCTATAGAAGCTGGGAAAAACTTGACTAACCATTGTCGGGCGGACCCCTTCAAGATGGTTGTGAATACCCTACACATGATCTCGTCGGGGACATTGTGCAACTGTATTAGAATTTTATAAGTTTCAAGGTGGTCTAGTGGATCCTTCATTCTGTCAAAGGTCTCTACGGATGGTATTTTAAACTTTTGAAGAAGTGGGTAGTCTGCCACTTCAAGTTTGAAAGGCATGTCAGTTCGCCTAATGAGGTTGTCCACAGTGTCAAGTCCTTGTGCCTTTAGGGTGTTGAAGACGTCACCTAGTTGATTTTGCACATCTATAATTTTTTCGTCCTAGTGATTGGGAACTCCTTTTGAATTGTCATAGAAATGGCTCCCATGCACCATGCTCTGGTTTTCACCCTCATGCTCTTGGAGAAGAAGGTCTCTACCATGGAAAGTTAGAGTTGGAGGAGGAGGTAGAGATCCCTCATGGGGAGCTCCCCCTTGCTGGGCGCCAAAGGGGGCGCCCAGATGAGAAGCACCCATGCGGGGAGTTCCTTGACGCCCAAGACGTGAAGCTCCTCTCACTTGAGGTCTAGGTTGTGTTCCTCCTTGCGCAACGAGCATTAGTTGCAGGATCTGCTGGTTCTGGGCCACAAACTCCTACATGGTCTCCAGCATCTGCTGCGTACTTAGGGCAGGATTGGTTGGGGGAGGAGCAAACTCCTCTTCTCTTGGTTGATTATCTTCAAGCTGGTTCATCGATCGAGTAGTGATCGCCATTGATTCAACAGAGAAAGTGTTTAAAAGTGAAAATTTGTCGTTTTTCATAGACGATGCCAAACTGAAGATGCACAAATTGAGTTTGCATACCACCTGTCAAGTATCAGTAGTAAATACAGTAATTAAAGTAGAGAGAAGACAACAATTATAGTGGTTCGATCAAGGTGACCTACGTCCACTTTTGAATGACTAGGGTCATCGGGTTTTTATTAACTCAAGTGTGCAAGGAAAGCAGCGAATTACAAGCTGAAAAGGAGAGGAGAGAGTTGTGCTCAACAAAGTGTGATATGCCTCCCAAGTGTTGATGGAGCTTATAATTTATAGTCGTCCCTCTAACAGAATGGGGCAACTTACTAGTAACTAGATAGTTTTTGTAGTGGAGCTGTCGACTTCTTCTCAACGGGTGAGACAATTGAGCTGCTCTCCATGAGACTTAGTCAAGGATGGGGTGAGAGTTGACTCTTTCCAAGGCGGCAAAGAGAAGGCTCTTGGGATGACCCTTACTCCAAGGTGGTTAAAAGGAAACTCTTGGATGACCCTTGCATGTTTCCCTGTTGATGTAGCTCCTTGAGCTTGATGAGCTTGACTGGGTTGACCACACTGGGCTGAACTTGTTGGATCTTTTGAAGCTGGGCTATAAAATCGAACCGAACTTATAATTTGAGTCAGATTTTACAAGAAGTTGGACTTGAGCTGAGCTTCTTTGATTTTCACCTCTCCTTTCCCCTCCCTTGGGCACTTATATATTGACGTGGGAGTAGGGATGGCAGTGGACCAGGAAAAAATGGGTATTCGTCCAAACCCGTCCCGTTTGGACCAGAGATCGACTATACGTATTGGACGGTGGACGTATACGGGGATACCCGTATAAACCCGTGCGGGGATGGAGATGGGGATGGCCTTACACTTACCCCCACCCCGTCCCGTCCCCATTACCTGCTAAATAAATAAATAAATATAAATATATATTTAGTTGATTGAGTTGATTTTACCACCATTATGTTGTTTGTGGACATTTATTTTGGACATTTGTTTGTGTTTTGTTCAAATATGTAGTATTTTGAAGTAGTATTTTGGACATTTGTTGTTTGTGTTTTATTCAAATATGTTATGTTATATTATGTTGTGTTAGATTATTTAGAATGTTGTTGGATTATTTAAAATATTAGATTTAATTAGCTTGGGTTTTGATGGGTACGGGGAAAGCGGGGACGGGGATTAAAAATTTACCCGCGGACGGGGATGGAGATGAAAATTATATCTGCTAACGGCATGGACCGGGGATGGACGAAATTTTTTTAAGCGGGTACGGGGATGGAGACTACACCACCCGCCCCCGATTCGGTCCATTGACATCCCTACGTGGGAGTAGTCATCATATACAAGGTATTTTTTGTAAATATCATATTTAAAGTACTTTTGGAAGTTCCCACAAACAATTCTACCTAAATTAGTTTTTACCACTTTTTATTTCTACCTCTGCTGCCCTAATACTCGATCTTTCCCCTTCAGCATCGAAACAACCTTAAACTCACTTCAAACAAGTTACAAATTCTTCATTTTTGTCTTAAAAAATCATGGGTTACATATGGTTTGTATATTATGGATTACATATTTCATAAGCATATGTCTCTCTCGATTCATCTATATCTTTACTCTTTTTTGAAACCCTAATTATTATTATCATTCATTGTTATATCGGGGAGGCAACTGGATCGAACATTATGAGAGTTATGCAAGGCCATACACAACACTTTTGTCTCATCGGCCTCATATAACCGGGGGAAATACACAACCAAGGATTGCATAACAAAGTTGTACAAATTGAATGATATTATTTCACTTGCCAGTTAGTTGTATATTAACGATCTATGTATTGATATCAGATCGATGCTGACCGAGGCGAACACGTATCGGCCGAGTCGTACCGGACTCGACCAATACTTTGAACTGTGGCATATAAGGGTCACAGAGAACACTAGTCATTAGAATGTATTGTATATATATAGTTGATGTTTATTTCTTATTGTGGGCTTGTTTTTATTCTTTTTTTGGATGCTTATTTCCTAATGCAGGCTTGTCATGTTGACTTTTATTTGGATCCTTGCATAGGCATATGATACTTTCAAATTATACAACCGCAATAAATGTTTTTGCAATGTTAATGTTGATTTTTGGATGCTTGGATGAACTTATTCTGCTATCAATATTAAAGGACGTTGATGTTGATATTTTTTCATTGATATGGATAGGATGTGCAGAATAAATGTGAAAAATTGTATTTCTCGTCATATTTGTGTTGCTTTTGTTGGACCAAAACAGGTTTTTGGTCGACTTTGAGCTAAAATTAAAGTAGGACTCAATTGTTATTTTGAATAAATTTTCGTAGGTTCATATTCTACTCCGTGAGGAGTATAATATAGTATATTCACTTACTCAAATTGAGTAAGAAATGAATGAGAAAATAGGTTCCAAAGTGACCCTCTTAAAAAGGTGAAAATAAAAGAAGTGCAATGTGGGATGTGACACCAATCCCACATTGGTTGAGGAAGAAGTTCAACATGAGCATATATAGTCTAAGTTTGCTCTGTTGGTTGGGCCCCAATGGGTACCACAGTTTTGTGAGTGGAGCGAGCGCCTAGTCTGTTCATACAAGAATAGTTATGCAAAGGTGTCTACTGGCTGTTAAAGGTTGTGTCTTTAGTATTTCTGGGTTGTGTCTTTTAGTATGGTGATTATCCGAAAAGCCACCAAAGTGTCTATAAATACTCAGGTTTATTCACCATTCTGCATACAAGAAATTTGGTTAGGCATTAAGGCATACATTTGGGTATTAAGTCTGTGTGTTTAGAGAGTACACAATACATTTTGGTTCACTGGACGGGGAGATTGGAGTGCTACTTCTGCCCGTGTAAAGATCATTATATCCTGGGAGGCAGACGCTCGTGATTCCATAAGCATCGTGCGTGGGGGCAAAATCTGTCTTAAGGACATAGTGTCAAATACTAGGCTTGATCTAATTGAAGTTCAATCACAATTCTTGGTCTGCAAACGGGTCAGTGTTTAGTAATATAGAAGTGTTTAGTAATATAGACAGTATAGTTACGTGTAACTGTGTGCTGTAACTCTTTCGCGAAAGCCTGTCACTGTTACTCTTTACTGTATCTCTTTTGTGTAACTCTTTCGTCAAAGTTGTTTTTGTGTAACTGTTTTGCATATCATTGTTACTGTTCTGTTTTATTTTAAGTTACTTCATATCAGAAATATCAATAGGTGATTTTACTATTTTGGAACACCGCCTCCAACAATCTTAAGACAGATTTTCTACTCCATTAGTTTAATTACTTGTTGTGTTTCTAATACATGTTTTAGTGTTCTAAAATATTACAAATTGGTAAAACTTATTTTTTCAATCTGTGTTAGTTAGAACAGGCTTGAAAAATTTTGTTACAAAAATTTGCATATTCTGTTTATGTTTAATTCTAACAGTTACACCAAACTGTTACACCAAACAGTGACTTTATTTAAACAGTGACACCAAACTGTTACAGTTACACCAAATAGTGACAGCATACAGAAACGTTAAAACAGTAATTTCAAAACAGTGACACAAAACAGTGATACCGAATCTGTTTTTATAACTTGCTTTGAAAAGTGTTACTGTTTTCCTATTTTGAATAATTTGTAATCTTTGTTGATCAGAAATGGCTGCAAATGATAATAATGTTCTTGTTACTACAAATCATGTTGTGCCTATGCTGCCTATCTCTATACCTACTCATGTGTCTCATGGAGAGAAACCCAAAAAGTTCAACGGGAACGACTTTAAGAGATGGCAATAGAAAATGTTATTTTATCTCACTACGTTGAACCTTGCAAGGTTTTTTCGTGAGGAAGACAATAGAGTCTCCGAGAAAAAAATGGGTAACCATTCCATGGAGTCAAAGACACATGTGATTGAAGAGGGATATAAAACCAACAAGAAAAGGAAGTATGTTGGTCAACAAGGGACCAAGGGTGGTGATTCCAAAAGGTTCAAAGGCAACTGCTTTGTGTGCAATAAACTGGGACATTGTGCAAAGGATTGTCGAAACCGTAAAGCACAAGTGAACCACAAGAAGAAGGCTGCTCAAGCCAATATAACCGAGGTAGAAAAAACTTTCTGAAAATGTTTCTAACATAAGTTTTTCTGCTGTAGTTTCCGAAGTCAACTTGGTAGGAAATACCAAGGAATGGTGGGTGGACACCGGGGCCACTAGACACATATGTTCGAATAAGAAGATGTTCTCTTCATATGAAGCAGTTAATAATGGAGAATAACTCTTCATGTAAAATTCCTCCACTTCCAAAGTTGAAGGCAAAGGAAAGGTTATATTGAAGATGACTTCCGGGAAAGAACTTACTCTCAATGATGTGTTACATGTTCCAGAAATTCGAAAGAATCTTGTGTCTGGGTCGTTGTTGAGTAAGAAGGGTTTTAGGTTGGTTTTTTAGTCCGACAAATTTGTACTCACCAAGAGTGGGATTTATGTAGGTAAGGGATATATGAGCGATGAGTTCTTTAAGATGAATGTAATGAATATTGTATCTAATATTAATAATAAGAACACATCTTCTACTTATATGCTTGAGTCTTCAAATATATGACATGGTAGATTGGGACATGTTAATTTGATACTTTGCGTAAATTAATGAATTTAGAATTGTTGACTAAATTCAATATTGATGCAAATCACAAATGTGAAATATGTGTTGAATCAAAATTAACTAGATCATCATTTCATAACATTGAAAGAAGTACTGAACCTCTAGAGTTAATTCATAGTGATACATGTGATTTGAAATATGTTCAAACTAGAAGTGAAAAGAAATACTTTGTTACATTTATTGATGATTGCACAAGATATTGTTGTGTATATTTGCTAAGGAGTAAAGATGAAGCATTGAAAAAATTTATGCATTATAAGAATGAGGTTGAGAATCAACTTGGGAAAAAGATTAAGGCAATAAGAAGTGATTGAGGTGGTGAATATGATGCACCTTTTGATCGGTCAAGAACATGGTATTATTCACCAAACTTCTGCGCCGTATACACCTCAGCAAAATGGAGTTACTGAACGTAAAAATAGAACATTGAAAAAAATGATGAATGCCATGTTGATTAGTTCGGGATTACCTCAGAACTTGTGGGGAAAAACTCTGCTTTTAGCGAATTTATTTTAAATAGATTACCCCACAAGAAGTTAGACAAAACCCCTTATGAATTATGGAAAGGTCGAAGTCCTTCCTACAAATATTTAAAAATGTGGGGGTGTTTGGATAAAGTGATGGTTCCTATTCCCAAAAGGATTAAAGTAGGACCTAAGACCATTGATTGTATATTTATTGGTTATGCAATAAATAGTAGTGCATATCATTTTCTAGTGTATAAATCTGATATTCTTAATATACATGTCAATACAATTATTGAGTCAAGAAATGCATTATTTTTTGAAAATGTCTTTCCTTGTAAAAATGTATATGAAGGGAGTTCTCTTAAAAGAACTTATGATACTGCGACTAGTAATATAGACCACGAGTCAATAAATGAAGAAAGTGAAGAGGCACTTAGATGCAGTAAGAAAGCAAGGACTTCCAAGTCCTATGGTCTTGATTTTCTAACATATTTATTAGAAAATGAGCCTCAAAGCTTCAATGAAGCAATGTCCACTCCTGAAGCACCTATGTGGACAGAAGCTGTAAACAGTGAAATTGAATCCATTATGCAAAATCACACCTGGGAATTGGTTGATCTTCCACCAGGGAGTAAACCATTGGGGTGTAAATGGATTTTCAAAAGGAAAATGAAAATTGATGGTTTAATTGATAAGTACAAGGCTAGACTTGTACCTAAAGGCTATAAACAAAAGGAAAGTCTTGATTACTTTGATATATATTCTCCTATTACGAGAATAACATCTATTCGTATGCTCATAGCTATTGCAGCATTGCATAATCTTGAGATACACTAAATGGGTGTGAAAATAACTTTCCTAAATGGTGACTTAAATGAGAAAAATTATATGAAGCAATCCGAAGGGTTTGTTTCTCCGGGACAAGAGAAGAAGGTGTGTAGACTTGTTAAATCACTTTATGGTTTAAAGCAAGCACCAAAACAATGGCATGAGAAATTTGACAAGGTAATAATGTCAAATGGTTTTACAATTAATGAATGTGATAAATGTGTCTATGTTAAAGACACAAATAATAGATATGTCATTGTTTGTTTATATATAGATGATATGCTTATTTTAGGTAGTAATAATAATATTATTACAACTACCAAGAAAATGTTGTCCAGTAAGTTTGATATGAAAGATTTGGGTGTTACAGATGTTATACTAGGAATTAAAATTTCTAGAATATCTGGTGGACTTATATTATCTCAATCACATTATATTAAGAAAATACTTGAGAAGTTCGACAAAGATGAAAGCAACGTTGTTAAAACACCAGTTGATATAAATCTTCATTTGTCTAAAAATATTGGTCAAAACATATCACAATTGGAATACTCTCGTATAATTGGCAGTCTAATGTATGTCATGAGCTGCACTAGACCGGATATAGCATACTCAGTTAGTAAATTGAGTAGATATACTAGTAATCCGGGAGTAGACCATTGGAAGGCAATTATCAGGGTTCTTAGATACCTAAGATATACCCTGAATTATGGATTGCACTATACAAGATATCCAGCTGTACTTAAAGGGTATAGTGATGCAAACTTGATATCTGATATGAAAGATACAAAATCCACAAGTGGTTATGTATTTACACTTGGTGGTGCAGTTGTATCTTGGAAATCCTCAAAGCAAACGTGTATTGCTAGATCCACAATGGAATTTGAATTTATTGCTTTAGATAAAACAGGAGAGGAAGTTGAGTAACTTCGCTAATTTCTAGAGGATATTCTAATATGGCCTAAACCTGTGCCAGCAATTTGTATACATTGTGATAGTAAATCTGTAATTGGTAGGGCACAGAGTGCCAGGTATAATGGTAAGTCTAGACATATACGTCGTAGACATAATACCGTTAGGCAATTGCTCTCAAATGAGATTATTTCCATTGATTATATAAAGTCAAAGGATAATCTAGCAAATCCACTTACTAAAGGTTTAACAAGAGAGCAAATAAATTACACATCGAGGGGAATGGGACTAAAGCCTATGACACAAGAGTCACCTTAATGGCAACCAACCTAGTTGACTGGAGATCCCAAGATCTAGGTTCAAAAGGACAACCGAATTATGCGTGATTCAAAAGAAGCACTAAGAAGATAATATCTCTGATCTATTCCTATGATAAACTAGTGCTGCCTGCAAAGTTTATTAGGGTAAGCTATGTTTTTAATGATTCTTATACCTTGAAAAATTCAAGTGGGATATTGTAGGATATTTCTAATAGGAGTCACTTATATGGGTGTGAAGGGGTCGCTTCTGTGAGAATTTGTAAAGGCTGAATTCTCTAAAGTGCTCATGAAAACCAGGAGTTGTTCAGGGCCAAAATGAACACAATCATGAGAACCAATTGTGTTAGGAAAGAGATTGTGTGAAGTCTATTCGATTTGATTTATCAAACAGCTGAATATTTCAAGACATTACGTTCACTATTTAGCTGGTAAGTCCGATGAGCTTTCACTAGGGAAGGTTCAAGGCCAAAAACTATCTATCTCAATGCACGATCTTTCTAAATATGTACTCTCTATAGTGTGTCAGCATATCATTTGCATACTAACAACCAATGTTTCATTCATGTGGGGAATTGTTGGACCAAAATAAGTTTTTGGTCGACTTTGAGCTAAAATTAAAGCAAGACCCAATTATTATTTTGAATAAATTTTTGTGGGTTCATATTCTACTCCGTGAGGAGTATAATGTAGTATATTCACTTGCTCAAATCGAGTAAGAAATAAATGAGAAAATAGGCTCCAAAGTGACCCTCTTGAAAATGTAAAAATAAAGGAAGTGCAATATGGGATGTGACACCAATCCCACATTGGTTGAGGAATAAGTTCAACATGGGCATATATAGTCCAAGTTTGCTCTATGGGTTGGGCCCTAAGGGGTACCACAGTTTTGTGAGCGGAACGAGCGTCTACATGTTGTTGGTTCGATCACACACGCGCGCGCGCCGCCTGCCCGCCTTGCCATGACCACAACCCTACCCGGCCGGGCCGGCCTCGGGTACGGGTCTGGGTGTGGTTGTGCCCTATCTTTTTGAAAAAAATTCATTTAAATAAATGAATTAATTAAATGATTTTTGCTTCCTTCCAAACCGAAAGGTTAAGTCTGTTCATACAAGAACAGTTATTCAAAGGTGTCTACTAGCTGTTAAAGGTTGTATCTTTAGTATTTTTGGGTTGTGTCTTTTAGTATGGTGACTGTCCAAAAAGCCACCAAAGTGTCTATAAATACTCAGGTTCATTCACTATTCTGCATACAAGAAATTCGGTCAGGCATTAAGGCATACATTTCTGTATTAAGTCCGTATGTTTAGTGAGTACACAATACATTTTGGTTTGCTGGACAAGGAGATTGGAGTGCTATTTCTGCCCGTGTAAAGATCATTGTATCTTGGGAGGCAGACGCTCGTGATTCCATAAGCACCGTGTGTGGGGGCGAAATCTGTCTTAAGGACATAGTGTCAAACACTAGGCTTGATCTAATTGAAGTTCAATCACAGTTCCTGTTCAGCAAACGGGTCAGTGTTTAGTAATATAGAAGTGTTTGGTAATATAGACAGTACAGGTACGTGTAACTGTGTGCTGTAACTCTTTCACGAAAGTCTGTCACTGTTATTCTTTACTGTTACTCTTTTGTATAACTCTTTCGTCAAAGTTGTTTCTGTGTAACTTTTTTGCATATCATTGTTACTGTTCTGTTTTACTTTAAGTTACATAATATCAGAAATATCAATAGGTGATTTTACTATTTTGGAACACCGCCTCCAGCTGCTTTTTGTGAGAAAAAAGGGCGATAATGAACAATAGGAGTGAGAGAGAGTGGAAGAAGAAGTAAACCATGTAATTTGTAATTGCTTCATGACCATAACTTATTGAATTATCAATCGCAACCATTGCCTCTATTGTTGGATTCAATGGAGTAACAATTGCCTCTAGAGTCTAGAAAGCAATACCATGCATGCATTTTATTTTTTAATCCAACTTCCTCTTCATTTATGATTAAAAAGAAAAAAAAAACTCTTCCTCTTCAACGTGAAGCGCCTCAAACTTGCATTTTTCATTTTTGCCACCTTTGGGCTAGGCATGCACGACTTTAAAATAGGACAATCCAATGAAAAATTGCTTAGTGAAGTAGGTGTGGAGTGCTACATGAGTGTGGGCTTCATACAACATGTTTTAAAGCCATGTGAGCCTAGTACAAAG
Organism: Ilex asprella; assembly: GCA_023539305.1. NCBI lineage: Eukaryota > Viridiplantae > Streptophyta > Magnoliopsida > Aquifoliales > Aquifoliaceae > Ilex > Ilex asprella. The sequence continues at coordinate 28,112,128 of CM042189.1, forward strand.
TGAAAGGGGTCTCATATGATTATGCCAAGGGTAGCCCGATACATTTTGGGGCCTAAAACAGAAATAATAAATGATATTTTTTTTATTTTTAATATTAATAATAAATTTAATTTTTAATTTTTTAAAATACAAAAAATATTAAATAAATTTTTATATTCAAGCTTTTGTTATCATATTTGAACTTGGATGGCGAGATTGAGAGATAGAAAGATTGAAGAATTATGATAGTAAGTTTGACCTTTTGAATTTTTTGGAGGGGTTAAGACTTCATTTTTCAATCGCTGTAGTTTTACTATTAGTTTTTTTTTCTTTTTTTCTTTTCAAAAGATTGAATTTTAAGACCTTTTAATTTTATTGGCTGAATTAATAGGCTTAATCTACTCAAGTTGAAATCTTTTGTTTATGCTTAAATATAAGTTTTTTGTGTGGTCTATTTCTTATAGATTCGAATTTTTTGTTTGAACTATTACTACACACCTATAAATTATGGAGTCTTCTTTAAAATGAGGCCTAAAACCCAAACTTTTTTGGCTACAATGTATAGAAGAATTCTATTTGAAATATGAAAATCATCGGCTAATAAAAGCTGATGAAGAGAATCAGCCAAACGTTGGAAGGTGTGGCATAAGACTTTTCACCATCAAGTATATTTTTCCCCGGTCATCCCTTTGACCTCCATCACCAAGTAGTCCATGGGAGAGCTTAACTTGCTCCAAAAATCCCAGCAATTTTGCAGATCCACTTCATTGTTCCTAAAAAGCATGATTTCTCAACATGCAATTTCTCGTGGAGCTGGTCATGGCTATCGATTTTTTCTGAAGTAGTCTGTGTTTATGCCTATATAGTGGCAGAAAAGGATAGGAATCACAAATTCAATATTGTATTTGTTAGTACCAATGGACCTTTGGTCCAATGATACTTTTTACCTTATGAAGGCTTTATCTTCTTCAGGTCAAGGGTTCAAGTCCCCCCTCCCCTTCCCCCTTCCCCCAAAAAAAAATAAAAAAATTATTTTTGTTATTTATTTGTGGAATAAATCCAAGTTGACTATAACAATCATTTTCTTCGGAAAGATGTTTGAAAAGTCTTCCCTCTTATTTTTCTTATATTATAGATTCTTGAATTACGAAATACAGATCCAAATTTACCTACATTTAAGTCAAAACACGTGCCATAACTACGTTGTTAAACTTTGTGTTAGTTTAACTGACTTCTACTTTATCTTTTATTACTATATAACTCTCAACTTTAGGCTTCATGTTTAACCAACTACTTCTAAAAACTCTCACTTTCAATATAGCTTCTATCTTATTTCCATTTGCTAAACTACTTCTAAAATTCTTACTTTTAATATAGCTTGTATTTTATCTCCAATTACTCACTTGGATATATCAACATTTATAGCATAGATAGAGTATAACACTTTTGTGAAATTCTTTATTACACACGTGGGGGGTTGGCCTAGAAGTATGGGTACGAAGAACTTTCAAATTTTGTGCATCACACAAGACGGTTGTTAGTTTATGTATATATGAATAACACTTTGTTACTGAAAATAAATTTTTGATACCATACCAAAAATAGAATCTAGGCCATAGATCTTTATTATGTCACTTGTACCCATTGATTATTGAAATAATTAAAAAATAAGAATAAAAAAATAGCAAAGCTTTTCGTGTCAACTTGTGATTAGATGAAAAAAGAGGTACAACACTCTATTTTTATGGGATTTCTATGTTTTAAAATATCTCCATAACCTTTATCAGATGCGCCAGTTTCTACTATTTTATACCAATCGGGGTTTATTAAAGATACACACAGAAGTATTTTAGCTTTAAGCTTAATCTTTTTAACTGCTTTTGTAAGAAGATATGTCTATGGAGGTTTAAATATTAAATATAATATACAATAATTTGATTTTAGATCAAATTTAGAGAAGAGTTTAGTAGCATATAGTCGAGATAATAAGTCACTTTTATTAGGAATTGGATATCTAATCTATTGCAAAACCTTATTTAAAAGTTTGTAATTAATTACTAATCTAGGAACTCTTCGTTCCTTTTTACCATTGTTATTTACATACAATGCTACACAACTTCAAGAAAAATAATTTTTTCTAATTAATGATTTCTTTAATAGTGAATCAATCTCTTTTTTACAGAACTTTAGATATTCCTTATTCATCTGGGTAGGTCTTGTCTTTGTTGGAATATCATTTTTTCATTAAATTCCTTCATATAAAGTAGTGTTACAATAAGTTTTTTTCAACTCCAAAAAACAGTAGGAATAGTATCACAAATTTCTTTTGTTATTTTTATTTCTAATTCTTTTAATTTTATTTTAAACTCATTAGTTTCCATTTTTTGAGTTATACTTAATATCTTGACTTCCTCTTGTCAAAAATTGATTTTATTTTATTTGTAAATCAAATTTTCTTTTATCTTGTTTATTATTTTAATTTGAGGTGGAGCTATAAACTCAAACAATATTTTTTGACCTTCAATCATAGATAAGAAAGGTGTTCCCTAATATCACTAACTGATTTAAATTTGATATAAGTATAAACGTAGCAGGAATACATATTCCTTGATTACAAATGAGAATATTAGAGAGTTTAAATTTAATTTTTAACTTAAAGCCATCAGTTGTACTTTAATGTATGAGTAGTTTTTTCAAAATGTTGAGTAAGAATTAAGGTATGAGTATTTTTTTCAAAATGTTGAGTAAGAATTAATCCTTATTTTATACAGTTCATATCTGCACCATTGTCAATTAAAGCAATTGTTTCTATCGTTAATTCTTGATCTATTACCAGTAAAATTTTAATATACCATTTTTGATAAGTTATATTTTCTAATACATTTAAGTATTCATTAGTGGACTCTTTTGTTTCTTCTAGATCCTGTATTAAGTTGTTATTTGTTTTAACTGGCAATTTTTCTTATGCCAGTAGTCTTTGTTTAATTGTTTTAATTTCAATTTTAAGTGAATTATTTCTCTTTTAAGATTCTGCATGGAAGTTTTTTTTTTCTTTAAACACTACAACTTCAGATTCAGATCTATCTAAAACTTCTTTTAAAGTGTATGGTTTATAAATAGAAGGTTTCTTTTCTTCTGGTGTTATTTCCACATGTTGTTTTATAGCTTTTCTCTTAGAGACTGGATCTTGAATTTGATTTATAAGATCTAAAATTAAAGTTTGTGATTTTGTTAAGGTATTTATACTTGATCCATTCATGTCAAGTATGACTTTATAATAGTCAGTTTGAACTTTACAGTGAGATGAACAAGCTTTATCTTGATCTTCATTATTTTGTCAGATGATTCATTTCTTATGTCATCTTCTATATTACATAATTCTTCTGAGGAAAATGAGCTTTCTGATTCTTCCTTAGATTTAGAATTAATTACCAATTTTAATATCTTATCTTTAAGATCTTCATTGACGATTAATTCATTAATCTTTTATTTAGTTAAACATTCAGTAGTAATGTGTCCTATTTTTCCACACCTAAAACATTTAAAGGGTTTCTTAAATTTTGTTTTAAATCTTTTAGATTTATTATCTTCTTCTTTCTTATAATTTTTAAAATTGCTTTTATATGTTTTTCTCCTTTTCTTATAAGGTTTATTGTAATATTGTTTTTTTCATGTTTGAGATTTATCTTTGGGAATATCAATATTATAGGCGAATTGATTAAAAAATTCTCCCAATTATTTATGACCTGTTAATCTTTGTCTTTTAAGTTAAGCCTTAAGATTCAAATCATTACATAAGACATGCAAATCCTTACGTAAGACAACCACCAAGCTGCATAAAGAGCCAAAAGGAAGGGGAAAATGGTCTAATGAAATCAATGGCCCAATAATCAAAATTTTCAATCACCAGTATGGGGTTCTAGGGCATCATATTTCTTTTAGAAATATTCTCCAATATTTGGCATCTATCACATGTTAGACAAAAGGCATACACATTTTATAAAAGTCTGGACTAATAAAATGCACACTACAAGATTTTTGCGATGGTTTTCTTTAAGGAAAAATGCCCACCACATGCTTCAGAATTACAAAAACAAATTACCTTGCTGATTTTATGATTGGTACACAACGTCTTATGATTTGATCCTTACAGTATTCAAACAAGTACAGATCCTCCCAGAAAAAGCCACGCACCTCTCTTAAAAATTATGTTTGTCAGCGGAAGTGTCGTGAGAAAGGATGGTACCTGTGGCCAAAAAGTTGGCAATGTCTACATACCAAGGTACTTTAGAAATGACAAGAAGTTGTCCATTCAGGAAAGTCTCTTTGATTGGCAAGGATTCCTCTTTTGTGTTGTAGTTCAGCCTAGAAAGATGGTCTGCCACCACATTTTCTACCATTTTCTTGTCTATGATGATCAGATCAAATTGTTGGAGTAAAAGTATCCATCTGAGAAGAAGTCGCTTGGCATCCTTTTTCATGATCAAGTATTTCAAGGCTGCATGTTAATAAAAACAACAATAGATAACCCAACTAAATATGACCTAAACTTATCCAACGCAAATACTACTACAAGCAATTCCTTCTCTGTCATGGAATAATTTATTTTTGCATCATTCAAGGTTTTGCTTGCATAGTATATCATGTAGGGTCGATTATTCTTCTGTTGTCACAAAATAACACTTACAACATAATCACTAGCATCACACATGAGTTCAAAGGATAAATGTCAGCCAGGGGGCTGCATGATGGGCATAGAGATTGACATGCATTTGAGCTTCTCAAAAGCCTTTTGACAAGCCTCATTCCACTCGAATGTGACATCCTAGCATAGGAGATTACACATAAGTCTAGATATGGAACCAAAATATTTGATGAATCTTCTATGGAATCCAGCGTGACCTAAAAATGATCTTACATCCTTAACAGTCTTAGGTGGTGGAAGGTTGCCAATTAAATCAATTTTAGCTTTCTTCACTTTTATCCCTTCAGACGAGACAATATGGCCTAAGACAATCCCTAGTGTCACCATAAATTGACATTTTTTCCAATTCAAGACAACATTTGTCTCCTACAAGTGAGGACTTTCCAGGTTATTTAGACACATCTCAAATGAGGTACTATACACTGAGAAGTCATCCATAAAGACCTCTAGAAAATGTTCAACCATGTCATTCTAAATGCTTAACTTGTATTGTTGAAATGTGGTTGAAGCATTTCACAGTTCAAACGACATTCTTTTATAAGCAAAAATGCCAAAAGAAAATGTGAAGGTAGTCTTTTCTTGGTCATCTAACACTATCTCTATTTGGTTGCACCTAGAGTTCCCATCCAAGAAATAGTAGAAAGCATGACTAACTATGCTTCAAGAACTTTATCGAGAAAGGGTAAAGAAAAGTGGTATTTTCTAGTGACAGAGTTCAATTTTGGGTAGTCAATGCACACGCGCCAACCTGTGACAGTTTAGGTTGAGACTAACTCGTTTCCTCATTCTTAACTACTGTAACACCATATTTCTTAGGTACTTCTTGGGTAGGGCTTACCCACTTACTGTCATAGATGGGGAAAATGATACCCGTATCTAGCAATTTTAGTACTTCAGCCCTTACAACCTCTTTGAGATGTGATTTTAACCGTTGTTGCAGTTGATGAGAGGGTTTCGAGTCCTCCTCCAAGTATATACAATGTGTACAAACAAGAGGACTTATACCATTACTATTAGCTATGGTCCATCCGATTGCATTTTTTATGCCTTTAAATGAATCTTATTAATTCTGGCTCTTTTGATTCAGACAACTTAGAAGAAATCATAACTAGATAAGTTTCTTCCTCTAAAAAAATAATAATATTTCAAGTTAGTTGAAAGAGGTTTCAACTCGAGTTTTGGTGCCATGACATTGGATGAAATAGGCTTTGTGTCACTTGGTGATAACTCCTCAAACTTTGGGACCCGTGTCCCCACAAAAGAAATATTTATAGTGGACTCAGAAGATTTTACAAACTCACTATCTATCAATAATCCGAACTCAAATAACAATTGTTCCAATTCATTTGACTTTAACTCATTGTCCTCAAATGCATCATTAAACAATTCTTTAGTCAATGACTCGATGCAATTGATTTCATGCATGTCTTTTTGGTTCATTCTTTACCAAAAGATAGCTTCATTACTCAATTCTTACAATTAATCAGAGCGTTAGAACTAGCAATGAATGATCAACCTAGACTAACTGGGATTTTAGTGCCGATGTTCATGATAGGTTGGATCTCCAAAATAATAAAATCAACTAAAAAATAGAATTTATCAACTTGGACAAGAACATCCTCAACCACTACCTTTGAAACTTTCACAAATAGGTCAGCAAGTTACAAAGTGATGCTTCTAAGATTAAGTTCGGCTAAACCTAGTTGCTTGTAGACAGTGTATGGGAGAAGATTGACTCTTGCCCCAAGATCAAGCAATGCTTGCTCAAAGTTGTAATTCTTAATGATGCATGAGACAGTGAGACATCCGTGATCTTTGTATTTCAGAGGGGCCTTATGCTAGATGATAACACTGGCTTGTTCCATGAGAATGCCCTATTTTGTACATTGATCTTCCTTTTTATGGTGCATAACTCCTTAAAAAATTTGGCATACGAGGGGACTTGTTTGATGGCATTCAACAAGAGAATGTTGATCTTTACTTGCTTAAAGATATTGGCTTTTTGACTCTTTGGAGAAAAGGTAAAGGAATTAGCCATGTTGGTTCTTTCTCCCCTTTTGTCACATTTTCATCTTGAGATTCTGGTGTAGACTTGACATTTGGTTCATTTACTTTGTGCGATGGTCTTGTCTATCACCTTACCACTTCTCAGTGTATTAATTGATTGAACATGATTGGATGGAGTCTTGAATGTAGTGGAGACATCAACTTGAAATTGACCCTAAGATGGATGAGGTTGAGAGGGAAATTTACCCTTCTCTACAATGGTCAAAGATTGAGTCAATTTAACTAAATGGCTCTTAATGTCATCAATCGATTATAAAGTTTGTACCTTGAAATCATTAAAAGACTGAGTCGATTGAGTGTTTAAACTCATTTGATTTTTCATTAATTGGTTTAGAGTGTCCTCAAGACTTTTCTTGTGTGGTGGTGGTATGGTTGATTTGCAGGAGGGCCTTGGGGTGGTGGTGGTGGTTCTTGTTGTTGATTCACAGGAGATTGCGGTGTGTTCCTCCAACTAAAATTTGGTGGTTCCGCCACCCTGGATTGTAGGTTTCAGAATAAGGTTTGTGATAGTGCTTGTTAAAATTGGAGATTGCATTGGTTTATTCCAACAAAACCTCCTTGAATGCAGGAATGGTAGGTCCAACAACAACTTGATTTACCTTCTTTATCTCTAAAGATTTGAGCTTTCAAGATAAGGTGGCCATCTTGGCCCTAAAGTCATCATCCTCTTTCAAAACATATTTTCCCCCTTGGGAAGTGAATGGTTTGGCTTCAACAGTGGTAGGAGAGGCCGAGTTCCGCATTTGGGAACCCTCAGATATGGTATCGAAATACTTAAATGCCTCCTTAAGCCATCATCTCTACAAATTAACGTAGTCAAGTGGGGAGAGCATCATATAAAAACCCTACCAAACTCCAACTCTTGAATGTATGGTGTGGACAAGTTTGGAGAAAATCCTTGAATCTCTCCCAACATTGGTAAAAAGTTTCCCTCTTTGACCGAAAAATTCAAGATTTGTCTTTTAAAGTGCATTTGTGCAGTGTAAAGGGAAAAATTTATTAAAAAACTCAGTTTGTAACACTTGCCAACTAGATATGAAATGAGTCTTTAAAGAATTTAGCCATTTTTTAGCTTTGTCCTTTAAAAAGAAAAGAAAAAGTTTTAACTTGGCCAGTTCATAATTATCATGGAACGTCCCACATATCTCATCAAATTCTTTAATATGTAATTATGGGTTCTCTGATTCGAGTCCATGAAGTTGAGGTAATAATTTCACTGTACTAGACTTCACATTGAAGAGAGGACACTATTCCTCGTGGGATGTAAATACTCCCTTAGAGTTTGAACATTATGAATTTCTTCCTCTCTGATTATTGGCTATACTATTATCAAAGGAGTTTGTTATTGATCGACGTGAAGAGGGTTCAAATAGATTCACAGACCCAATTTATTCTTTTGACAAATCTTGAAAGAGAAGATATTCCTTAGACATAAAAAAAAAAATTTACAGAAAAACTAAAATATATACACAACAAATAAATGTCTCTTCACTTTTTACTTCAAACACCGTTGGTTTCCCAGCAACGACACAAAAAACTTGGCTTGATCTTAAATGTGTACACCCAAGTGCAGTCAGTCAAATTGTAGTTATAATTCGATTAAGTTCAGAGTTGAATCCACAAGGAACTGATGTCGGTGTTTTCAAGTTAAACCCTTGAATTTTAAAGTTGAGATGATGATGGAATTTTTCCTAAACAAAATATAAGACTTTCTTAAACGAAAATAAAAACCACTCTTTAGTTCAAGGATTCGACATGTGCGGATGTGTTCAGATGTTATGTTTGTGTAATATTAATTACTTAATTAAATCCTATGTAAGTAACAAGTTAATCAGAGGATAAAGAAGGAATGTGTAAGAGCATGACTCTGATGTCTTTGTAGAAAATCATAAGAATTGATTATGCCGAGACTTAACCCGTTTATCAAAATCAAACAATTCTACAAAGCATCTAGATTATTTACGTTATTCAATCATAAGTTAAGGCACAACGTAAATGAAGATTGTAAGATCGTCATGAAAACCTAGCTTAGATACTTGTAGAGAATCGTTAGAATCACCTATACGAAGACTTAGCTCGTCTATAAGTGATCAACAATTGTACAAAACACTTTAGTTTTGCTTGATGTATTCAATCATTCATCGTATAAAAGAAAAGATAAGACAATAAACATAAGTGAAGTGCACAAATATAACTTTTGAACAATAGTTTACATGTTCTTCACCTTTTACTAAAGAGTGGATGAGAAACTACTCACTCTTCATGACTTTGACGAAGTTAGTAAAGTGAGTGAACCTCATCTCTCTAATAGAGGAGCTTTAGAATTACAAAGGTAAAATAACAAGAAACAAAAATGCTTGTCTCTAAAAAAATATGATTGAAACACTACCCACCCTTCAAAGCTACAAGAGAGCTAAAAATGTGAGAGAGGCTCACTCCTCTAGCTGAAGGAGAAAGCTACACAATGAAAGCTAATGAAAGTAATACAAGAAAAGCAGAATAAAACTAGTTAATTTGGAGGGTTTATTCCACTTCCAAAGTTGGTCCTTTGCTCCAAGATGGGGGGTATTTATAGGAGAAGAGAATAAAAAAATCCGGACTTGCAGTCTTATCATTCTAGAAGAGGCATTCGAACCCTAGGTGGGGTGTTTAAACGCTGCACCGAGCATTTAATGCTGAGGAGAATCTTGTTTGGATGTTGTTGACTTTAAAAGGGGCATTCGAATGCTAGGGTCAGACATTTGAACACTGCCCCCAATCCTTACTTCTTGTTTGATTTTTTCAAGATTTGTTTTCGACTTTTGATGGGCATTCGAAACCCTCCTTCTAGAAGCTTTCATTTGGATGTGATAAAAACTATTTTGCCCTGCATTTCATGTCAGTGCTCTAGTCTTCTTTTTTTTTTTCCCCTCAATTCCTCATTATTTATTTATAAATATGATGCAAACTTCACACAATTAACCTGTACAAAGCATATTCAAATGTAAATATTAAGGGTTAATCAGCCTACTTGAATCAGTGTAATGTCCTAAATCGTAGTTATTTAGACTACTATAGCAAGGCATAAGGCTACTTCTAGATTCCTTTTATGCCTTTGGGTAAACTATTCTTTTGAAGAAACAAATACTCGTGAAGAGAGGTAGAATGGAACTAAAAAACCTTAGTGGACAAAAAATGAACTGAACGAGTTTATTGAATATTGCACTAAAAGAATCAAAACAACGTTGCAATCACCGGATAGGTGATTGGATTAGAAGTAAACTAAACGAGAATAGAAAGCAAAGTAGCACAATGGTAGGATTTGTATGCTATTTATTGACTTGTTGATGCTGGTGTTAGACCTTTTTCTCACCCATCTTCTTTGTATTTATATGCGATGATCACTGACCATTAAGGCCATCTTTTTTGGCCACTTAGCTTGCACCTAGGGCATCTCCCCACAACGGGTGCAACATGTCCTCACTGGTCTGTAATAGATACCTCTACTTTGCCACATTTTAGTACGGCTCTACATGCTCTCAAGAACCTTGAAAATATTTTGCGTAATCGTTAAATCGCATAAAACCTCTTCTGACCTTTGCTTATCCCCGAATCGTCTCACATGTTCTTTTTCAGATTTTACATATTTTGGTGTAAACACTATCCAAGCACACTTTTTATTAGATGGATTTTGTGAATTCAAGTATTTTTTTATGAACATTCAAACAATACTTAATGAATGAAAGTAATTTTACTATTAAGTGCTTTTGATTAAGTACTTATTCAAAAATTATTTTTTAAATTTAATAAGTCAATCTAAACACTGCCTTGATTTTTTGTTAACACAAGAAGTTTCCATTTAGAATCATTGGACAAGTTCTGTTGTCAACCAAAATCTGTCAATCATATAAATGTTGTGGAGGGATATTTATTTATACACTAAAGCCTTTCAAGTCCTTGGAGACTGGGTTATATTTATTCAACAATAGGAGGTGAGTCACACGATTTGCCTACGTAGACCCTCACTCTCAAGCTCTAAGTGCTAATTCACGCTTTGAGAGTGAATTTACTACAAATTCTCGAATTCACATGAAACACATTAAAAAAATTATATTAATAAATTTTATATTCCATTTCTTAACTTCCAGTTATACTTGTCTCGATAAGAGGAATTTTCAGCTAAAGCCCCACGTGAAAGTCACGCTTGAAGCCTGAAAGAAGGGAAGAAGGCACTGCCTTTTTATAAGCATGTTAGCATTTCCCACTTCCGTCAACGAGGGACAGAAACAAAAAATTGGAATACCTTGGCCTTAAAACTTTCTTTTGCTTGAACTTTGAACACTTCTTTTTTGTATTGATTTCGTTCCTTCTTTTTTGTTAGGCCATGTTTTCTTTTCTTATTGTTTTTACCATAATCTTATTTTTGATACTTTGATATTTTGTATTAATATGTCATATATATTGATGGCAACTCGGAAATTTCAGACCCAAGCCCAATTGAAGGGGTGATAACGGGTGCTATTTAATCGTCTGGATGATAAGATAGTCTACGAAAAATGGACAGCACAAAATGTTTAAGTGGTTCACCTTAGCTGTTGAGCTGAGGCTACATCCTCTATAATGCGGTCTCTTGGCTCTTGAGGTTGGTATATTGATATCTTGGAGGTTACAATCAGGTTATAGGCACAGGGCCTTTACAAGGGTTTATACTTTGCTTGTTGTGCCTTTTCTGGGGTCGGGGAATGCTATGTGATGTGATGATGATTGAGCGCCCCCCATCAGGTCGAACACTGTTTCATTTATATTCATTGTTCCTCTAGGGTTCTTGCTGGCCTCTTCTACCTCCTTGCCGATCCTGTGGGGACCTCCTGTCCACGTCCTACCAAAGCCTGTGTTTGCCAGCGAGATTGCGCCCACGATCTTTGGATCGTTCTCCCCCACTAGTCTCTGCCACCAGGAGGGTGTGACTGTCGCAGGTTTCAGAGGTGGTCCCCTTATCTTTTGGACACGTGGCTTAGTGGGATGAGCCTAGGCTAGAGTTTGACTTTTCCTTCCTAGGCTACGTTTTGGCTTGGACTAGACCGTTCATCCCCCGGAGAAGTTGGGTCTCGCTCCTTCTGGCTCTTGATTTGGGCTTACTAGGGATGCTTCCTTTTGGACCACTTAACCAGGTTGGGTGTTCTGCTCCCATGGGCGGCCCATGCTCAGAATTCAACTTATACCAGTTACCCCCCAGCCCCTGGTCACGAGGATGTCGTCATCTCTGACATGGGGCTAAAAATGTCTTTTTCGAACTTATTGTGGGCTCTTCAAACAACGACTGTGTTGGGCTAGTGTTTTTGACCCGGTCGGGGCGGGGCCATAGTTTGTCGGTTATGATGGAATGACTATGCATTCGTGTCAACGGTGGGTGAGCTTGCAGATACGGCTCCTCTAGCGTGCCATATCATTTTTTGTCACGAATTAAATGCTTCGCGCATTTACATAAATTGGGGAAACCCTTTTTCTTGCCTAGTGATTTCAAACCACTTTTTCCTTCATGCCCGTCTTCCTTTCTAGGTCTTTGGAGCGTCTTGTTCTAGGCATCTTGGTGGTTTAGAGCATCCTCGTCCCTGGTTTCTCTTAGGGCTTCACTAGGTACGTCCTCCTTTCCTTTTTCGTATTGCTTCGACCTTGATCCATTCAACCCTTCTTGGTGGGGTTTTGGGTTTCATTTTTTGGTTTGGAGGTTTAGTTATTTACGAGAGCATTCTGACGACCTTTCCTCCCTTCTGCGATTTATAGATCGCTCTTCTATCTCAAGGGTGCTTCTCTTTAAGACTTAGTGTCTGAAACCTTTGTTCTTGACGGATTGCGCTCTGTATCTGCCCTCTCTTCATTCTAGTTTACGGTCAAAGCTTTTGATGGGGAAGTTTATTATTTTTTCTTCCGAGTTGGGGTCGGTTAAGGAGGAGACCGCGTAGGCTTCACTGGCTTCCTCTAGTGGCCGTTCCTTTTTCGCTAGCGGTGAGGCTTCCGGGAGTGCCTCAGGAGTCTTGTCTTCGATACCTCCTGCAGAAATCTATCCTCTTTCCTCTTTGCCTTTTGGTTCCCCCACTAACCCGAGAAAGAGGAAACCTAAAGCGGTACCACCTTCAATTCCTATAAGGAGAGTCCTTCGAGATCAATTGGATCTGTCCTGTTGTGCGGAGGATACCTCCATTTGTCTTGATGACAAGGACTTGGAGGATTTGAGACAGGAATACTGTTTTCCCAACTTTTTGTCCTTACATTCTCCTAAAGAGGGCGAGAGGTGCAATTCCTCTATTCCCGGGTTGACCTGTTTGTATGAGTTTGCATTCCGGGCCGGTCTTTGATTTCCTGTTCATCCTTTTATTCATGACATGCTCGTTTTTTATAATGTTTGCCCGACCAGGCTTTCTCTTAACGGTTGGGGCCTCCTTGTTGGTTTCCTTGTCCACTAGTTTGAGAGCGGGCACGACTCTCCCCTTTCCATTCAAGAGTTTGCCTCCCTTTTCTAGCTAAAATCCTCTCATTCTTTGGGCTTCTTATATTTCGCCAAGAAAGTGAAGGTAAAGACCTTGATCTCTGGGCTTCCCTCTTCCAGCAAGGGGTGGAAACCCAGGTTCTTCTTGGTTAGAGGTAATTCCTGGGAGTTGTTAGGGGATCCAGGTAACGCCCCTCGCATTCCCAGGTCTTGGGGAACCCCAAGGAATATCCGTAAAATTGATTGGTTGATTATATATTTCCATTTTGCTTTTGCCTTCCTCATTCACTCATATTCCTCTTTTGCTTGTAGATTTCTGCCCGGTACTCAACGTTGTGGAGGTTGCCAGAGTCGCCGAAGCTGAGGCCTTGGGTTTGCAGTTCTTTGACAATTTGGTGTCGGACGATAACCTTGCTAAGTACAGGCTCAGGCCACCTGCCAAACGAGATCCAGAAGTTATAAAATTTCCTGCCTCCCAGCCTGATTTCATGGATTAAGACTTAATCATGTCGCTTTTTTGGGATACCGAGCAGTTGAGGAAGAAGAGGAAGTTAGTGAAGGGGATGCAGTCGTCATCTGAGGAGGTTCCGACATCTAATCCCACAATTATTCCCCCAGGGAGGAAGCATGAACACCTTCCTTCTGAAGGAGATGCGGTTATGACCCCGTCTCCTTCTAGATTGTGTGAGAGCGGGCCTTCTTTAGAGAAGGTTCCCGCGAGGCAGCTCGGGGCGTCGAGTGTCTCTTTCGTTCCTCATAAATCAGCTTCTCAAAAAGGTGGAAAGGGGAATCCACCCCTCCACAGTTCAAGGCATAGGTGAACGGTTTCCTTCACAACCCTGAGGCCGCAGTGAATGCTTTGTCTGAGTTGGTCCCTACATTGGACCCCCAAGCGGCCATGAAGGTTCCGTTCAAAAGGAAAGTTCAACATACATTTGAAGGCCTGGCTGAGGTATCTATGCGTTTTTGTCTGTCTTGTCCCTTTACTTTTTGGGGAGTATTTTTGAATACCTTCCTTGGTTATTTCCTGATCTTTCTCTTCTCTTTTCCTAGTCGATTGCCTGTGTGAAGATGCTCGATTTTCATCATGGGCAGAAGCTCCTGAAGGCCAAGGAGGCCCTTGAAGCCATGGATGTGAGCATAGATGCTGCTGAGGGGAAAGTAAAACTCCTAGCGTTTAAGGCTATCAAGCTAAAAAGGCTGAACAATGAACTGGATCCCTGCCACCAGGATCTTGTCAAGCTCAAGGACTCTCAGTTGGAGAAGCTTGAGGCTGAACTCAGAGCCAAGGATGTCGAGCTTCAAACCAAGGACATCAGGGTGTCTGAGCTTCTGAGGGAAAGCGTTTCTATCTTTGTAGCAGGATTCTTAAACTGCAAGGATCAGGTGGAGGATGCTTATCCTGACTTTGACTTGGATTCCCTCTGGCCACAACTAGAGTTTAAGAAGAGGGTCGAGGTAGGAGATAAGGCAGAGGTGTCTGGCGTCGAGAAGGGATTTGTGTCGGAGACAATTGGAACTAACGGGTCTAAAGCCACGGCTGCGGCCGTTGCTGGGGAGTAGGGGTGGTGAAGGAACTGTTCTCAGAGGTTTCTGTAACCCACAGGTGATGGCAAATGATGTATTTGCATCTTTTAATTGTAACTTTTGAATGATGTATTTGCACTTTTTCTTTTATTGAATCTGTTATTGTTGCTTCCCTGCTCTGAGTGAAGGATTTATCTTTTGCTATTTTCTTGGTTGTTTCCTAATAGTAGAGCCCTCTATGGGCGGTGGAGCATACTCTTGATACAGTCAGGGCACAGGTGTGCTTATCCGAGCTAACCTTCTCATCTGACTCAGCTGAGCTAATCCGAGCTGAGTACGCCTTCTACTTGTATGCTCTTGGTATTCCTAGGGGTTACGTTGGTCTTTTCCCTTCCTTTTCTATGTACGACTGACTTGATAGTTTTGTCTATTTGAGAACGTGAGCCGTCAAGGGTGCGGTTAGTGGTTCCTTGAACGCAGTACCTTGTTAACCCCTGTGTTGCTATGTGTCCCACCTTTATTTTAATGCAAGGGACGTGCATGTAATGCGCCCGGCGAATGTGACAAGAGCATGTTTGCGGGGCCTATATGTAGGTGTTCCTAGCGAATGATTGCTCCATTCTAAACGTCAAATCGATTTTTTTTCCTCTTTTGGGAGTGATACTCCCTCTCTTTCGTGTCCTCCTGGTAAGAGAATCTGCGTGCCTATTGCTTTCATGGCTAGAGCTCCTTCTTCCCCATGCAGAGTAATAGGGCGACTTTTTCTTGATACCGAAATCAACGAAATTGGGGATGAAGAGGCTCATTCCCTCACTGCGCGCTTCAACTTCCCCTTTGGAGTAGTCATGCGCCCTGCTTTCCTGTGCCGGTTTCATTCCTTTGTTCGGGATGAAGTGTGTTTCTTCCAGTCCCCTTTCTTATTGGAACTCTATTTCCCTCTTTCTCCCTTTATATAAGAGGTTTTGCATTTCTTTAGTTTCTGCCCCGTCATGCCTCTTCCAAAGGCTTGGGCGGTCCTGCTGGCTTTTACAACTGCATGGGAAAAATTATTCCCCCAGTCTAGGGCCACTATTCCTAAGTTTCTTCATTTCTACTACCTCGAAGAGATTTTTGAGTTTTATTGTTTTCTTCCTAGGCAGACAAGGGAGATCCCTATCCCAGATCTTCCTTTAGAGTCGGAGGGATGGAGGAGGAGATATTTCTTCATTTTTGGAGTTGGATAGGAATATGGTGTTGTCTTCCCATTCTCGGTGGGGGTTCCTACAGCTTGGAGACAACGCAGAAACTTACGCGAGTTTTTTTAGTAGCCTTCTCACATTTTTATTTCACCATAGATGAGCTTCCACTTTTATCCGTGGTGGAACTGGCTCATGTTAACCAAACCCGTGCTCGCCTGCACTTTTTTTACATCAAGCTGATGAGTTCCGAGCTGGCGCCAATGCCAAGAGGCCATGAGTTTTCGTTGTTTTAGTTTGTGTTACCCTGTTCCTGACTTGTCCAGTTATTTTACTCCTTCCTGTGTTACTTGTGCAGTGCCCTCATACTTGGTTACTTAGCGTCATGTGATATTGGAACAAGTGGGTCAGAGGATGCGGGCTAGGAGTTCTGAGTCTGCGGCAAAGAGGGCCAGGTTTGGGGAGAGCAGCTCGGATCCGACTTCGGGCGCAGGTGTTACTACCATAGCTGTTGGTGGCGAGGCTATGACATTTTTACCGAGTTTGACCCCTTCGAATTCTGGACCTATTCTCCCAACTGCAAGGGCATTAGCTCCTAAGGCTGTGCCTGTTGCCGTGGTTGGCACTATTGCGAGCAGCCCAGGGATGGGGTCGGTTCGGCTGAGAAACGTAGGTCAGATTAGTCGTGAGCTGATGGAGCTGATTTCTCAAACTGATTTGATGCGCTTTGCAGATCTCCCATTCCAAAATCACAGTTGAGAAGTGTTGCAAGCCCTTCTTGAGGTGAGCTTGCCTTTTCACGAGGTAAAAAGTGCCCTTCTTACAGTGTTCTGACTCCTGTCACCATCTTCAAGCAGCCACGAATGTTAGCGCACCTGGAAGAGAAATTTTTATTTTGAGGACTGATGTTTAGCGGAGGGCGGCTAAGCTTCAAGAGGTTCACTAGCGAAACTCGAAACTCCTAAATTGGGGTCTGACTACCGAGAAGGAGTTAGAGCAAACCCTTGATCAGCGAGCTTAGACTTTTCAGAAGTTGATTGCTAGCACATCCACCGAGGTGTCTCTGTAGGAGGAGCTTGCTCGCACCAATGAGGACCATGATGCTCGGCTTGAAGAACTTTTTGATTTGTCTGTTGCTTGGACGCTGCTGGTTGAGCAACTGGAAGAGTGTCGGGTCACTGTTATAGAACTGAATAGCTTTTTGGCTACTGAGCATCAGCTGGTGGAGGATCGGCGAAAAGAGGTCGAGAAAAGTCCGGTTGGAGGCAGCCAAGGCCTTTGTGGATGGGTTCTTTAACTTTGTCGACAAGGCGATTGAGAGGTTTCCTGACCAGAACCTTGAATAGTTTCGACCGTGGTTTGACACCCCTCCAGCTAATGGTGCTCCTGATGGCGCTTCTCCTTCTGATCAGCTTTGAAGATTATCCATTCTTGTTTCTTTTTGCTTGTTCTCCCTTTTTTTTTTTTGTAAATACTTTTTTTTGTAATGAAACTTTTCCCTTTTATGTTGAGGTAAGATGTGTTTGTTAGTGTTGTATTCATTCCTCTGCCCCATACTCCAAAAAGGCTTTGGCCTATTTTGGAGTAGTGTTGTTTTCTAGGCTACCCGCTCGCTTGGCCATGCGCACTTGCATGACTTTTGGGGAATACTACTGGCGACTTTTCGTTTCTGAAGAATCGTGCGGATGCGGGTAAATTGAATTAGCTTGGTGGATTAAATGCCTCCACCTATCTTGTGCCAATACCATTAATGTCGTCATGATTATAGAATCCTAATAGTCGTCTGTCATTCTTGTATGCTATTTATTTCCAAGTGTGTGGAAAGGAAACTTCTCATTGTACTTTACAAACCCTCTTGCTCCCTGTCCGCATTTTGCTTCGATTTCTTTCTTTAGCCTTTGAGATTCATGGCTTCTTCTCCTTCTTTACTTTTCAGGCAGCGTGCCTAGGAAGCCTTAGATGATTCCTAGTACTTTGTTTTCTTTCTTCTTTCCCTGCTTATTGTTGATGATATGGAGGGGATAGGGAGGCAGTATGACTTCCCAGAAGGTCTTACTGTTAGGGCTCCTACCATGGATGAGCCTTGTAATATTTCCTATCGTCAAGAAGTTTTCTTTTTTAAGGGCTCGTTCCAAATTAGCCTTCCCTTCCCTATACACTAGGATTTTGCTCGGGTTCTTTCCTACTTCGGATTGTGTCCTTCTTGTCTTTCTCCTGGGGGGTGGGTTGCCCTGGTGAGCTTTTTCATTTTCTGGTGTCTCTAAGGTTTTGTGGACTTCCCTACCGTCGCCCGGTTTCTTTATTTCTTCAAGCTCTCCTTTGATTTTCCTCACTTGGAGGCGATCTTACCGGCCCCTTTAATTTTTGGCCTCCCCAACTCCTCTGAGGGGTGGGCTCGGTGTTTCTTCTTTGTCTTTGGGGACTCATGGGAGTCCACTCTAAACGAAAATTATCGCGTCAAGGTTCCCTGTACTTGGAGGAACTATCGTGATGAAGCTATGTACAGAGGCAACCTACTAATCTTCGGTTAGCCGGCCTTTGCTGATGAACGTTGTGTTGACTGGGCTTATGTTGATGTTGTGTCATGCAGGTATTCCTAACCTCATCCCTGGAGACGAGTTTGAGGTCAGATTAGTGGAGCAGGCTTCCGATGTTCCGTTTTCTAAGCTCTTTATTCCTAAGAACCTGGTTCTTTTTAATATAGGGGGAGTTCGAGCAGGATTAGGTTTGAGCCCTCCTCCTTCCCTGAGTCCGATACCTCGTCTACCGAGTTTGGGGAAACCATCCCTAGTAGGAAAAGACTGAGGATCGACTTGGGTCTCCAATCGCTGCCTTCCCGTGACGCCGTGGTGGAGATCCTCATGACATGACTTGTGGAGGTTGTCGCCGAGAGGAATGTCCTGAGGAAGGAGAATTTCTGCCTTCAGGATATTAATTTCGAGTTGATTAAGGGAAACCGTAAGCTGAAAGGGATTGTTAGACGCTAAGGGAGCCCTGGGGAGAGGGTTGTGAAGTGCCCATGGTTATTTCTTCTATGTTTCTTCTATGTACCAGATGTTTGTTGTTCAAAATATGAACCCTCTCCTGGTTTGGTAATGAAATTATTAGGTTATGGATCGCGTGTCTTTGAGTAATTTTTGCGGAATAATATGTTGAAAATCTTATGGCCCTCTATGTTGGGTTACCACCTTAGGCTAAAGAGTGTTGTAGCCTCCGGGCTTTTGAGCTGACGTGCCTTGAGGCTAAGAAAGCCTGATCGATCATGAGCTTACGAGCTCTTAGGCTGAAAAACCTAAAAAATCTAAGCTTATGAGCTCCTTAAACTCTTAGGCTGAAAAGCCCTGTCGCTACGAGCTTACAAGCTCTCTTAGGCTAAAAAGCCTGGAAGATCCAAGCTTACAAGCTCTCTTAGGCTGAAAAGCATAGAAGTTCCGAGCTTATGAGCTTTCTTAGGCTGAAAAGCCTGAAAGATTCGAGCTTACGAGCTCTCTTAGGCTAAAAAGTCTGGAAGATCTGGGCTTACGAGCTCTCTTAGGCCAAAAAGCCTGAAAGTTTCGAGCTTATGAGCTCTCTTAGGCTGAAAAGCCTAGAAGTTCCGAGCTTACGAGCTCTCTTAGGCTAAAAATCCTAAAGATCTAGGCTAACGAGCTCTTTAAACTCTTTAGGCTGAAAATCCTTGTCTTCATGGTTTCTTTTTAAAAAAATTTCATTGATCCTTAAAGTGAAATTTATACAGTAGCTTCTTTTTTGTTGTTACAAAATTTTGTAGGGGATTACTGATAGTAGCGCTTCAAGTGATCTACGCTCCATGAGTGTGGGAGGTCTCTTCTTTCCTCTGTCTGTAGTTTGTAGTTTCCAGGTCAGACTATCTTTTTTACGACGTAAGGTCCTTCCCAGTTGGGATCGAGCTTGCCATGAGCCGAGTCTTTCCTGGCCGGGAGAAACTTTTTCAGCACCAAGTCCCCTGGCTTGAAACTCCTTCTCTTTACCTGCTTAATGTAGAACCTAGCGGTGTTCCTCTGATAGGAAAAAATTCGTTGCAGGGCTTCATCCCTTTTTTCATCAAGGAGGTCGAGGTTGATTAGAAATGACCTGTCGTTCTGCTAGGGGTCAAATATATCGACCCTCGCAGAGGGTACTCCAATTTTCATGGGAGCCAATGCCTCAGTCCCATATACGAGGCTAAAAGGTGTTTCGCCAGTTGTGGTTCGAACCATTGTTCAGTATGCCCACAGTACCGCTGGACGGTGATTTGCACATTGTGTTTTAGACGCTTCGAGTCTAGTTTTCAACACAAGCTTGATTGTCCTAATAGTCACCTCGGTTTGCCCATTGAATTGCGGGTGCGTGGGAGCCGAGAAGTAATTCCTGATACCAAGCTCGGCGCAGAAGCCCATGAACGCACGATTGTCAAACTATTTTCTGTTATTTGAGACAAACTCCCTGAGGACTCCGAAGTAACATACTATAGATTTCCAAACAAAGTTTTTAACCTTCTGCATCGTGATCCTGGCCAGGGGCTCGGCCTCTGCCCACTTCGTGAAGTAGACTACAACGACCATGACGAACTTGCACTGTTCGACCCCGGTGGGCAGGGGTCCCAAAATATCCAGCCCCCATTGCTCGAAGGGCCAAGGGCTTACCACGGGTGTGAGCTGCTTAGGGGCAGTGCGGCAGGTTACCGGGGATCTGGCAGGTTTGGCATTTTCTCACTATATCTTTGGCGTCTTTGGACATCGTTGGCCAAAAGTAACCTTGCTGTAGTGCCTTACTTGTCAGCGTCCTCGCTCCGATGTGGTTTCCACACATTCCTTCGTGGATTTACCTTAGGATGTAATCCGCCTCTAGTTCTGATACACATTTCATTAGGGGAAAAGAAAAACCTCGTTTGTAAAGGTTACCTTGAACTAACGTGAACCTTGCCACTCTGGACTTCAGCTTTGACGCCTCCTTTAGGTCGTTGGGGAGGATTTCGCTTTGCAGGAAAGATATAATAGGGTCTATCCACAAAGGTCTTTCTTTGACTGGCATGGTTAGGTTCTATTCGGTCAGCTCCTCCTCGAGCCATATGCTAGGCTGAGTTAGGACTTCAATTGGTGTTAGTCCGGGTATCTCCTGCTCGACCGAGGTGGCTAGCTTGGTTAGGGCTTCAGCTCGAGAGTTGGCCTCTTGGGGAACCTGGGTCAGCTCGGCCAGGATGAACTTCTTCAGTAACCTACGTACTTCTGACACGTAGAGTGCCATCTTTTCGCCTCAGGCCACGTATTCCTCTTCCACTTGTCTGACCACCAACTGTGAGTCGCTAAAGACTGTGATCTATTATGCGTCTATTGATAGTGCCAAGTTCAGGCCGGATATGAGGGCTTCATACTCTGCCTCATCGTTGGACGCCTGGAAGTCGAATCTTAAGGCATCCTCTGGGGAGGTAAGGATGAGTCCTACTCCAAACCCTTAGGCATTTGAGCCTCCGTTTACGTATAGTTTCCATGTCGGCATGTCTAAAATGCCGTCATGATCTTCATTATTCTCCTCGGACAGCGAAGTAAACTCAACAATAAAATCTGGCAGGACCTGTCCTTATATTGAGGTTCTGGGCTTGAATTTAATGTCGAATTCGCTGAGCTCTATTGCCCATTTGACGAGTTTTTCTGAGGCCTCCGACTTAGACAGGACTTGCCTCATCGGCTGGTCCGTCGGGACTTCGATGGTATGTGCCTAGAAGTAAGGCCTCAACCTTCGCGCAGTTACCAGGAGAGTTAACACGAGCTTCTCCATCTTGGGTATCTTTCTTTGGCTCCACGGAGAGCTTTGCTGCAAAGTAAACTAGCTTTTGAATTCTCTCTTTGTCCTTCAAAAGGGTGGCACTGACCAAGAATTATGACACGGCTAAGTAGAGGGTCAAGACCTCTTCTTCCAGAGGACTCACCATCACGGGCAGGGAGGCCAAGTAATCCTTAAGGCCCTGGAAGACTTCTTCGCATTTCTCGTCCCATTAAAATGTCGTCTTCAAGACCTTGAAGAATGGCTAACATTTGTCACTAGAGCGCTAGACGAACCTGCTGAGCACAGTTATCCTTCTGGGTAGGCGCTGTATTTCCCGGGTGTTGGTGGGAGGTTTCATCTCAAGCACAACTTTTACCTTCTCGGGATTCGCTTTAATACCTCTGCTGTTCACTATGAATCCCAGGAACTTTCCTGCTGACACTCTGAAGACGCATTTTATCGAGTTAAGCTTCATTCCGTACTGGCACATAATGTTGAAGGATTCTCCGAGGTGGTGGATGTGAGATTTCGCTTTAAGAGATTTAATGAGCATGTCGTCTATGTATACCTCCATGGTCGAGCCAAGCTTCTCGCAGAACATCCTATTGACTAGCCTCTGGTAGGTGGCCCCGGTATTCTTTAGCCTAAAGGGCATAACCTAGTAACAGTAGGTTCCCTGCACGGTGACAAACGACGTCTTCTCTTGGTCGTTCGGTTCCATCCTGATTTGATTGTAGCCTGAAAAAGCGTCCATGAAACTGACAAGCTAGTGGTCAGCGGTTGCGTTAACTATCAGGTCGATCCTTGGTAAGGAAAAATTGTCCTTGGGGTATGCTTGGTTTAGGTTGGTGAAGTCGATGTAGAGACGTCATTTGCCATTCACCTTTTTGACGAGCACGACATTCGCCAGCTAGGTCGGATAGTCCACTTCCCTGATGGCTTTGGCCCGCAGCAGTTTGGCCACCTCCTTATTTATGGCCTTCTGCCTCTCCGACGTAAACCTCCTCATTTATGGCCTTCTGCTTCCCTGATGGGCTTGCAGACCGGATCGACATTAAGTCGGTGTACGATAATCGTAGGATTTATCCCCTCCACATCCTCTTGTTTCTAGGCGAAAACGTCTGCGTTCTCTTTCAGGAATGAGATGAGCCTTTCCTTGATGAGTTGGAACAACATAGACCCGATGAAGACCACGTGTCCTGAGTCTTCGTCCAATTGCACGGACTCCAATTGCTCTATGGGCATGGGTCTAGTCTCCAGCTCGTCTCTCATGTCTAAGTCTTCAAGCTTTACGAATTCTACTTCTTTTTGTCTCATTGATGCCACATAACATTCTCTGGCGAGGCGTTGGTATCCCCTGACCATGCCTATTCCATTCTCGGTGGAAAACTTCATCACCAGATGACATGTAGAGGCTATTGCTTTGACAGAGTTGAGAAACGGTCTTCCTAACAGGATGTTTGAAGCTGATGGGGCATCTGTCACGAGGAAGCGAATGGTGGTCATAACTTGGTAGGGTTGATCCCCTACGGTGAGGACCAACTAGATCGAGCCGACTGGCATGACTCTTTCACCCAAGAAACCTAGGAGATGGGTTTTAAAGGGTTCGAGCCTTGACTTTTCAATGTCGAGTTGGTTAAAAGCCGATAAGAAAATGATGTCAGCCGAGCTTCCGTTGTCGATGAACACTTGATGCACGGTTTTATTTGTGATGATTGCCTTTATGACCAAGGGGTCATCGTGTGTATGTTAGCATCCCTCGAGATCTGCATCTGAAAATGTGATCTCCAATTCTCGATGAGACCTGGACTTCGAGGACATATTCTGATCGAGCCCTTCGAGTGTGCGCCTTTTGATTTGAGCTGGATTCTCCTCCCCTTGCGAATCCTCCTAAGATGACGCGGACTTCGCCCATAGCCTGCTAGTGTTGCCGAGGAGGCACGGTGGCAACTCGATCTTCCCATCCTTGATTATGCTGAGCTCCTCATTCCCTTGCCACGTAGTGGCGTAGGTGGCCCCTCTGGATCAAATGCTATATTTCCCTCTTATGCTGGATGTAGTCGTTCGTTTCGTGGCCCATGTCCTTATGGAACTCGTAGTACTTGGAGGCATCCCGCCTACTGGGGTCGGATTTCATCTAGGGTAGCCACTTGATGAACCTTTTGTTCTGAACCTCGTGGAGGACCTGGGCGATCGAGGTGACTAGTGGTGGGAGTCACGCTGGGCGTATCGCAGTTGTAGTTTTTGTAAAGGGGGCCCAGGTGGTCTCGAACGTTGCCTCTCCTCTTAGGCGAGGGCTCCATTCTTCTTCTCAGTGAACGATCTCGTCTGGGGGATCGGTCATATTTTCTCTCTTTCCGGGGACTACGGTCCCTTGTCTTCTTGTCTCCCTCAACTGGTACTGAGCTCCTTTTCAGGTGGAGTGCTTCTTCACTGTTGATGTATTTCTTAGCTTTTGCTAGTACCTCGGTCATGGTGGCTTGAGGGTTCTTTACTATCAAAAAGAGAAGATTCTTAGACTATACTCCAAGTTCTGACACAAAGGTAGTCAGTGCGAACTTGTCATCTACACTTTTCACCCTTAAGCATTCCTGGTTAAAACGTTGCACATAACTTTAGAGGGACTCGTTGGGTCCCTGTTTAACGCTTCGAAGATGGTAGGATAGTTTCCTGTACGTCCCCGCCCCTATAACGTGCGACACGAACTGTATGGATAATTCTCTAAAGGAAGAGATTCACGTGGGCTGCAGTCTATTCAACCAGGCTATTGCCAACCCGTTGAGGGTGATGGCAAAAGCCCAGCAACATATTGGATTCGGATAGTCTTGCAGTTCCATCTGATTCTTGTAAGAGTTCAAATGATCAACTGGATCTTTGGTCCCATCGAACGCCTCTATCGACTGAGTCCAGTACTTCTGGGGGCGAGGGAAGTGAAGGACCTTTGGTGTGAATGACGATTCAGTCTACTGGACCAGAGCGTCCATGGTTTCTGGGGCCTTCCCCTTCACCACTTCTTTCATGTTGCCCAGCTCTCGCTGGAGCTCACGAAGCTTTTGTCCTAACATATGATCCATGGAATCCCATAGGAGATGAGGTCTATCTTCTTGGTAAGTGGCTCTTGCACAATTGTGGGCCTTGTCTTCGTCGTGCTCCTCCGGGTGCCTTCTCCGGTGATTCTACCCAGAGTGGCTATGCTTAGAGGTCTGTGACTCCATTAGGCGGAGCCTGGCACTCCTGAGAG
This sequence comes from Ilex asprella, assembly GCA_023539305.1. Lineage (NCBI taxonomy): Eukaryota > Viridiplantae > Streptophyta > Magnoliopsida > Aquifoliales > Aquifoliaceae > Ilex > Ilex asprella. Next base: position 28,137,051 of record CM042189.1, read on the forward strand.
GGGACGTCGTGTTCTACTGGGGGTGGAGGAGGTTTCTGAAGTGCTGGTTGGACCTGAGGGAACTGATGTGTTTGTATCCACTTCATTCGCTCCTGGTTCTGCTTCATCAGTTGCATCGTGGTTCGATGTTAGGCCTCCAGCTTATTAGGTAGGGGAGGTTTGGCGTTGGGGGATGGCCCTCAATGTCTATCTCCGGGAAGGAGTTGTTTTCCGACAAGTTTTGATGAACTTGGGGATTGGTGTGAGATCTACTCATATTTCGAATTGAGACCATCAAACTAAAAACTCAAAGGAGAATGATGAAAACGTTTCCGACAGACGGCCCCAAGCCCAATCGAAGGGGTGATAACGGGGTGACTATTTAATCGTCTGGATGATAAGATAGCCTACAAAAAATAAAAAGCACGGAATGTTTAAGTGGTTCACCTCAACTGTTGAGCTGAGGCTACATCCATTGTAATGTGGTCTCTTGCCCCTTGAGGCTGGTATATTGATATCTTGGAGGTTACAATCAGGTTATAGGCACAGGGCCTTTACAAGGGTTTATACTTTGCTTGATGTGCCTTTTCTGGGGTCGGGGAATGCTTTGTGATGGGTGATGAAGATGGAGCGCCCCCATTAGGTCGAACACTGTTTCATTTATATCTATCGTTCCTCTAGGATTCTTGATGGCCTTTTCTAACTCCTTGCCGATCCTGTGGGGACCTGTCCACGTCCTGCCAAAGCCTGTGTTTGTTGGCGCTACTACGCCCCCGATCTCTGGATCGTCCCCCCCACTAATCTCTGCCATCGGGAGGGTGCGATTGTCATAGGTTTCAGAGGTGGCCCTCTTGTCATTTGGACACGTGGCTTAGCGGGATGAGCCTAGACTAGAGTTTGACTTCTCCTTCCTAGGCTACGTTTTGGCTTGGACTGGACCGCTGGTCCCCTGGAGCAGTTGGGTCTCGCTCCTTCTAGCTTTTGATATGAGCTTACTAGGGATGCTTCCTTTTGGACCACTTAACCAGATTGGGTGTTCTGGGCCCATAGGCGGCCCATACTCAGAATTCAGCCTATTCCATATATAAATTTGACTCTTTCGCTCTTAACTTTTTTTGAAAATTTATGCTCTCGCTCTCGCTTTCGCTTTCGCACCCATTTACGCTCTGTGTGATCTAGAATAGGACCTCTATTTATCAAACTTATAAGCAAAGAAAACCATAATCAAAAAATGATATAAATAAATGAGAAAATTGAATAGATACCCATGAAATGTGCCACTCTTTAAATTTGGTCCTGTCCACTTAAGTTTGTTTCAATTTTAATCTCAAAGTTTAAAACCATAGCAGTCAACCGCTTCTATCCAAATTGAAAGAAGTGTATTGGGCTTTTGCCAAAGATTTAAGAGGAGAATTGCATGGAAATGACTGTGACAATGGTTTTAAAAGTTTGTAAGTAAAATTGAGATTAACTCAATCCACCCAATGACTTTCATAGAAAATCCCATATGGCATAGAATAGCAATGATAAAATCTCATCTAACATTGTCAAAGGCTTTCATGATATCAACTTTCACAGTAAATCTTGCATTGCCTCTATTAGAGTGATAGTTCCGGAGAAGTTCTTGGGAGAGCAAGATGTTATCTGAAATGTTTCTATTTTTAATGAATGCAGATTGAGATTTATCAATAAGCTCAAGGAGAACCACTTTAACTCTATTAGCTATAATCTTCGAAATACACTTGTAGATGGTTGAGCAGTATGATATAAGTCTATAGTCGGATAATTTTATGGGGTTGGAAACTTTTGGGACGAGGGTAATAATGGTAGAGTTCACCTCTTTAAATAATGTCCCAGAACTAAAAAATGAGAGGATGGTATTTGTTACTTCGTTCTTAATAATATGCCAAGCCTTCTTAAAAAAACAAGTTAGGTAGCCATCAGGACCAAGGGCTTTGCCATCTTTCATATAGAACATGCTTTGTTTGACTTCTTCTCTTTTGACATTCTACACTGTAGAGTCTACTTGTGCTTGTGTGATGTTGTTACTGATGAAACTTCTTACCTATTGCATGTTCAAACCAAATGGGGAAGAGGGAGAGCCAAGCAGCAATTTGTAATACTGGACCACCTCATTCTTGATGTCTTCCAAATCATCAGTTCTAGTTGCATCTTCTTTTTGAATAATAGTGAGCCTTTTGTGGATTCTCTGTTTGCCTATGGATTTAAAGAAAAAAACCAGAATTTTGATCACCAAGGTTTAGCCACTAGATCCTTGATTTTTGCTTTATGAAGCTCTCCTTTGCTTCCCTAAGCTCTATGTACTGCTGGAGCTTTTCTTTCTCACTGATCCATAGTGCTTGGTTATTTGGATTTCTATCAGCCATTTTTGAATATCTTCAAGAGCTCGCTTGACATCCAAAACTCTTTCAGAAAGATTACTATAATTCCTCTTATTTACATCTTTCAGCTCTTTCTTTAGTAACTACAATTTTTGACATACTTTGAACATTTGAGTGCCTCTCAGCGGAGTATTCCAAACTCTGAAAATAGTGGGAAAAAATCTTGATGTTTCGTCCAAAAGTCAAAGAATTTAAAGGGTCTCCTCACCCAAGGAAGTCTAGCTCCTAGTCTTACCAGCACAATAGAATGATCAGAAACTCCAAGGGTAAGGAACTCAGCCTCCGAGACAAGAAAAGTTCTCCCCATACCTCATTTACTAACACTCAGTCTAGTATACAAGCAATTATACCCCCATCAAACTGCTTGTTACACCAGGTATATTGAATGCCAGAGTACTCGAGGTCCTCTAGTTCAGTCTTGAAAAGATAGTTACAAAAATCACCTGATCCTTTGGCTACTCAATTGGGTAAGTTTACTTATCATTGGAGATGTAGTGTGGAGGGGATCTCTTATCTTTGTTTTGATGATGACCTTATGATTTTCAGCAAAGGCAAAATTGAGTCAATTAGAGCCATCAAGGAGGTGTTGCTGGTTTTTGAAGAGTTCTCTGGACTAAAGCCAAACCCTAATAAATGCCACGTCTTTTTTTTCCTGGAGTCAATGATGCTACAAAAATTGACATTCTTCAAGAATTAGGATATAGTGAAGGAGAATTGACAATTCGATATACGGGGGTGCCACTTATAAGTACTAAGCTTAGGGCCATTGATTGTCAAGCTCTTGTTGAAAAAAATCACTGCCAGAATAAATTCATGGAGTTGCAAATTTCTATCATATGTTGGTAGAGTCCATTTGATTACTTCTATACTTTTCTCTATTCAGGTTTATTGGTCTTCTATTTTCATCATTCTGAAGAATGTAATAACCAAAGTTGAACAAATCTTGAGAAGATTTCTTTGTTAGGAACTAGGCTCAAGGCCAGTGGGGCTAAGATTGTTTGGAAAAATGTTTGTTTGCCTAAAAGTGAGGGAGGGCTTGGAATAAAGAACATGGAGCATTGGAACAAGGCTGCAATCATGAGATTTCTCTAGAACATCGTCACTAATTATCCTCATTCTCTATGGGTGAAGTGGGCTGAGACTTACCTTTTAAGAGGACGAAGTTTCTGGAGTGTCAAAATTCCATAAAACTCCTCATGGGCTTGGAGAAAAATTCTCAGGCTCAAAACTGAGTTTCTCACACTTATCAAGTTCAACATAGAAAATGGGAGATCCACCTACCTCTGGTATGACCCTTGGCATCTTTTGGGTCATATCCATTAATTGATTGGGGAGACAACTATTGATCATTCTGGGTTAGGAAGGAATGTTAAAGTCAATAGCATTTTTTATCAATGGTGATTGGTCTTGCCCAATAAGTCCTAATGGTGCTTTTCTTCAGTTGCAGAGAGAAACTCCCCCTAACTTCAAGCCTAACTTGAGCAGGGAGGATCATGTGCAATGGATTCCTTCAAACATTTTCCATTACAATGTTAAATTTGCTTGGGAAGCCCTTAGAGATAAAGGATAATTTCAAGAATGGTCCAAGGTGGTCTGGTACTCGGGTGCTATACCAGGTTATAGTTTTATTCTCTAGTTAGCAGTGCAACAAAGATTGGCTACCAATGATAAGCTCTTCAATTATGGCCTTTTGCAATCAACGCAATGCATTTTTTGTAGGAGTTCCATTGAAACCCATGAGCACCTTTTCTTCGAGTGTTCTTTTACTTTAAGAATCTGGACCTCTATTCAAATAAAATGTAATCTTCAATGGCCTCACTTGAGTTGGCCTGGAACTATCCAATGATGTACCATAAACTTATATGGTAAGAGCTTGCAAAAGCTTACAGGTAAATTGATTCTCTCATCTTCTGTCTATGTTGTGTGGAAAGAAAGGAATTGTTGGTTATTTAGAAACTCCTTCAAAGATGTTGGCACTGTGTACAAAAAGGTTATCGATAACATCAAGCTCAAACTTCATCTAAGCAGAGGATATCAGAGATCTCCCTAAAATTTATGGATTCAAAGAGAATGAGTTCTTCCAGAGACTATATTTGAACCCCCTTGAACTGTTTGTGATTACTACATCAAACTTTGGATGCTTGTTTTTCTACTTTGTTCTGCTTCTGGGATTTGTTACCTTTGGGTTTGTTACTTTCTCTTCCCTTCATTTCTTTGGTTTATAGCTATGTTATTTTGTGTCCTTGTTGGAGGAAATTCCCTGGGTTTTGTGATGATATCGTGACTTGCTCTATTGTTCTGAATGTTCTCATGGTTGTTGTTTTTTATGTGGGCTTGTCTGAATGGAAGAGCTGCTGCTGCTCTGAGCTTTGCTGGAGCCCGGTTCCACCTATGAGGCTTTTTGTTTGATATGGGTGCCTCCTGTTGCTTTCTTTCTTGCTGATGCTTGGACTGGAGGATCAATTTATATCATTTATTTTTGGTCATTCAAGGAAGAAAATGCAAATATCTGAGTGCTAGTTGATGGTAATGCTTGAGGCTGATTCTCCTTTTTTTTCTATCATCCTTAAGTCTGTTGGTGTTACTGGCTGCTTCCTCTTTCCTATCTATACTGGATGGCTTTTGTTCAAGCTTCTGCTCACATTTGAAGCTCAGATAAGCTTCTGTTTTGTACACTTTTTTTAATTCAATCTTTTTGGATTTTGTAATCGTTTTATTTTATTTTGCTGCTGGGATGGATGATATTTTTCTATCTTGTTCAGAAGATCAACCATCCCATGGAATCACCTTGTAAATTTTCTTTGGTTTTTTAATGAATTCATCTTACTTACCAAATTTTTTTTTGAGATTAACTGAGGTTTAAATGACAAATTAAAACAAGTTAGTTCAACGGACGTCTATGTAATTTATCCTTAACTGAGTAGCCAAGTATGAGATGAAAACCTGAAAAAGTACTGGTATTTTATGGACAAAGAGCATGAAATTTTGAGTTTTGTATTGGTTAAATCTTAAAGACTAGTAACTAGTTATTCCTTAATCCTTCACACTTCTTTAGATCATTCTTGCTAAAATATCAAGAACAGCATAAAATTTTGTTTATCTCATAAAATTTTATTTTCCCTTCAATTTTCTTGAACTTTGGAAGAATACAACCATGGTAGTTTTTCCAGAAAAAAATGTTGGAATTTAGAGGACTATCACACACTCACAAAAAATAATAATGGAAGAGACTATTGAAGATAGAAAGAACTCTTTTTATTCACTCATATTCAAATGGATGTATTACATAAGATATATATAGACTCTCATATATAACATAGACATATAAAATAACCCCCACTACATAATGCAATAATAAAAATAATAAAGACTTCACTCCTCCATTACTTTGTCCCCCACTAATGTCAAATTGATGACCCACTAATACAAAAAGCTAAATGCATAAAAATAACTCCTAGAACATGAAAAGTCATGTTTATTATTTTTTTCAACACCCCCTTTTAAACATGATTTTTCTTCTCAACTCCAAGCAAACTTCTCAATTTGCAAAAGACTTCCTCTTTGAAGGTCTTAGTGAAAATATCGGCAATTTGATCTTGAGACTTCACAAACTTGAGCTTCACCTCTTTCTTGGTCATATACTCTCTAATGAAATGGAACCTTGTGTCAATATGCTTACTACGATCATGAACCACCGGATTCTTTGCCAACGCTAGTGCCGATATGTTGTCAATGAAGATCTCTGTTGATTCTTCTTGAGGCAAATGAAGCTCATTCAATAAATTTCTAAGCCAAATGGCTTGATAAACACATGATGTAGCCGCCGCATACTCGGCTTCACAAGTCAAAAGAGTCACAATGGGTTGCTTCTTTGAACTCCAAGCAAATGCGGTATCTCCCATGAAAAAAGCATACCCGATAGTACTTTTTTTATCAGCCATATCTCTGGCCCAATCATTGTCATAATAACCCACAAGCTTGGAATTGTTAGAACAAGAATATAACAACCCATAATCAAGTGTACCTTTAATGTAGCTAAGAATTCTTTTCGCCACCTTCAAATGGGTCATGGTAGGAGCTTCCATATAGCGACTTATAAGACCAACACCAAAAAGAATATCCGGCCTTGTGCATGTTAAGTACCTCAAGCTTCCCACTAGGCTTTTGAAATGGGTGGAATCCACATGCTCTCCATCTTCATATTTTGACAATTTACACCACATTTAACGGGGTGTGCATACCGGCTTATAATCTTGCATCTTGAATTTTGCCAAAATTTCTTTAGCATAACCTTCTTGAAAGATGAAAATACCTTCTTTCATTTGCTTCACTTCAATGCCAAGGTAGTATGACATAAGCCCAATGTCGGTCATCTCAAATTCTTTAGTCATGGCTCTCTTGAAATCTTCAAACATTCTTGGACAATTTCCTGTGAAGATCAAGTCATCCACATACAAACAAGCATAAAGTATATCACCATTATCATTCACCCTTGCATAAAGGACATGTTCATGGAGACACTTGGTGAAATTATTTGCTTGAAAGTACTTGTCAAGTCTACTATTGCAAGCCCTTGGTGCTTGCTTCAAACCATACAAAGCCTTTTTTAATTTCAAGACTTTCTCTCCTTGCCATTTCACAACATAACCCAAGGGTTGTTTAACATACACATCTTCATCAAGAAAACCATTCAAAAAAGTGGATTTTACATCCATTTGATGAATTTTCTAATCATTTAGAGCAGCTAAAGAAATAATCAATCTAATTGTTTCCAAACGAGCAACGGGTGCAAATACATCATCATAGTCAATACCCGGTCTTTGACTATAGCCTTTTGCAACCAACCTTGCTTTGTACCTCTCCACTTCACCATTGGCATTTTTCTTTGTCTTGTACACCCACTTCACTCCAATGGCCTGTTGTCCTCTAGGGAGTGTGTCAAGTTCCCATGTTTCATTTCTTTCAATAGCTTCAATTTCTTCATTCATGACACTCCTTCACTTCTTGTCTTGTGCCACTTTCTCATAGCCTATGGAATCACAATCAGCAAATAGGCAAAACAGTGTTAGATCACTAAATCTTTGACTTACCTCTTTGGTTTCTTTATAGATATCTCGAAGACTCCTCATGCGAGGTGGCTTTTCACTTGAACTTGCTTCGGATGATGATGGATATGTTTTCACATTGGTGGGTGATGTTGGTTATGGTGAAGGAGAATAAAAGGGCTGCTCCATGATCTCATTGGGTTCCTCATCTTCTTCAAAGAATGGGAAAAAATCATAGTCTTCTTATGGAGTGTTCCAATCCCATTCATCTTTTTCATCAAACTCAACATCTCTACTAATGATTATCTTGTTATTACTTGGGTTGTAAAGTTTGTAACCTTTGCTTCTTGAATCATAGCCAATGAATACAAACTTTTCACTCTTGTCATCTACTTTGATCCGTTTCTCATCCGGCACATGTGCATAGCATACACTTCCAAATACCCGCAAATGAGAAACATTTGGTTTGATTCCTCCCTATGCTTCTTGTGGTGTTTTGTCTTGAACACTTTTAGTAGGACATCGACTTAACAAGTAGATGGCACAATCAATAGCTTCCGCCCAAAACTCCTTAGACATTTTTTTACTCTTCAACATTCTCCAAGCCATGTCAAGAATGGTTCGGTTCTTCCTTTCGGCAACACCATTTTGTTGTGGTGATCTTTGAATTCATTTGATGTGAATTCACCTCCTTTATCGGATCTAATTTCCTTAACTTCATACCCACTTTATTTTTCAATCAAAGTCTTAAACTTTTTGAAAACACCAAACACCTCTAATTTTTGTTTTAAAAAATAAATCCACGTTTTTCGGCTAAAATCATCAATAAAGAGAAGAAAATACCGGTTCTTACCAAATGATGGTGGGTCTATAGGGCTGCAAACATCCGAGTGAATAAGTTGAAGTGTGACACCCCAAAATCCGGGGGTCCGTTGATTACCTATCAACCCGCAGAATACCCATGGATACCGAGTAACTCGACATCGTGCCATTATGCCCCTTTTATCGGGGTCCATAATTGAACAAAAATTGGGCAGAGTCTCCTTTGTAAGGGAAGCTCTACCCAAAACACAACCTGTGCATCATATAATAACAAGACTCATCTGAGGTCCAATATTCAACTATGACCACACCGGGTCCATTTATCCTTACTCATATAAAACATGCACAGTTATATTTAAACAGTCCATATAAACTCTATTATAATTCCTTTACACATTACATGCCAAAATTTAATTACAAGTCTAATTTTACAAAAGAAATAGATTGAAAGCCACAAGTCGACTTTTCTTCCTTAAGTACCCGAGTGAGTGTCGTCCATAGGCGTATAACCCGTATCTGAAATATTTTCCAGTATAGGGTGAACCAACGCCCAGTAGAGTATATCCTACAAGGGCTACTCCCTACCCTAGATGCATATGCAATGTGTATATACAACAAACAATATTTAACAATCATTCCATACAAGAATATGCTTTCAATATTGGAATGCAACCATGTCATGTCATGAAATGAGATGATACTCACTTATGTACTTAAACCCAAATCCTCGCCGACTTCCACAACACAATGCAATTCCAATGTGTAATGACCCATCTTTGACGGAAATACATCCAATGATCGCTTTGAATAAAAATCATGCGTTTTATAAATTAGATTATTATTGGATGGTACTCATTGAATGAGTATTTTTATTAATCAAAATCTTGTGTCTTGTTGGGCAACGGATTTTGGTATTTCAACCACCGGTTCCGTAAACACTAGCACTTTTCTAAAATTTCACCACCGAAAAGTGCCTGAACCATATGACCGGGTTTTGTACCCGAAGGAGAGTCTAGCCCTGCTTGCTATACCCGACACAAGTTTTCCACTGCAATCATGTGACTCAAAGGGGATCTTTGATCCACCTTTTTCCGAGTCCACATACCGACCACCAAACAAGGTGTTTGATTAACCATGCATACCACACACCCACACTCATGACTTATGCCCATGAATGTGATACTAAAGTCATGCCCAACATGCAATGAATGTCAAATGGACAACTTAAACAACATATCAATATGTATCATGGACAATTATATCATGTGCATATAATCTCTATAATTTTATCACAATGTCAAAACATTAACTAACATGTATCAATATTTATATTCAACACAATTGACAAGCATGTTATTATATAATCTATTCCAATAACACACTTAATCACAAAGTCAAAATATAACACAAGTATGGATATACATTGACCATGCAAAACATACTTAATTTTTACCTAGACATTTAATCAAACACATTCAAGGCACTCAAGTCATGTAATCACAGAACACATTCTAAGTCACCACAAAGCCCAAGAAATCACATTAAGTGATTTCTAGTCAACATTTCCACATAATACCAAGTCTCAAGAAAATTACATAGGTAACTTCCATATACCAAACTTAAACTAGAAATTGGTCTAGGCCAAATTCCATACTCATTCCATAATACATCTTAGGTAAGAAATAAACCCAAGTACGAGAAACCCTACCTTAATAGAAGTGTAAGATGAGTGTAGAAAGCCTCAAGAACCCTTCCTCTCTTGTTCAGTTTTAATGTCACATGTAGGGTTATTTTCCAACTAAGCGTAGTTGTTTAGTATCTTTGAACATTCTGCAGGTAACCTTCATGAATTAAAACAATTCTAACTCTAGTTATTAAAATCCAATTCTAAAAAAATATGTGGGAGATTAACATAGACTCATAGGAATTATCACTCACCAAAAATCACTATTTTTGAACACTAAATACATGTTCCAAGTAACTCTTAAACTAAGTGTAAGTTACAGAATTTTCAAGTTCCAGCAGGTCATAATCATCTTTAGAAATTCACCACAAATTGAGTTTTCATCCTTTTGGAATGAGACCAAAGCCAAAATAACCCTTTATGAATCTATTTCAAACTCTAAAAGTTTAAGATTCATAAAAGAACTATAACTCATAAAACCAATTGTGAAACTACATGTTGTCCAGATTTTTCAGATCAGTTTCTATAGGCTAGGGCTAACTTTAAAAAATCACCAAAAATGGTATTTATCTCCATTTTACTTGAAACAAAAACCAAAAGAACCATTTTTCAGTATATATTATAACCTAAAAATTCCAGAATTATTAAATAGTATTATCTTATGAAATGAATAAGAAACTCACCTACTGTCCAGAATTGATAGCATCACTTCTTCTTCTTCCTTTCGGTTTGAGCTCAAGAAAAATACCCACCAAGACTTGTTTTTTCCAAAATCTCACCCTTATATCTTTGGTGAAATTCATTTTTCTTGGTACGTATGCGTAGCCCTCGTCGAGGAGATGAATTTTAATTCTTGGTTCGACGAATTCTAACCGACGAAACTCTGGGAATCGACGGAAAAAGCTTGAACAACCAAGGTTTTCTCTCTTCTCTCCCTAAGGCCGGCCAAAGAGGGTTGAAATGAAGATATTTGTGCTAAAAAGCTGATTTTAGCTCCTATTTATAATTTTAAATATTTGGCTCTAATCGCGCCACACGTCCCACTCTTTCTCGAGTCCGTTTTCACCCCGAAATGATTTATTACATTACATGTTAAGTTCAAATTAATCTTATTTGAAATTTTAAACAATTATAATTAAATTTTAAGTTTTTCATTTTTAGGGGCCTTCGTGAGGTCATGCGCCACCTAGCCGCCTCGAACGACATGTAAAAAATTCGACTTATCTCGGAATTTGACGAAATTTGACAAGGTGGCTATATTCTGCAATACGAGTCCAACGGCGAGTTCGTTGTGTCATACGAGGTCTAGAGAACACGTATTTTAATTTTCACTTTATAGTGATAAATTACCATTTTACCCTTTTTCGAAAAAAATTAAATTATCTCGGATTTTACATGAAGTGGTTTGGTTGCTCGTAAAATGGATTCTTTGGAAAAGCTCTTTCTAGCTTGCTTTCCAATTAGACATCCTTCACAAAATTTATCTGAGTGATTGATAGAAGGCAATCCTTTAACCATCTTCTTTCTAGACAACAAGGTTAGTCCTCCAAAATTCAAGTGTCCAAATCTCAAGTGCCTTAACCAAGAAGAATTCTTAACACATTCTTTCAAGCATTTTGCCACATCACTTTAAATATTTAATAAAAACATTCTATTTCTTGTCATTGAAAATTTAGCAACCAAAATATCGTTTCCATATCTTATTAAAAAATTATGATTTTTCATGTAAACATCATAACCTTTCTCTAAGAGTTGTCCCAAGCTCAAAATATTATTTTTCATGTTTGACACATAAAAAATATTAGAAATAACTTGGTATCTTCCATCCTTCAAATGAATCAAAATATTACCTCTTTTCATTACTGGAATTTGAGAAGAATCTCCAAAAGTGATTTTTCCACTTACTGATTCATCAAGCTCCACAAACATCTCTTTGTTTTCACACATATAATTACTTGCACCGGAGTCAAGGTATCACGCGTTCTTGTCTCCTTTTTGCTCTTCTTTGTATGCTAACAACAAGGTCGGTTCTACCTCTTCAACTTTATCTTCAACAATGTGTGCTCTTTCTTCCACAAAATCATTTCTACACTCGAAAGCAAAATGGTCATATCGATGAAAATTATAACATTGAATATGAGATTTGTTATACCTCCCTCCATATGACTTTGAATTGTTGCCTCTTCCACGTCCTCTTCCACGATGTGATTTTTGACCTTTTTCTTCTTTGTTGGACGCATTTTGACCAAAGTTTTCTCCTCTACCTCGATCACGTCAACCGCGACCTCCACGTCCACGTCTCCGCCCTCTACTTCTTTGACTTTCATCTTGCCTTCTTTTTTTTTTCTTTGAAAGGAAGCTTGGTTTGTAGCACTTGTTTTAACGACTCTTGTTTCTTCTTGCCTAGCCGTTTTTCATGGGCTAACAACGATCCCATGAGTTCGTCAATCGTCATTGTATATAAATCTTTAGACTCTTCAATGGCTACCGCAATGTAGTCAAACTTGGGGTCCAATGAACGGAGGATTTTTTCTATCACCCGGGTATTGTCATAGTGATCATCACCATAAGTTCTCAAATTATTCACAACCACCAAGATTCTTGTGAAATAATCTGAAATTAATTCGGATTCCTTCATAAGTAAAGCCTCAAATTCACCTCGAAGAGTTTGGAGGCGAACTTTTTTGACTTTTTCCATTCCACTATGATCGATTTTCAGAACATCCCATGTTTGCTGGGATGTGGTTGCACTAGCAACCTTCTATAACATAGCATCATCCAAGCATTGATGGATGAGTGAAAAAGCCTTTTGATCCTTCTTCTTTGTAGCTTGTAAGACTTCCTTTTGGGCTTGACTTAAGGAAACTTCCTCTTGCGGTGCTGTGTAACCAATTGTTACAATCTCCCATAAGTCTTGAGATCTAAGAATTTTCTTCATGCAGATACACCAATTCTCATAGTTATCTTTGGTGAATCAAGTCATTTGAAATGAAAGATTTTCATTCGATATCTCTCGCTTTCTTTTTTCAACACTCAAGCCTAGCTCTGATATCACTTTGTTGGAATCTGGAGGACTATCACACACTCACAAAAAATAATAATGGAAGAGACTATTGAAGATAGAAAAAACTCTTTTTATTCACTCATATTCAAATTGATGTATTACATAAGGTATATATAGACTCTCATATATAACATATGACATACAAAATAACCCCCACTACATAATACAATAATAAAAATAATAAAGACTCCACTTCTTCATTACTTGGAGAATTAAAATGCCACAATTATTTTGTCCCCCACTAATATCAAATTGATGACCCACTAATACAAGAAACTAAATGCATAAAAATAACTCTTAGAACATGAAAAGTCATGTTTATTATTTTTTCAAACATAAAAAAAAGACTTCACAATTTAAGAGAATGATCATAGCGTTGACCACGTAGCTTCCAAGATAGTTATTTGCTGAAATTAATCTTCTTTGATCAGTGCTTTGCAGGAAGATTGCTCTTTGAAACCTCAGAAAACAGTAACTCTAGGTCGTCCTTCATGTCTTGTGTCTCTTGGTCATGTGGCTCCTCAATATGGTTTGTTGATGCTATCTCCTTGTTCTTTCCCCAGAGAACCCCATATAGTCCCATAACAATTAAGACAGACCCTACAACACTGAACCCAACCACAACAAAAGATTCATTATCCGAAATATGACATAAATTGATCCGGATTATAGAACGAAAATATAACTTCATTTTGATCCTTCAGTATTCAATCACTTTCCGCAAATCCAATTGGAGCTGCTTTATTCATGTGGGTTCCATATCAATTTACGACGGATCGAGTTATAGTTAAGAAAATGTTGTATTGCAGTGGATTATAATCTTTATGACACAATAAACTTATAAATTACTAGCTTTTTAAATGAGGTGAAATAACAACATTCATTAATCAACCTTGGGCTAATTTTTGAAAAAAAAAAAACTAAATTGAGATTCCGCATGCAAAATTCATAATTTATTGAAACAATCATGTACTTACGTTCCCACGAATAATTTCTCCTGAAGTAAAACCCAACTGAGGATAGCAACAATGACAAGCAACAAGGGGCTGAACACTGAGACATAGAGAGGACCCTTCCTTTCGATACACCAAGACATAAGGCAAAATGCCATTGCAGAACAAACAATACCCTGAAATCACAAAAAGGTTTTTGTGTAAATCATAATTTTATTAGCAAGAATAACTAAAATTAATTTAACACTCACAAAAAGTTGTTTTACTTCCCCTATACATCCGTTTAGTAAACAACAAGCAAAAGAGGACACTCATGGGCAAAAAAAAAAAAAAAACCACCAAAAGAGGACACTGAATAATAACACTTTTAACCCCTTCACTTATGCTTATGCCCGTGTCTCTGGTTGGCTTCTCAATTGTAATGTTTCTTAAATTATACCGGCTACTATAGTTATCGGTTTTAATTATCATGCCCCACTTGCAGATGTCCATTATAACTAGAGAGAGAGAGAGGGAGTTGTGCTACTTTACCTCTCAACTATTTGATTTTATTCAATTTGTCCAAAAACAGTAATGCTACACTGACCAAATTTAAAGCCCAAATGACATAGAAGCATATTATTTAAAGTTTTTATTGGAACTCAAATAACATGACACCAAATAAAAAAATTCAATTCATCTGTCATGTCATTTGAACTTTAAATTTGATCCCAAAACTTGACCAGTGTAGTATTACTCGTCCAAAAAACAAGGTGGCTCAATTCAAAGTTGCCACTGGCTGTGTATTGGATCCTAATAACTTTAACATATTTTATGAATGATACTTACAGCATAAACACTAGAAACAGCTCGGATGCTAGGACTCAATGCCCATGCCGATGCCTCACGCTTAACCCCAAAGCCAATAATCACACATTGAAAGCTGGCCATTAAACACATCAACGCAGAACTTGAGTATGGAGCTGGATACTTAGTGCTCATTCTCGCCTGTTAATCATCCAACCAGTATCAATAAGTTACAGAGACCTTTAGAATTGATTATCGTACGTCATGAAAAAACCTAATTTTTTTAAGTTATAAATATATGGGTCAAGTTATAACTTTGGGGTGTTTGAGACGAGTCTTAATATTTTAATCCCAAACACCCACAAAGTATTGTAACTTGATACAAAAATGGTGTAATTTGACCCCAAAATTTAATTTTTTTAAAAAAAATTAATCCTAACTTTTTCTTGTAACTTAACTCCAAAAAAATAGTATTTTGAACCTAAAATGTGGTAAGCCACGTCTTTGGGTACCCAAATCAAACCCTTATAATCCATAATTCATTTGAACATTTGAGAGAGAGAGAGAGAGATTTTGGTGCTGACTTGGAGAATGAACCAAACTGCCCAGGAAACTGAGCTTGCTATGAGAAGAAGGGGGCCCAAGATGAAGTTGGTGTGGGTGGCAGGGTTAACGTTGGCCATCTTCTCTGCATATTTCCAGTGTATGGTTGATTCACCAATTGGGATGGCAGGTCCATGGTAGAATGACAGTAGCATGGTACCACCTACACACACTAGGGTTCCCAACACCTTCGCTTGCCCAGGCCTCCTCTTTATTCCCACACTTTCTAATCTACCAAACAGAATTTAAAAGAGCATAACAACATAAATGTAAGCACAGAAATTGCAGGTCAAAGAATTTTTCTTGCAAATTTCTCCCTTTCTAAACTATAAAATATATTTTTTCAAATATACTAAAGTGCAAACGAGACATCTTTTTTTCTTTCACTCCACTTTTTACCATTTTTTTTTCTTTCTAATCAAACCAACCCTTAAAATTATTGGTAGACATGTAAACTAGCATCTGGGTTGTGACAGGATAAAAATAACTAAATCGGGAAGAAGGAAAATTACCGAAAGAGGACAGCAAGGAGAAAAGTTACTGCTGGGAGTATATTTGATAATGCACAAGCAATTGTTGGAGTAGAATTTTTCAGTCCAATAAAGTAAGTAATTTGGTTGAAAGTCGCCCTGCAGTATTCAGCACACGTTAGGATCTTTGAGCCAAATACTAATGGTGTGTTTGGTTTGGTTTTGCTATTGAAAAATGAGAACGGACTAAATTTTTCTAGTGGTAACTTAATATCACTAGTTGGATCATTGTAAATTATACCTATGTTGGTACAAAAATCGATAAGCGTTTGAACTGAAGTGTGAGTATCCAATTTTATCACTTATTTAGGCCTCTCCCCGGCCTCCCTTCTGTCATTCGTAAAATTTTTATTGATTAAATTAGGATAATTAGAAATTGAAAAACTAAATTAGAACTAGTATCAAAATTGAGGGACATCTACAAAACGTACTCGTCTTTCTTTCTCTAAAAAATCAAAAAACACCTAAAAGTGAACTTAGTTTTACTTAACCTAATTATTATATTAATTGAATTTACCATAAACAATGATAATCCATATGTTTGAGACCTGATCGATATGAACTACATATTTTGTATAAAACAATACTTAACTTGATCCCTCATAATTCAAACATGAGAGAAAAGAATTAAAACTATGGAAGCAACCCTAATTGAAAACTTCTTTCAAACACGTTATAGATTGGTCATTAGGTTCCAAGATTGTCAGCAGAACCAGCAGATAGGAATGCAATGGCAGTTACCAACTCTGCCTAAATTCATAGAGTTTATGTGACAAGGGAACTGAATCCATACCATGTCTCCATCATCTGGAGAATTCTTAGCCCTCCTATGGGCCGGAGGTGGCTAATGTGAATTCTGGGACACTCTTTAGTGAGTCGTAAAAGGTTATTTTGTCAAGTGATGCTCCATTGAAGGATGATCCAAATGTATTTTGTCAAAGGTGTCTTGCCTCAAATGTACATTTTATTATTTCTATTTATACAACATTTAAGGATGAAGTGATAGACCAATGGAATGGATTAGAATTAATTTTCCAATTTCACCCATATTTTACCCCAACCAAAAACGCCCAAAAAAAGAATATAAAAGCACTATTGTATTGCAAAAACAAATTTAGAATAAAGAAATATTGAATTGTAAATTAGGATGCACTAAGTTTTGTCGAAGGCTGAGCACTTACCCAAAAATTGAAGATAAGAAAATCTGGAAGAAAATAGGCAGTGTCATCTTAGGCCTTGTTTTTCTGCAAGTAACATATGAGAATTCAATGAACAGTGCCAAACATAATTAGTGGAGAAAAAACATATATGATATATGAATTCATAAGATTTATCTCAGAAAAATGAAGATGAAATTCACTTTCATGAACAGCCTCTGTTTTTGTATGTTTTAGCGACCCACAAATTCGACAATTTATATTGATAGGCGGTAAGACAAAGTTGATAAGAAAAAATAGTTTGAAACAGGTTTATTGAATATATCATTTTTATTTTTCAGGTTTGTATGACAAAGATGGATTTTGGGCTATATATCCATACATGGAAACCTGTATAATTATGGTGTTTGAGTATGTAGTGGATACCTTCTCTTTGTGGGTATATGCAGTTGGTTGCAAAACGAATATAAACTTTGACAAAGATAAAATATCCATTAACTAGTCATAACCCGTGCCTGAAGGCACGATAAAATATAAAACTCAAGCGTCCAAAAATCGAACCCACTATATTAAATTTTTCAAAATATATTAACTGCAAATTAATCAAATATTAAATGATTAAATATATAATAGAAATGAGTGATGTGATATTTTTAAAAAAGAAATATATAAATGATTAAATATGTGATAGAAATGAATGATGTGATTTGACGTTTGAGTTTGACAAAGAGATGATGGGTGAGGTAAATGATTGGTGATGATTTTGAAGAAAAAAATATGATTGGGATAAAATTCAAATACATTCATGTTTTATTATATAGATATGAGGATTTAGCATTACCACAAAAGTCAGTTATTCACAAACTGGGTTATTTTGGATCACCAGAAGAGAGTACTGCATTTGGTACTTATATATATAGAGGAATTTCAATGTTTAATCTTTCTTTTTGCTTTTCAGCTACGCATGGAAACTGTGAGTTGGTTAAAGGTATCAGCATTGAAGCCTGTATCTGGCTTGCATGCATGCACACGCTAGTACACTACACACACACACATCCCATAAGAATCTTTTGGCTCACATGGAGAACTTTTAATCTTACAAGCAATTTTAACATAAGGACCTTCTCAAAAAAAGGCAAGCATGATAACTAGACAGAGATCCCCGTCACAAATAATATTGGATCGAGAGGATCTGAGGCAGGTATTGAACGTACTTAATAGAATGTTTTCTTATTTTGGAATAATTTATTTTTTATTTTTCAAAAATAGTTTGAGAAAGTCCTTTGCCTACATTAAAATTATTGAAATTCCTAAGCCCGATAATTATATATTTTCGAGTTTCCCTTCTGGTCACTCTTTTTACAAATAAATGATTGAGTCTGATATTTGATAACTTAAAAGTTTCAAATTCAATTACTTCTCATATCCGGTAAGGTCTAGCCACCATTTTTTTATGGACATGTTTTGACTCAACTCAAGTCACAGTGGTCAACTGCTGAAATCGAGGGCGTAATCAATTTTATTGAGGTTGAATAGTATCACAGTGGTCAACCTCTTTGTTCATATTTTGTTGAGGTTGAACAGTATCAATTTTATTCTTCATTTAATAATTTAGTCTTGAAATTCAAATTTTTGTTTTAGATTTTGTCCTCTCTGGTATGGAATTCTGGCTCTGCCCCCGGCCAAGGTACTTGGAGCAATGAACCGATAAGTTTCTAAAATAGCTAGGAAACAAGTTTGTATAGTTTGTAGGTATTTCTACTTATTAATAACAACATAAAAATACAAATTTTCAAAACATTTGGGTCGTGCCTACATGGTTTGGATATTTCGAGTTAATAATGAAAGAATTTGTTATTTCTTTAGGGGTGATGACTATGACTTTATACTATATATTCGATAGATGAATTTACAAGGGAGGTTGCAAGGTTGAGAAGGAAGTGACAAAGAGGGAGGACGTGGCGACGGTTCAAGGAAACTTTTGTCTAAACTGATTAAGACGTGGCAACAATTAGGAGAAGCATGAAAAACATGCATGCCCTTTTTGTCTACAACAATGCTGCATATACACCACTTCAACATAAACAATTATATTAATAAATTTCATAGGACTTATTAAATATTTAGTAATTCTGATTATACCAAATCAGATGGTATAAGATAGATTGTACACAAAGTTAGTGTCCACAATATTATTCTTTTGTGTATTCTCCACTTATAAAAGAGTAATGTTACACTGATCAAATTTTGGGACCAAATTTAGAGTCCAAATGGCGTGACATCATATTATTTAAAATTTTTATTAGGACACAAATGACATAACACCAAATAAAGAAGTTCAACTCAACTGTCATGTCATTTGAGCTTCAAATTTGATCCCAAAATCTGGTCAGTGTATTACTCCTTATAAAATCAGTCCCTTCTTCTTCTTCTTTTTTTTTTTATGAATATTTTCCAAACACGTTGCAATAAGTATTCTCTCTCTCTCTTAAATAAAATCGCCCAAGTCAATAAACATGCAGCAGCTTCCATTTCTTGATCAAAATCAACATATAGATCATCTCAAGAAAACTACTCCAAAATATATAACAAGAAGAAACCTAGAAAAAATAAGGGTCCATTGGGTGCTAAGGAAATCCAAGAAAAATAAAAAATCTAAACTTTCTTGTTTTGAACTTTTCAACATTCAAGAGAATCAGAAAACACACACACACTTATATAATACTTGCACATTACCTCTCCAAGAAATAAGCGAATGGAGCAATAGCTACGGTGGCAAAGATCTGCCTGTAAGTTACGTGGACAAATGGGTCCATGCCGGAATCCATGGCAAGCTTTGATACGATGTTCATTCCGGCATAGCCCAACTGTACAATAACCATGATCAAGAAAGGAAAGAAATCGCCTTCCATTTCTTCTTCCTTTACTTCCACTTCTCAGAGGAGAGAGAATAGGAAATATGAAGAAGAAGGGAGACGTATGAGAGAGAGAGAGGGGGGTCTGCTGAGT
>CM042189.1:28187084-28211774 GCA_023539305.1 Ilex asprella
TAATATATGTATATATTAAAAGATATATAGATAAATAAGATATATTTTAACACAAATAATTAACTTTTTATTCGATTTCTTTCCAATTTTAGAGAGATTGATTTGATAAGTTAGAAGAAAAACTCTTTTGTCCAATTTTTTATTCTTTCTATTTTCCTTCGTTACCAAACATGATGTTTTATCTATATCTCTAACTTTTCATTTTTCTAACTTTTCATCTTTATATTTTTTTATCGTACCAAACGGAGCATAAGTCTCATAAAACAATAAGCCCACAAAAAAATGACCCTAGAAAAGTTTAACTAAGAAAAATAAACTTCTAAGCTTAGACCAAAAAGGTTATTAATGAAGGGTGGGCTTATCCCTTTTCCTTCAAATACCCACTTTCACCCATTAAAATTTTTATTTTTAAACAACTAAGCCCACCCTTTTTATACTTACCATATTTTAACTAAATTCACCCCATATTATATACACCTATTTATAAAAAAAGAGTATATTTTTTTTTCTAAATGCATATGTTGGGTAATAAAATTAATAATATCATAACTAAGATTAAGTATATCACAAGAAATATTAAGTGTATAACAACTATCAATTGAGAATGATATGTTAGTAAAACTTAATTAGTATTTAACATCTCAAAAAAATAATTAAAAAATTCTTAAATAAAAAAAATTACATCAATATTAAAACACTTAAAAGCCCCATTTTATATTATCGTTTTAAATATGAAATAGTCTCAAACTGTCTCTCACAAAATTCTGTCAGTTTTTGTTTCCTCACTCTCTCAGTCTTCCTTTTGGAAACATTACCTTGAAATCCTATCATTTACATGATATGCAAAACAAGGTATCTATCTGTACAGGTTATTTTTTCACTTTTTCTTTTTAATTATCGTATTTTTCATATTATACCCTTAATTATGTGATTAATTTTACATCACCCCATTTATTAATATTTGTTATATATTTTATGAAAAATTGTTTGATTTTGTCCCCCGAACTATGCAATTTTTTTTATTTTATCCGGACACGTAGGTCATTTTAAAATTCAAAAAGATAACAGACATTTGTGATTATGACAGTGTACAATAATTCTAGTAATTGAGAGGGCAATGTCAAAATTTTAATAGTTTAAGGGTCAAACTTAATTTTATATTTATATGTTAGGTAAGAATTTAATGATTTTTTTATGAAGCTTAGTTTTTTTTTTTTTCCATTTATGTCAGATTTAGGTTATTTATAATGGAGGTGGCAGGAGATTTTGGGGTCCACAACACTGGACCGTTTGCTTGTCTCACACAAAGACTTACAATGGTTGAGAAAACTTCTGAAAATCTCGACCGTTGGTTGTATATCGAGTTACAATGCTGCTGCAAGAGTGTTCAATGAAATTTTGCGCCAATCATGCGAACAACTGAGAAAGGAGATGAGGGATGCTACTACTGTATACGTGGATATGTATGCTATCATCGCCAACTCTGGTAAATATGGTAAGATTATCAAACTTTGCCCAAAAGATCTTCGTATTTTCAATTTACACCTTTAAAAGTTGAAATTCTCATATTTTATCCTCAATCAAATAAAAAGGTAGTAATGATATAACAAATACAACAAAAAAAATGTCGAAATAAACAACGAACATTCGATTTTGGACTACATTGGTAGTTTTTTTATCTGATTGAGAGAGTAATATGAGAATTTTAATTTTTAGGGTGTTAATTAATGAATTTGAGAATCTTTCCGGGTATAAAATGTTATTTCAAGAATTTGTGAATCAACTTGAAAGGGTATCAGGGATAAAAACGGTCAATTTTTTTTTTCTATTGAAGCGAAACAAATTGAATTGTATATGTTTTTGTTTGTTTGGAGATATTTTGAAAGGTTGAGACGTTTGGAGATGTTTCAAAAATATTTTAAAAATAAATTTCAAAATTTACCCTTTATTTTTATTTTGTTCTCGAAATGTCTGCAAAATATTTTTGAAATATTTTTGTTTTCTAGACGATCAAAATAACACACCGGAACAAAATTTTAATACTTGTCGCCATATACATAACAGTCTTACATCTAAATCTCCAATAAAAAAAATTTGGGTTCTCATGTACGTTGCAAATGAAATGGATCAATTTGTGTGGGTCATCTATTTGGAGACCTTATTGTTTGAAAATTATTTCATTCAGCATAAAATCCCTTTAATCATTCAGGTCTCTTTCTACGGGACAAATTAGTGCCTTGGAGCGTTCTAACAGCATCTCCCACATTTACCTTTTATTAGACCCAAATTAAATTTTTTTATTAAGGAATAAACTACATCTAATAGAATGAATATATCTTAATTAAGTTGATACCTACTTACTTATCTATCATTTGTATTGCGCTATCCTTTAAAAATTGTATACTTAATAAATGAGAAAAAAAATAATACATTATTTATAGTATCTAAATTTTTAAAACTTCAAATTCCATCGTTGGAATACTTATTTCAAATTATAATTTTTTTTCAAATAAATGGTAGGGCGGACTCTTGGGCCGGATAATGGGTTTGAAGATAAACTCAAGCATTTTTTTTTAAAAGAATATTGGACTCAGACTTGAGCAGACCAACTTTTATACCTATTTTTTTCGAGCAGGATAATAGGACCTGTGGATAACCCAGCCCATGAACATCCCTACATATATATCCAATATTTTAGATTCCCAAAAAGTCAAATAACCGGTTTTGTATAGTTGGATTAATTAATTAATTTTTTATTAAAAATAATTAAATTATTGCTTGTTATAAAGAGAGGTTCAAATTGTTATAAAACTTGATTCATCATCGAACCCAAGCACAATGAATATTTATGATCTACAATTAAATGTTAAACTTTATGGAAGTGATTATCAATTATATTTTAAATTTTTTTTCAATATAATCACCGTTAAATCTTTTGACTATGATCACTCGTCAATTGATTTTTAATTGAATTTAAAACTGGATCAAGAATAAATATTGTGTGAAATTGAAAGATGATCCCTAGTACTTTAGTATCTCTCATTTATTGTTTTATTCCAAATTTAGTGATTTCTTCAAATCCGAATTACTTAAATCCTTCAAAGCAAGTCTTCTTTCCTTCTTTGTAATTTTATTGTTTTTCAAGTTTTTACCAATTCTGTATGGTAAGACCTCGGCTTCCAAAAATTTTTATTATTTCACATAATTTACACTAGAATGATGAATTCTAACGTTATAACGCCAATAACCGCTCACTGAAAAGTATTTTTTTCTTTCTACGAGTTCTCGTACCTATGCCAAAACCCAAAAACTAAACTACGTTAAAGTTGATCCACTTATTTTATTTAAACAGGAAAGACAGTTGAAACTTGTAGTATTGTTGCAAAATCTTACATGACAACTCACAAAAATTATAAACTGGTAATTTGGATTCTTCCCGCCAACATATATATGAAATCCATTTGTAAGTACCAGTGGTCTGAAATCTTTCGCGTATCTTGCAGTAAGAAATTGTTAAGTCTCATTGCAGCTCAATTTCCCACCTTTTTTTAGTCCTCAGCTTCTGGAAATTCTTCGCTAATTCATCTGGGTACCATAATTTCTTGCCCGTGTCGATGCAGCCTTTGTTGATCAAATGCCGAACATACTGCTCAAGTATTGCAATTTCTGCTAACTGTCAGATTGCCCGATACGTGAGATTGGGCCAAATTCAGGATGCTCGGAGAGTTTTCGATCAAGTGCCCAATAAGAGCATTGTTTCATGGAACTCTATAATTGCTGGGTATTTCCAGAACAACCAACCCAATGAAGCTCTGCTTCTTTTTGATAAAATGCCCAAGAGAAATATAGTTTCTTGGAATGGGTTGATATCTGGGTTTGTCAAGAACAGAATGGTAAAAGAAGCCAGAAAAGTGTTCGATAAAATGCCCGAAAGGAATGTTGTTTCCTGGACCACTATGGTTAGAGGATACGTTGAAGAAGGGTTGATATTGGAGGCGGAATCATTGTTTTGGCAAATACCGGAGAAGAATGTTGTGTCATGGACAGTGATGTTGGGTGGGCTAATTCAAGATGGCAGGGTTGATGAGGCTCAGAAGCTTTATGATATGATGCCAGTTAAGGATATAGTTGCTAGGACAAATATGATAGCTGGGTATTGTCAGAATGGCCGTTTGGCTGAAGCTCGAGAGCTCTTTGATGATATGCCACGACGTAATGTGATTTCTTGGACAACGATGGTAACTGGTTATGCTCAGAACCATAAGGTAGATGTCGCTAGGAAACTTTTTGAGGTGATGCCAGAGAAGAATGAGGTGTCATGGACGGCAATGTTAATGGGTTACACTCAGTGCGGACGTATTGAAGAGGCCTCTGAATTTTTTGATGTGATGCCAGAAAAGCCGGTTATTGCCTGTAATGCAATGATACTTGGATTTGGGCAGAATCGGGAGGTTGACAAAGCGAGAAAGATATTTGATTCAATGAGGGAGAAAGACGACGGAACGTGGAGTGCAATGATGAAGGTCTATGAACTGAAAGGGTCTGAATTGGAAATACTTAATTTGTTTTCTCTGATGCAAAGACAAGGAGTTAGGCCGAATTTCCATTCTTTTGTCAGTGTTCTATCTGTTTGTGCCAGCCTGGCAAGTCTTGATCATGGTAGACAGGTTCATGCCCAGTTAGTGAGATCCAAGTCTGATTCCGATGTATATGTATCCTCAGTTTTGATCACAATGTATATGAAGTGTGGTGATCTTGTTAAAGCAAAACGAGTATTTGATAGATTCTCCCATAAGGATGTAGTTATGTGGAATTCTATGATCACAGGTCTTGCTCAACATGGTTTAGGAGGAGAAGCTTTACAAATATTTCATGAAATGTGTTCTTTAGGCATTGCAGCGGATGAGGTTACTTTTGTTGGAGTGTTATCAGCTTGCAGCTACACTGGCAATGTTAAACAAGGTAAAGAAATCTTTGAGTCCATGAATTCCAAGTATCTCGTGGAGCCAAGAACTGAACACTATGCTTGCATGGTTGATCTGCTGGGCAGAGCAGGCAAGGTAAATGAGGCAATGGATTTGATAAACAAGATGCCATTCGAGGCTGATGCAATTATCTGGGGTTCTTTAATGGGTGCATGTAGGACTCACATGAACTTGGATTTGGCTGAACTTGCCGCAAAGAAACTTCTCGAACTTGAGCCCAAAAATGCTGGGCCTTACATCTTGCTATCGAATGTTTATGCCTCAAAAGGTAGATGGGCTGATGTTGCAGAGCTGAGGAAAAATATGATGACAAGGAAGGTGAGCAAGTCACCTGGTTGTAGCTGGATTGATGTGGAGAAGAAGGTGCACATGTTCACTGGTGGAGAAAGCATGCCTCACCCTGAACATTCAATGATCGTGAAAATGCTGGAGAGATTAGGTGGGCTGTTAAGGGAATCTGGATATTGTCCTGATAGTAGTTTTGTGCTCCATGATGTAGACGAAGAAGAGAAGCTCCAAAGTTTGGGGCATCACAGCGAGAAGCTGGCTGTGGCATATGGGCTTTTGAAAGTGCCTGAAGGGATGCCTATTCGGGTAATGAAGAACCTTAGGGTCTGTGGTGATTGCCATTCCGCTATTAAACTGATAGCAAAAGTCACAGGGCGAGAGATCATCTTGAGAGATGCGAATAGATTCCATCATTTCAAGGATGGCTTGTGTTCCTGCAGGGACTACTGGTAATTGCACAGAACACTAATGTCGGCAAAATAGTCTAAGGACAGATGGTTTTTCTTGAGTTATCGAGCCTGCATATCCTGCTTTTGTGCGTTCAATAGTGGATCTCCCACATCCAACTGCGGATAAGATTAGAGAATCATGTAATATACTTCTGCAAACTTTTGTGCAAGGAGAATAGTGGTAAAATTGAGATGGAACAAGGTCAGACCATCATGCTTTCTACTTCTCACATCACTTTTGAGAGGAAAACTACGGAAAAACGTGAAGATGGAACCATGTTGCTCAGCAGCAATCACAAAATCAAATATTTGTGGTTGGTTGATCCCAAAGATATTGATTTGTATCAATCACCTGTTAACAAATACCATCTGGGACCAAGGATGTCCATTTCTTCACCTGTGCAACTGGTATTCTGAAATTCATTGAACAGTTCTGAATCTGCACAATTGATACCTTAGTTAAATATAAATCGCACCTAGATGTTGTCATACATTTTTTTTATGAACAGGTGATTATGTGCCATAGATGGAAGGTGTTCAAACCAAGTGATTTTGGTGTATGACCTGGTGAGAAGGATATTATGAAATGGCTTGTGGAGGCTGCAGTTTCATTTCATATGCTGAAGCATGCCAACCAAGTTTTGCAGCAACTCTGTTACTTGCAAAAGAATTGAGCTTTGCCCATGTCTTGGTATGTCACATATTACTCCAGTGCACCGAAGCTCATGGGGGTGACCCAAGTAGTTGCCTTATCCTGTTGATGAGCTCAAGTTCATGGAAACTAAGGTAAACTTCCCTACATGACTATACTTGTTACAACTTGTAGTTGTTGCTATTACAGATTACGTTGTCATCTTGTGATGAATTATTTAAATCTCGTCAAGATGGGCAATTTTGCCCAAAAACCCCTCCCACTCCCAACAGGGCTTGAAATTGAAGATGCCCAAGTGTGAGAATCGGCTCTGGGAGGGTCAGAAGTGTATAATTGTTTTGGTAAATATAAATTTAATTAATAATATGTGAAATATGTAATTTTCAATTGTTCAGCTCCCCAACAGTCTTCTATTTACCTGGATTTTCTTGGTTTTCTTATTAATTTTACTTTTCCCGACAAAATTAATCTGGTTAAGCATGTATCTGTATATTCACAATGTGTCTTTTTCTTCATGTTCCAGAAATCCTATGGCCACAACATGTTAAAATGACGATGGTGAGCCTGGTTCCTTAAATTTTTTTTTGGTCACAGCCTGGTTCCTTAAATTGAAGCATGTATCTGAGCAAGATTGTTATTTGATCGGATTTGATTTTAGTTATCCTCAAATAGGTGCAACGGACAAATTCAAATTTAAAGGAGGACAAACTTAAATTTAAATGGCACAAAAGCTAGCCGCTTCATTTGAAGAGAGACCAAGGATACTGAGGGAAGTGGGAGATCATAGCTGGAAATTTATTTGGAGTCAAAAAATTTCAAATAAGATTAAGATTTTTATGTGGCAGTTTTGTTTAACCTGAAGAGGAGGAATATTAGACCAGACAATTTGTCTAATGTTTGCCGCAGAGATGCCGAAACAGAGACACACATCCTACAGGAATGCTATTGAGCAAAACTATTTTGGCAGCTTAGCTCTATCCACAGAGTTGTTCCCAAGCCAAATCTAAATCATTTACTGTGGGTGAGAGGGATCTATCAGATGTCAAAAGAAGATGATTATGACTTTGTTCTTTTCCTGGTACAATCATGGACGATTTGGTGGCATCGGAACCAAATGGTTCAGTCGGCGATCTCAAAAAGTCCTGTAGAAATTACACAAGTTGTCCTGGATTATACCAGGCAACTGTACTAAACCGAAGCACCCAGGACTTCTTCTCAGCCAGTACGCGAGCTTCGCTGGAGACCCCCTGGTGCAGGCTTGCTCAAAGTAAATTTTTGTGGAGAAGTTCAAAGTTTATGTTTGGAGTGGGAATAATAGTTAGAGATGAAAACCGCGGATTTGTTGCCGATTTATCCAAAAATCTGCAGGTGAGGAGTTCATGCCAACAAGGAGGTACAAGTGTGGTGATGGGGGCCATTATTTTTCAAAGCAACAAGGGGTTGATGAAATTATTTTAGAGGGAGAATCAGGATTTTTAAGTTATTGATTGCTCGGCGGTTTGAAGCTATTAACTTGGGACCTATTTTTGCATATATTTGGCAAGAACTACAAAAGTTTAGGTCCATAGGGTGAGCACAACATGCAAATTTGAAAATTGGGTGACTCATAGTTTAGCTAAGGATGTTAGTTATATCGAAGATTACATTATATAGCAGGAGTGTGCGCCTGAGTTTGTAATGTCACTCCTCATCTCAGATATTGGAGATTGAATAAATATTTGTTGTTTTTAGCTAAAAAAAAATTCAAATTTAAAGGAGAATGAAATCTCACTATTAGTTATTTGAATAAAAATTTGAGTCTTCTCCAACTTTTATTCTTGTTTAGATCCAAATTTAAATTTGAGTATTCTTCTCCAA
Organism: Ilex asprella; assembly: GCA_023539305.1. Taxonomy (NCBI): domain Eukaryota; kingdom Viridiplantae; phylum Streptophyta; class Magnoliopsida; order Aquifoliales; family Aquifoliaceae; genus Ilex; species Ilex asprella. The sequence goes on from CM042189.1 coordinate 28,195,316, forward strand.
TCCTACATTCAAAATTTTTACTCAAATAAAGAGATACTCAAATTTTTACTCAATTCAATGGAGATTTAAATATTTACTTAAATCACAAAATATGAGATTTTATTCTCTTTTAAAGATTCAAAAATACGACTTATAGGTTATTTTCTCTAAAATCAATACCACATGAATACCGACTGTTTGCTCAACTAACTTGAACTGAGCATCTCCAATTCTTATATTTTTTTAAACTCAAATTTAAATTTTGATAAAAAAAAAACTCTTAAAAATCTTCTCCAATGCTAGACTTATACCCATATCAAATCAAGAGAGATTTATTTTTTTACTCAAATACATACTCAAATCTTTAATGGTGAGATTTTACTATCCTTTAAAGATCTAATGATCATATTTTACTTTCTTTTAAATTTGAGTTTCTTCTCATTTAAATTTGAATTTCTCTTCCTTTAAATTTGAGTTTTTTCATTGGAGAGATCTATACCAAATCAAGTTTTTTACAATTTTTTTAACTCAAATTTGAGTAAAGGTTTAGGTTTTAATTGAAGATAGTCTTACGGCATAGTTATTATAGTGTTATATCCTCAACTTTGGAACATTTCCTCAAGTATTATTCATCTTGTCTTTTTTTAAGCTATTTTAAAAATAAAAAAAATAGGTAAAAGGGTTCGAGAGGACAACAGAGGTGGAACCCGTAACTGAGCGTGACCGTAGCAGCTCGAACACATAAGATAAGCCCACCAATTGGGCATAGACAAAGGAAACCACAAGCACTTCCAAAAGCTGACTAGCCTAACCCTCGCACCACAGAGCAGCCAATGGGAGCAGCGGGAGTTCGCAAAACAAACTCTGCTTGCAAATCTCATAGGAGTAAGTGAGGACCCTAAATGGGGCACTGCATGCCACTAGACCACTAGCTTGGTGGTCTTTTAAGCTAAATATCAAAACAATTTCGGTAGTGTAAAATTACCCCATTTCCAAAGAATTGGACCACACAAGTGAAGACCCATATTGCCCTCCCAAAAAATTCAAAGAACTTGTATCCCATCCTCAAAGGATAAATGCGAGGGATTAATTTTGCATATAAATGGGTGTTCTAAAAATAAAAATATCTTCCACAACTTCTAACCATGCAAAAAAAAAAAAAGTTATTATCATAGAAGTAATTCGCCTCCTTAATGTTATTTGCATATAGAATAACAACACATAAATTGATCCTATCTATGTTTGCTGAGTCCTATACTAGCTTTGATTATAAAAGGCACGCCATCCCAACATGCATTGTTAATGTGCAAAGTAGCAGCGAAGAACCTCAAGTTGAGGAGAAGCCTCTTGTCAACAGTACCAGTTGTGTCCATTTAGTTTATAACAAATAGGTCATGGAAAGAGACCATATACCTCTTCATCTTGAATATCTTCACCATCAAGAGTCGCAGGTGGTTGCATAGCATGCAAAGCAACGATCTGGATGATATTTATGACAATGAACAATGCCAAGAATGATCCCATAACTATCAGATGCATTTTAAGAGAAATGTGCATCCCATCCCACCTGTATTATTGTTTCTCCTCAAACTTATATTAGAAAGAAGAGAACGGGTGATTTGGTTTAGAGAGTGAAAGGAAACAAAGATAGCATAAGAGACAGACAATGTATTGCGAAATGGTTTGGCTTTTATACTGTTGTATTGATTTGTATTTATAGATATACAAGCAAAATTGAACTTACAAAATAAGAGAGTTCATCGTATACATTATTTACAAAAATAAAGAATCACATTTGAAATTCAACTGTAGAAGCATATGCTGAGGACTCTCACAATTGGTTGCTGACTTGGTCTTCTTCTACAGCTTGTACTCTAACACCCTCTGCAAACTGATGGGGAGCATGGGAACAAACAGTTTGTGCCTCAAAACTTGAAAGTAGGATGTTGTATAGCCTTCAGCAAAAAAATCCGCCACTTGATCTTTAGTGGAAATGCGGCGAACATGAGCATTCTTGTTGACAACTTTTTCCCTGATAAAATGATAATCCACTAGACATTTTTTGTTCAGCATGGAATACCAGGTTTAAGGCTACAGCAATAGCACCTATATTGTCACACCACATAGTTGGAGCAGATGGTAGAGCAATACCTAGATCATGAAAAAAGCATATGCATCCAATAAACCTCAGGTGCAGCTAATGCCAAAGACCTGTATTCTGCCTCTGTGTTTGATCTATAGACAACTCCTTGCTTCTTTGTAGAACATGAGACTCCCATGGAAATACCTTTACCACTTGTGTTTTTTCTGTAGTCAGGACTTCCAGCCCAGTTTGAATCATAGAAGTCCTTAATAGTAACTGATGAGGAAGTGTAATATAGACCATAGTCTATTGTACCTTTCAATTACCTTAATACACGTTTGAGTGCAGTCCAATGCAAGAATTTAGGATTATGCATAAATTGGCATAATTGGTTTTCTACATTCTCAATATCTGGCCTTGATAGTGTACAGTACTGTAACGCCCCTACTACCCTTCGATATTCAGATTGATCCTCCAGTAATTCTCCTTCATTGGCAAAAAGTTTCATTCCTAAAATTGTAGGACATGCTAATCATTTTGCTCCAACCATTTTGGTGCATTCTAATAGATCAATTATGTACTTACTTACTTACTTTCTCTCAGGTATAGCCTTTCTGTATCTCAAATAGTTTGGACTCCCAGGAATTAACTAAACCGGCCGAGAACCTTAATGTGCAAACTCACTTTCAACTACTCAATGAATTTCCCAATCTCTGAATTGTCTGAGCCTGTAATAATTGTATCATCTACATATAATAATACATACATTTTGAATTTATCAATTTTTAATATAAATAGTGAATAATCAATAGAAGACTCAACAAAATTGTATTCCAAAAGTTGCTGGGAGAGAAATTTAAACCATGCTCTAAGGCTTGTTTTAGCTCGTAGAGTGATTTATTTAATCTACAAACAAATTTGGGATTAGTCTCGTCAATGAAACCTTGAGGCTACTCCATGTAGACCTCCTCATCTAAGACCCCGTGCAGAAAAGCATTGGACACATCCAATTGTCTGATTGACCAATTGAAACTCACGACAATTGAAAATACCAGATGAATTGTGGATGGTTTAATGACAGGAGAAAACGTCGCATTATAGTCTATGATGTCTCTTTGATCAATTCCCTTCCCCACCAATCTCGCCTTATATTGCTTTATTGCATACAACACGTGTTCCTGTAGGTCTTGGACATAGGTACCACGTCTCATTCTCCATCAGTGCATCAGATTCTCTTCCTATAGCTGCTCGCCATTCAAGATGTTTCACTACTTGTGTATGACACATAGGTTCAGATTCTATCAAAACATTGGAATAGAGTTTGAGTGGGTATCGTGTCTTATAGAAAACTTTAAATCCATGGTACTATTTTGGTTTAAGTTGCTAGTTTTAGAACGTGTGACTATTTCATGTGGTTCATTGTAATTAGGACGTGGTTAAAGAGAAAAAAGGAGGTTCTATCATGATAGGATTAGGCAAGGATCTATTCTTGCTTAAAGCAACCATATCATCAATCTGATTATTCGCAAGTGAAGAAGTCAGACTAATCTTCTTTGTTGATTGGGAATTTTCAGATTGAATGGTAGGACTTTGGATAGCAGGCGTGTTGGATGGGGAAGTTGGTGTTTGAGTTGGATGCTTTGTGGTTTGAATTGGCAAGGACTCTGCATTAAAAACGTTAGATAACAAAGTTATAGAGAAAATAAGAGACAGATTTAAAAGTAGAAGATTACCAACAGAACAGATACCTCATCAATACCTCATCAAATATCTGCTACTAGAACAGATACCTCATCAAATACGACATCTCTTGAGATAGAAAGTCTACATGTGCCTAGGTCAAGACATCGGTATCCCTTTTGGGGTCTAGAGTATCCTATAAACATGCATATTTTACTTCTATAGAAAAATTTGAGCTGCTCATAGGGACGTAATAGGGGATAACAAGAGCATCCGAACACTTAAACTTGCTATAGGTAAACAATTTTTGATGAAGTACTAAATAAGGAGATAAATTCCTTAGGACTTTAGTGGGTTTTATGTTTATCAAATAAAGGAAAGCATCAGCCCAACAGCTCTTAGTTAGGTGCGATTTTGCCAAAATTGAAAGAGAAATATCTCATTTGTCGTTAAAAATTCTTTAAATTTATTTGACAAGTATTCATGATGAGCCCGAAATTACCTGAGTCAGGCTCAATAAAAATAAACTGAGAGAGACTCAAATATTCAGTATCCAGAAATGAGCCCAAGCAGAGCTAAGTCAACCCATCAAGAGGGAAGTCAACAAGGGAGTCATGAAGCCAACGCCCAACAATAGATCAAGGGGCGTCAGCCAAAGGGGGTCACCCAAGCCTAGGCGCCACTAAGAGGGAGCCGCCCATGGCCTAGGCCCCTGTTCCTCTTGCTCCTTATTCACTCAAACACAAGTCTAACCCACTCCAACTCAAGTCTAGGCTCAAGCTCAAGTTCAATCCAGCCCAGAATCCTCCTCCGAAAGAATAGGAGCATGAGGGAGAATGTATCGCGATAGGCACGAAGATCTCCTACTATAACTGTACTTACCAAAATAGTAAAAGTTCTTTCCCTCACAAAACCTATATAATGTAAGCTCTCTCCACAAGGAGAGACATCTTGACATCATCTCCTTAAGACCTCTTTACACACATTGTTCTCTCTCTCCCCCAAAGGCATTGTAACACCTCCGAAGTATATTCTTCCGATGACTCTTATTCATCAATAAAATACATCCGGCCATCGCTGCCGTTCTCAAGACTGGAGTAAGTCACTCGAACCGAACCACTATTATCTTTGTGTTAATTCTACATTTATTGTTTTGTCATTGATTGCTTATTTATTGTTCATTAATTGCACCCTCATATATACTCGATTGTTGATCTTGCGTAATACCGAGTTGTGCATCATCAATTCACACTCATTATCTAATTGTAGTTGTTTGATTTGAATGAAAATAAATTTCCCACAAGAGCTTTATATTTTATGAAAATTGAAAATACATTAGATTTATGGTGTAAGGGATACAACCATGTGAATCTTGAATAATCATTGACAAAAATAACAGAAAAACGGCACCCACCTACTGATGTTATTGGCAATGTCCAAACATTAAAGTGGACAAGAACAAGAGGTTTTGTGGACTAGCTTCTAGCCTTTCCTAGATGGAAAGACTCACAGAACTTGATCTTATTGGCAGATTCCTTCACTGGAATGTAATCTAAACTTGCTAAATGAATTAAAACAGACTAACATGGGTGACCTAAAAAATAGAGAGCGGCGATGGCGAATTTTCTTCCTCGTCCTCCTTGAACACCACATCGCCTCACCAAATCTTCTTCCATTCCTTCTCCTCCTTCTCCTTATCCTCTTTCCACTCCTTCTCTTGTCTTATCATCCTTATCTCCTAGATCCCAAATTTTTGCGTTTGGCTTACCGTTCCTATGTGCCACCCACCCCTGTTTTTCCCCCATTTCTCATTCATTACTGCATATGTTGATTCCCCACCATCATTACCTTCCACCCTCCACCTTTAATGATTCTATGATCTCTACCCACCACGAGCCCTAGCCATAAATATGTCTAACCTCACTGACAGATAGACTGTGTGTTGGTGAATCCACAATGGAGAGAATTGTTTCCAACAGCACAAACCCTTTATGAATCGAGAATTGGCTCGGACCTTTGTCAACAATTTTGATATGAATTACAAAAAAGTTCCTTATGTTTTTAAGTTTGAAGATATGTGTCAAGATAGTGAATCAAAGTTGGGAAAATAGTGTAAGCAATTCGAGTATGAGATCGGTCCAAGCAAAACTATAAGATTGCAGGTTGAGTTTGCAAAAATAGAACAAAGAAGAATTCCAAAACAATAGGAAAATTATGTCACATCTGAAATTTGTCCTAGAGAAAGTCCAAAAGAGGAAACCAACTAGACAAAATCTTTTGAAGAAAAAGGAAATCAAAATCCAGTTGGAGACAATCTAGCGAAGAGAAGAACTCTATTGATTACAACGTTCTAGAATTAATTGGTTGAAGGAGGGGGATCGAAATACGAGGTTCTTTCATTTAAAAATGATCCAAAGATGACAACGAAATCATATAGTGAAATTAAAATCAGCATAATGAGAATGGATTGAAAGAGAAGAAGAGTTGAATCATCATATAAAAGAGTATTTTCAAAACTTGTTCAAATCTTCAAGTTAGAGGGACTTCGAAAGGATTTTGGATGTCACTCCCAATATGGTTTTCACAAAAATGAATGAAATTTTGTTTAGCCCAGTGTCTGATGAAGAGATAAAAAGAACAACAATGATGCAAGAGGCCTCAAAGCACCTAGTCCCGATAGGTATCCGAAAGTATTCTATCATAAATTTTGGAATACAATTGGTTCGGATGTCTATGCTGTAGTAAAAAAAAATTGAAGAAGGAAAGATGTTCCAAGATATTAATAGAATGAATCTAGTCTTGATTCCAAAAGAAGCAAATCCTAAAACCTCTCTCAGTTTTAGCCTATAGCACTTTGTAACTTTGTGTACAAGATAATCTCGAAGGTGTTGGCTAATAGACTACAGAAAATCCTTCATCTCCTAGTAACACCCAACCAAGCTACATTTGTCCCTCATAGGCACATCTAGGATTTTCTTTAGTTGCTAATGAATCTTTCCATGTGCTTAAGATTAATAAAAGAGGCAAAATCTCATCCATGGCCATTAAGCTCGATCTTAACAAAGCTTATGATTGGGTCGAATAGGATTTCTTGGAAACTATATTGCAAAAATTGGATTTCTTTTCTAGATGGATCAACCTTATTATGCAGTGTGTTTGCACAGTTAAATTTGATGTGGTGATTAATGGAGAATCAGGGGGTAGGTGATTCCTCAAAAGGGGCTTCTTTAGGGTGATCCGTTATCTCCATATTTTTTTTGTTGGTTGCTGATTTTATCTCAAGAATGGTTCATAAAGAGGTGCATGAGGGGTTAATCAAACCATGGAGAATTCGTCAGAGGATCCCCACACTATCTCACCTATTTTTTGTTGACGATTCTCTCTTTTTTTCTCAGGACCAAAGAACAAGACGGTGCTAGATTGAAGTTAATCCTATGCATGTATTGTGAGACGGTTGGACAAATTATTAATTTCAGCAAGTCCAGAATTCTCTTCTCAACAAACACTTCAGCAAAGAAGAAGACTATCATGAGCCAACAAATGGAGATTGAAGCCCTCCCCAATAATGCCAAATACTTGGGTTTGCCAACTATGTGGGGGAGATCTAAAGCTGAGACTTTCAACTATCTACTTAAGAGAATTATGAAGAAGATCCAAGGGTGGAAGGAGGTCTATCTCTCCCATGCATGGAAAGAAATTTTGTGGTTCAATCAATTCCTAATTATGCTATGTCTTGTCTGATTTTCCCACAAAAAGTTATGTGATAAAATGATACAGTGTGTACGACGCTTTTGGTGGGGTCCAAACTCAAAGACTAGTGGAATCCCTTGGAAATATTGGGATGGTATGATGTTGTCTAAAGCTTTGGGAGGCATGGGTTTCAGAGATTTTTATTGTTTTAATCAAGCATTATTGGCTAAGCAGTGCTAGCGATTAATACAGAATCTGAATTCCTTTGGGCTCGAATATTGAAATCAATTTATTTTCCTAATTCCGACTTTATGGAGGCTAGAAGGAGAGCAAGATTATCATGGATGTGGAGCAACCTATTAATGGGAAGAGAGTTGTTATCCAAAGGCCTTAGGTGGTAGGTGAGAAATGAGGAACAAATTAATTTTTGGAATGAAAGATGGATCCCTATTTTGCCTGATTTTCTGTTTCTACGCCCAAGCCCTTGAATTACAACATCGAGTAAATTTAGGATGTAATTAATCAGTCATCAAAGGTTTGAGATATGACCATCCTTCGAAAGATAACTAGTTTAGAGGAACAACAATCCATCAAGACTATTCCTATCTCGAAGATGGAGGGGAGGATAAGAGGATATGACACTTTAATTCGAAGGGCCAATACATAGTAAAGTCGGGCTATAAGGAGGCAAGAAGAAGGAAGACCACTACAGTTATTCAGGGGAGTAGTTATGTATCACTTTTACATCCTAATTTATGGAACATTATCTGGAGCTTGAAGACCACACCCAAGGTAAAACACTTTTGGTGGAGAGTGTGTTCTAATGCTCTCGCCACTAAAGAGAATCTTTTTAGAAGGAAATGCAATCCCTCTCTACTTTTTCAAATTTGAGGGATCCAAATTGAGACCAATGAACATCTTTTATTCGGGTGTGAATGGACGCATAGAGTTTGGTTTGGGATGGACTTGAGTTTAAGAATGGAAAATCAAAATAAAGTATCTACGAAGTTTTGGACATCCATTTTAGTGGAGAGACTGAATTCATTCCAGCAAGTTGTGGAGGATCTTAGCAGGGTTGCAACAGTGGGCTGGTCTATTTAGAAAATGAAGAACGAAACCATTTTCCAATATGTTATTCTCAATCCTTTAGTCGCATTAAAAAAGGTTTAATTCAATTGGGAACAGATCAACTCTTTTTATTCTTCTCAGGATCATCATTCTCGTAATCCATCTCCTGATCTCTTCCCTTTAGGTTGTTGCTTAAGACCTCCTATAGGTATGCTGAAAATGAATTGTGATGGAGCCTTAAATGAAAAGACGAAGCAAGCAGTTATAGGTGTGATCATCAGGGACCATACATGAGCATTCTTAGAAGGAATAGCACTACAGTCTCCCTTTTTATCCGGTTCCTTTTCGGAAACAATGGCCTTATGAGAAGGATGTCTCTGAATTTCTACATTACAAATATCACAAGCAATTGTGGCTAGTGATTCTCAGGTTCTTATTTCATTGTGTACAGGAAAAAATGTACTCCCGTGGGAGATCGCAACTTTGGTGGAAGATATTTATAAAATCCGGGATATTTTAAATTTTTCTTAAAAAGGGAAAAATAGTAAATTGTCACTAAAATACGAATTTAAAATACGTATTCTCTAGAGCTCGTATGACACAACGGAATTTTTCGTTGGATTCGTACCGCAAAATCTAGTCACCCAGACTAATTTCGTCGAATTTCGAGATAAGTGAATTTTTCACGTTTTACGAGACGACTAGGTGTCGAATGAAAATAAAAAATATAAAATTTTCTTATAATTGAATGAAATTTCAAATAAAATTGAATTAAACTTAAACCGGGATGAAATTAAGTCGTTTCAGGATGAAAACGGGCTAAGAAGTGATAAACGTGTGGCACAATGTGGACCACAAATTTAAAAATTATAAGTAGGGGCTAAATATCTGAAAAATCAGATACTCTCACCCCATATTCAGCTGAGTTCACACGTTGGAACAGAAGAGACGAGAAGGAAGAAAAGAGAGAAAATAAGATTCCAAGCTTTCTTCTCCAATTTACGAAGTTATCAGTCAGAATTCGTTGAGCCAAGAATTAATCTTCATCTACGCGACAATGACTATGCAACCACACCAAAAACAAGGAATTTCACCAAAAATCCAAAGAGGAGATTTTATAAAATCAAGAGTTTTGGTCTAGGTTGGTGTTCTTGAAGGTTTTTCTCTTCGATTTACGCTTCAAGAGATAGGGTTCTTCCTACTTTTGTTTTATTCCACTCCTTGGTGTTGATACACTAGGGCTTTGATATAAATATTGACCTAAGGCATGTCTATGGTCATGGAAATGAGTAAATTGAGCATGAAAATAACTTAAGCTAAATTCTAGCTTGATTTTGATATGTGAATGTACTTGTGTAAAGTTTTTAAAATTTTAGAACATATGGGCATGCTATGTGTTTATAATGTGCTCTTGTGATTGAGTGTGTTATTGGCATAACATTATGGAATAACATACTTGAACCTTGTGTTGAGTATATGTGTTGATAGATATATTGACATGGTGACAAGTTTGGTAATTATATGCATATGATATAAATTGTCATGGTATATGTTGATATATGAAATTGCTCATTTGACATTATTGTATATTGGGCATGGTGTTGGCATCACATTCATGGACTTTATGCATGGGTGTGGGTGCATGGTTTAAATCAAATACCATATTTGGTGCTTGATGGGTGAGCTCGGGAAAGTTGGACTGAAGATTCGACTGAGTCGCACAGGTACATGCAAGAAAAACTTGTGTCTGGTATAGCAAGAAGGGCAAGATATTCCCTCGGGTGCAAGACCTGGTTACTTAGTTCACACACTCCCCTCAGGTGAAATTCCATAAAAGTGTGATGGTGTACGGAACCAGTGATTGTGATACCAAAATTCGTTGCCCAACAAGACACAATATTTTGATTTATTAAAACACCCATTCAATGGAAAACACCCAACAATGATTTGGTTTTATAAATAAATGACTTTTATTTCATTGGGTGGATTTTCGTCAATTGACGGTTTTATTGCACAAGTGCATTGCATTGTGTTGTGGGAGCCGGTGAGGGCTCGGGTTAGAATGCATGGGTGAGTCTCATCTCATTTCATGGCATGACATGATAAATTCCAACATTGAATGCATATTTTTGTTTGGAATGTCTTGGATTGTTTAATGTTACATGTGAACATCTCATATGCATCTAGGTGAGGAGTAGTCTCTGTAGGAGATACTCTATTGAGCGTTGCTCACCCTATATGAGAACACATTTCAGGTGCGGGTTGTACACAGGTGGAAGGCTCCCAATTCGAGCCCCATGGATGAAGAAAGGCAGAATTGGCTTTTGTTTAGAAATTTTGTAAAACTCTTGTTAAAACTTAGTTTTGGCATGTAAAATTGTGTAAATGCTTATAATAGAACTTGTATGGATCATGTATAATGTAGAAAACTTCATTATACATGTTTGGGATAAATTTGGAAAGGTTTGGAGTAGGTTTGAAGTAAAAAACAGGTGAAATAGGCAAAACTGGAAGGAGAGTACAGGTAGAGTGTACAGGTACGCTGCTGTCCAGAAGGCAGACCGTACTGGTACGGTTTATGCGTACCAGTACGCTCAATTCCAGAGATCAACCCGTACCGGTACATAGTATCGGTACACTGTGGAATTTTTCAAAATTTAAAACTGTTTTGCCAAGCTTTCTGCCTATTTTTCAAAATTTAAAACTGTGAGTTAAAATCCCGAGTAAAGGGATATTATCACGTGGTGTCAGGTGATGCGGCATTCACGGATATTTTCGTGGGTTGATGGATTATCGACGGTTAATAAAAGACCCTCGAATTTTGGGGCTTCACAATATCAGAGTAATCTCATAAAACCTTAATCTTAGGTTGATTTACTACCTTCATTTAGCTAACAAGGTAGCCTAAAGCTGTAAGACCTGGACTTATATTTATAAGGAAATTAGGAATTAAAAGGAAGTATTATATAAAGATTTGGACTATAATTTAATTCATTAGAATAAATAGGGAATGAAGTGTAGTTTTACTTAATAATAAGAAGGAAATAAGGGAGTGTGCCTAACGGTGAAGGAACAAACGAAAACAAAACAGAGAGGAAGATCGGAGAAGGAAAGAAGAAAAGGAAAAAGGAAACTGTGACTTCGAGTGAAGATCCAACAGTGAGATTAACTCCGATTCTTACCAAATTTAAGGTTGTTATTCATCGTAATTTGAATTCCATATCTATTAGTTTAGTTTCTTAAAATGAAGCTGTTTTGTTTATTTTATACTTCCTTTCAATTGATAATCTTTTGGGTAGAAAAAATGCTATAGATAGGTATGGAAGCTAGAATTCGGTTGGAAATGTAATTTTTCTTCCCTAAAGTTACTATAAATCTAAATTTTCGAATCAAGCTCTATGGGTTCAAAGTTGTATGTACAAATATAGCTTCTTTTTTTTTGGTCAGTACAAATATAGCTATTGGGTGGAGTTTTCATCGAGGAAAGAAATGCTTAGTTGATGAAATTGTTTAAACCTACAAGCTGAAATTATAGTTTAGTTGTTAAAAGAGTTTAATTAAAATTGTTTACATTGATGGCCAAACTCGTTTTGGATAATTAAAAGATTATGGGAGATTTCTGGGAGGGTTTTGATTGATTTTGGAGTAGATTGAAATTTGGGTTTTAGTTCATGGGTAGAAGAATAGAGGTGGTAATAGTAATGTCGATTTTGACAGACAACTTGGATACTCGATGGAAAAACGACGATAACTCTCTCTTGAAAATTCGGATTTGTGCACTGTTTTTTTGGTAGAATACAAACTCATAGGTTTTTCTAACCATATATGATACAAAACCTAATTCTATTTATGTGAAAACTTACATCTGTTTAAAGTTGACTGAAATACTGTGACTGATGAAAAAAATATATATTAGTATTTTTATAAACAAGTGAACATAACTTTTTAGATATGACCTAAATTTTAGCTCATGACCTGTGGTTAGAATACTTAGGAAGTGTGCTTTACAATTAATTTGGGTTCTTATTATTTTAACAAAGATAGAAGTTTGTTTTAATTGCACTCGCGCCATGAGTGCTCATGTTATTTTAATGCATGTAAAGTGTTCGAGGAAATGCTTGAGTGAAGCGGATGAGAAAAAATGGGGCTTAAGTGACGCGACTTTATTTGAGTTGAATGTGTTATGAAATAAATTGGATTAGGTTGGATCAAATAAACAAATTTTTGAAATTTTTGAATATGAGGGATATTGGATAACTTTAACACCCTTTGGTAAAATGAGCATAACGTTTTATAGAAAACTCGGATTGATATACCATCATTTTGTTGGAAACTAGATTTGGAGATCTTTCTAATGGTATATGGTAGAACATCATATTGTTCTTGTATAAATTCAGTTTTTAGTTTAAAAATAGTTAAAAATAGCCCATTTATTAAATTTGAAAACTTGTTGAAAAATAATCAGAGCATAGTCAATGAGAGGTTGTTTTGAGCTTATGACCTATAGTTAGAAACTTTAAGAAGCTTAATTTCTAACTCATTTGGTTTCATGTTGAATTGTTATGAAAATAATCCATGGGATTGGAGTTGTCTTGATCTAAGTCTAGTTGAATCAGAACGAACAAAACTTAAAATGAAATATATTCACATGCATATGTTTGCATCCGTTGACTTATTTAGAGTTGAAACTCATTGTGTATGGTTATATGATTTGTGTTATGTTCACAAAAAACTATATCGATTCCACTTAGGGATCCAACATAAAATTGAGTGGTGTGTTGGTTGGCGGTGACAGGTGAAGTGTACTACCTCATAATAATTGAAAATAAAAGTATATGATTAATATAAATTATTTCGCTATGTGAAATAAAGTTTTGATGACTTGATTTATGTTGAATTGAACAAATAATGGATCAAATATATTTTTGTTGAAAAGCTTGTGATTTATTAAAAAGTTTGTGATTTGTTGAAAAACTTATGATTTGAGTAGTATCCATTGTACTAGAGTTGTTGATAACTTGACATAGCTTACATGTTGTTGATTTGAACCCTGCACAGTTATCGTGAGACAGCTTGACATTGCTTAAATATTGTAAATAACTTGACATTGTTTAAATGTTGTAGATAGCTTGACATTACTTAAATATTGTTCATAGTTTGACATTACTTAAATATTGTTGTTGACTCATGGCACATGTGGACTATTTATTATGTTATTATTTTGATAGTGATTATGAGATTTCAAAGTGAGTTGAAAAACACTTTGATTTTGTCGTTATCTTCAGATTGTGAACATATTTTGATAAAATAACATTTGATCCATATTTTAAATATTTTCATTTATTATGATACGCAATACACTCAAGAAAATATTTGTTTTAAGGAAACTGAAGTTTAAAGTTGGGTCTACTACAACACTAACATAGTCGAGATGGGAGGTTAAGGAAACAGGTTGTGTACATTTTATACAAGAGTATTCGTTTCCTTGTTGATGTGAGGAATGAATTCCTTAATGTTTTGTTTTGATTTAAGTTGCACAGTTGTGCACTCTGTCATAGAGTTGTTTAGTTTATCTCTTTCATGAAATTATTAGTTGGTATTATTGGTTTAAATGCATTCCTGAATTATAGGAGTAGGTATTGCCACATGTGAAATTATACTTTCATCTTTGGAATATCAAATAGGTCTCTCGAGATAAGGTCTGACAAAAGCGAGGATGTCTCTCTCACTTTCAGATAGCTGGATTTTTAATCCACCTGCGGATTTGAGACATATTTTGTCTAATGAGTGTAATAATTACTCTGTTTCGCAATGAAAGTTCCTATATTTTTGGTACAAAAAAAATTTGATGTGTAAACTTACTGTTAGACCAGTCAATGAACTAGATATTCTCTCAAGAACTCATTTATTCGAATGTGGATTAAAATTTTAACCCGATAATCAAGATTCGATCTAAATTTATTTAGATCTCTATAATCGAATTTGAATTTTAATATATATGAATCTGATCCGATAAAAGTCCATCCTCTCCGCCCCAACACGATAGCTGCCTCTCACTCCCACCCCAAATCCCTCACAATCCACCTTCGACCATCCACTTCATTCTCCCATCTCTCTACACACATAAAGGAAAAGGTGAAGAGTCTACATGTTGCCTTTCACCATCCAACAACAAATGGAAGGTGGTGGTGTGTAAATGCAACAAATACCCGAGGTAGTAGAAGATGGGCTTTTAAGTAGAAGTCTGGTTTGTCCAGTAAGTTTTGGCTCTTTATTTTTCAGTTTGTTGTTGTTGAATTTGGTGGATTATTGGCAAATTGAGATGAAAACAAATATAAATTGTTGGATTGATTTAGGAAATTAAGATGAAATTTAGTTTTAATTTGGTGTATTTTTTTATTAACAGATGGAATGTTGTTGTAATTCAGTCAATTCGGATCCAATAGGATGCCCGATTTTAGTGAATTCGGATCTGAACAAAAAAATTTGAGGAGAATTACATCAAGAACTCTTAAAATTTGTCACATAATCACTTAGACTCCCTGACATTTAAAATGTTACAGACAAACCCTTTGAAGTTTATACACGTAACACTTAAACCCTTACTGTCAATGTGCGTTAGTAATAAATTACACTCAAATCTCTTAAAGTTTGTAGGTATATAACAAATTACACTCAAATCTCTTAAAGTTTGTAGGTATTTGTTATAGAAGATATTGTATCTGTAGACATTAAAAAAATTAATTAACAAATTAATGTCTATAATTAAGCTCAAATCAATTAAATAAATAAATAAAATTGGGTTGAATCTAAATTCCATAACCTAAATAATACAAGCTCAAATTTAATTAATAAGATTTGTCAAATTAAATTAAACTGGACTTAAATTTCATAGCCTAAATAATACAAACTCAAATGCAATTAATCAGGCTTGTTAAATTAAATTAAAAAAGACCTTAATACCATGAGCCCAAATTAAACAAACTTCTAAAGGTAAAATAGGTTGGACTTAAATTCTATAAACTAAAACCCACAATTTATGGGTAACTCATTACCTAAAGCTTATATAAGGGTAATTAGGTAAAAGTACTCATATATGAATAATTATCACTCTTATATGGATAACTACTCATAACACTATAAATAGAGGTCTAGGGGAGGGCAAGAAAAAAAAAAGGCAAAGGAAGAGCAAGAGAAACTAAGGAGGAGAGAAGATCAAGAAGCTTTGCCTGAGTCCATCTCAAGAGGAGACGAGAAGATCAACAGTAAAGCTCTGCCAGAGTCTATCCCCAACTAGGGTCTTGTAAATCTATCTCTAAGGAGAAGAAACACTGCCAAGGTCCTTCTTCAAGAGGCCATAATCATCTTTAAGTCATTCAACACAAAGAATGGTGAGAAGATTCGACAAAGTCAAATCAAAGATCGAAGAACAAGAACCAAGTCAATCCAACTCTCGTCTTCAACAAATCTACCAAAACATTATCAAATTGAAGATTAAAGAACACGTAGGTCAAGCCTTTATCTTCACCAAATCTACCAAACCAAAGATCGAAGAACGAGAACCACATCAATTCGACTCTCGTCTTCAACAAATCTACCAAAACATCACCAAATCGAAGATTGAGGAACACGTTGGTCAAGCCCTTGTCTTCACCAAATCTAGCAAAGTCAACACCAAACCAAATATCGTGAAATACGCCAATCAGCTCTCGTCATTATCAAATCCACCAAGAATCAGAGGAAAGTGCACGTCAAAAACACGCCGAAGAGAGTCAACACCACTTTATTAAATTAAGTCAAATTATTCAACAATTGTAATTTGACATTACTTTTGTGTAATATTACATTACGAAAATTTTGTCGTTACAGTATCTATTATGGTTTGACCCCTTGTTTTATTTTTTAGATTTATTCTAATAAAGAGTATAATTATATACTAATTATGATTTTTTTAAAAAA
>CM042189.1:28212174-28224446 GCA_023539305.1 Ilex asprella
TTTTTTTTTTTTTGAAACTACTTAAGCTCACCTGACTCTCCCTATTTTCTTCTCTATGTCGCTGCCTCACTCTTGTTCTCTTCTCTCCATCGCTGCCTCACTCTCTCCGTTCTCTCACCGTCACCAACGAGTAGCAGCCATCTCCTCTCCTCTCTCTCATAGACGGAGAGGTAAGCCCCTTCTCTTTCTCTCTCTTTCTCCCTCTCTCATCTCGTATCGTCACTCTCTCTTTCTACATATATACGCACAGATCTGTGTGCATATATGCACAGATCTGTGCATATATACACACAAATCTCTGTGTGTTGCGTGTGCTTTCTGTGTGTGTTCTGTGTGCTTGGTGTGTGTGTGTTCTGTGTTCTGTGTGCTGTGTGTGTGTGTGTGTGTGTTGTGTTTGTGATTGAATTGCCATTTACTTTAGGATTGAATTGGGGGTGGGATTGAATTGCCATTTGATATTGAATTGGGATTGGGATGAAAAAAAATGACATAATTTGAAGTGGTTACCAAACATGTATACAAGGACAAAAATTGTCTCTGTTTTCTGTTTTTTTATTTTTTTAAGACGAGAAAACAAAAACGGTACCAAACACTCTTCATGAGAAGAAGAATGGAGAGAACACCTTATGTGTGGATTGCTGCATTAGCTTATACCCACGTTGCATTAGCTTATGCTAATTAGGGCTATCCGAGTTGAACCTGAATTTCAGCTTGAGTACCCAAGTTCAAAAATCTAATCATGGGCACTGTTTAGAAATTATTGCCCAAAAAATCTATTCATGGGCTGTACTTAGGGTTAAGGGTTTAGGTTGAAACTCGGTTTGGATTGAGATGGGTGAGGGTATTGCTTCTTGGGTTGAGCACCCCAAACTCATTTATGTTCTCAGCTTTGACTGTTGCTCGCGTCTCTTATAGTTCTATACCTTACAAAACCCTAGATTTAAGGTATTTTGGCCACCAGCCCTTGGCACAACGATTAGGTCAAGCAAAGCGCTCCAAGTTTCTCTTGGGATGGATCAAACATGGTTTTTTGGGTTTAGGAGATGCTTTCTTTCAGGTAGTCACTTCTGTTTCCTTTTTCGATTCACAATCTACCATGTTTTTGATTCTTCAGACATCCTTCAAGTTTCGAAATTTTGAATGTGATATGTTCAAAAAAAAAATTATTGTTTTTCTTAATCTTTTTTTTGGGGATTTTTTTTTCTTAATCAATCTATGAATTAATATAGGTCATTTGGATGAAATAGTCATTTATCTATATAAATCAAATTTTTGCAATTCAATTCAATTCCATTCCGGTGTGCCACTCAGGTTAAAATGTTTACTCTAGGAATTGCATCACAGCCCTGGAGTTCAATTTTGATTCCATGTGCCACTCAAATCTGTTTTTTTCTCTTTTTGACAGTTAGAATAATGTGCAAGTATGTCACCTTCTCATTGCTTCCTTGTTAAATTTCATGAATGGTTCTATTCTAAACATATTAGTAAACGTAAGATTGTTATCTCCAATCAAAATCTTTGGCGTCCGAGTCAAGAATTGAATTTATTCCGGAAGTGTATGATTCGGTAGCAAATTATGAAATTAACTCTATATGCTATATACATTCGAAGAACTACGAGAAAAAATATCCAAAATAAGGGATGCTGTATTCCTCTACTGTGATATCAAGCATTAATTTTCAAAAATAGTTTTGCGGTCGTGAACGCAAGTCTGTATTTCCCTAACACTTCGCATTACTAATCACACAGTCCATATTGTGATAATTTTTTCTGTCAAAAGTGCTTACCTCACAGGATGATGGAGGTGTTTTATGCTTTCATCACTCCAATTTACCAATTTCATCATCCTAGCAGCCATAGTGTTGCCAAAGCATAGCCATCCTAATATTGAATCCTTTATCGCCACCGTGAACGTTTTAGAGCTTTCCAATTTTTTCCCCTTCACAAATACATGCATGGCTATCCTTTGGGCCAACATTTTGATTTTTTTCAAGGCAATCTATCTAATTACCATTTATGCATTTTCTGCAGCAATATTGAAATTAAACAGGAGAGAATAGGCAAACAATAGGTAAACTTAAAACCCTTAAAAGGTGCTTTAGAAAACATATCTCAAAGGAGAACATTGTTTTTTATTTATCAACGCATTAGGTAACTGAATGAAATGTTTCATTTTAAACTTGCAGTTTTGTGTTCCCCTTTGAATCAGATAAATGAACCAATTAGTTTAGAAAATTTTGAACCAAATGGAATTGAATTGAACCATAAGATTGAAATCAAGAATTGTGTGATCTTGGAAATTATGGTTTTGATAGTAATTGAGATCTCACCAAGTTGGTGGCACTGTATTTTAAATTGACACAAATATTTTCCCACAGCCTCCAATGCACAACACAATGTAATGTTTCCTTTCATCCATAAATTGTATTTAATCTGGATTCTATCACTTCATCTAGCGAATTTAAATTTTGCTACAGAAGATCTTTTCTCATGGCGAAGGAGGAAACAGTAACTGTGAAAGATGCCATTCACAAGCTGCAACTTTGTCTCCTCGAGGGCATCCAAGATGAAAACCAGCTAAATATTGCTGGGTCCTTGATTTCTCAGAGTGACTACCACGATATTGTGACTGAGCGATCTATTGCAAACATGTGTGGTTACCCACTCTGCAGCAAT
The DNA here is from genome assembly GCA_023539305.1 of Ilex asprella. Classification (NCBI taxonomy): domain Eukaryota; kingdom Viridiplantae; phylum Streptophyta; class Magnoliopsida; order Aquifoliales; family Aquifoliaceae; genus Ilex; species Ilex asprella. Next base: position 28,214,851 of record CM042189.1, read on the forward strand.
TCTTTGCCTTCTGAGCGACCTTGGAAGGGCCGGTATCGGATTTCTCTAAAAGAGCATAAGGTTTATGATCTTAATGAAACATACATGTACTGCTCAACCAGTTGTGTCGTCAATAGTCAAGCATTTTCTAGGAGTTTGCAGGAGGAGAGGTGCTCGGTTCTGAACCCTGCAGAACTTAATGAAGTTCTGCGGTTGTTTGGGGGATTGAGTTTGGATGCAAAAGAGGATTTGGGAAAGCATGGAGATTTTGGACTCTCTGAGTTGAAGATCCAGGAAAAAGCAGATGTGAAAACTGGGGAAGTCCCGTTGGAAGAGTGGATGGGTCCGTCAAATGCTATTGAAGGCTATGTTCCACATAGAGATCGCAGAATGAAGTCGTCAAGTTCAAAAAACCATAAAGAAGGTAAAATGTGAAGTTCTTTAACTTTGTATTTCATGCTAGTGGCTTTTGTCCTGCCTGTGTAGGTTATAATAAAACATATCCAACCACAGTAGCTATCTTCAATGCTGCCTAATGTTACTTCGAATTTTTGTACTATGGCATTAAGATTTTTTCAGTTCATCTATATTTTTTTTTTGTTTTGCTGACAGAAGGGAGCTTTAAATGGGTTTGCAGGATCTAAACTCAAGCATGGCCAGCCCAAGGAGGAGAAAAACATCATTTTTAATGCAATGGACTTCACGAGTACTATAATATGTCAAGACGAGTATAGCATTTCGAAAATATCATCAGGTCCAATGAAGACTTCTTCTGAAGAATCTAAAGAACCAAAAGGAAAACTGAGCTTTAAAGAAATGGAGGATCAGTTAGCCATATTGAACAAGCCATCTGCTCCTGAGAAGAGCAATTGTGAAAGTAAAGAATCGAATGAAGAAAATAGTTGTGTTGTCACAAATAACAAGCTTAGCATTTCGGAAGTGAGTTCAGGTCCTTGCCTAAATGGCATCGGTATAAATGGAAATGAAGCAGGACAAGAGTTCCATGCTGGAAAAGCTGAATGGAGCTCCAGCCTACTCAAACCTTCTCTAAAATCGTCAGGTGCGAAGAAAGTAACTCGCTCTGTTACATGGGCTGATGAGAGTACCAATGATGCTGGCAGTGGAAATCTTTGCGAGTTTGAAGAAGTAGAAGAGAAAAAAGAAGATTCTGGGGGATCCAGTATTGCAGACATGGAAGTCGACGATAATGCATTTCGATTTGCATCAGCTGAAGCCTGTGCAATAGCTCTGAACGAAGCAGCAGAAGCTGTTGCATCTGGAGGTTCTGATGTTTCTGATGCCGGTATATTATTACAGGCGTTTACATATTGTGACTATCTTTTAGTTCCGACAGTATCAATCAGGTCTTGTCTATACTTAATGTATCCCTTGAAGGTCTTGTTTGTTTTTGTACTCATTGATTTGATATACAGTGTCTGAAGCTGGAATTATTATATTGCCACCTCCTCATGATGTTGATGAAGCGGAATCTGAAGATAATGCTCATATGCTTGATTCAGAACCAGCTCCTTTAAAGTGGCCAAGAAAACCAGGGGTTTCACATTCTGATCTGTTTGACTCTGAGGATTCTTGGTATGATAGTCCACCAGAGGGATTTAGTTTGACAGTAAGTTTACTTTGCAATTTACACTTAACGTCATCTTTCACCATTCTAAATTCATGTTTGAGAGCATGTCACTCTTGATTTTTTCAGTTATCACCATTTGCGACTCTGTTTATGGCACTCTTTTCATGGATATCATCTTCTTCGTTGGCTTATGTATATGGGCACGATGAAAGTTTTCATGAAGAATATTTGTCTATTAATGGGAGGGAGTACCCCCAGAGGATTATATTGGCAGATGGTCGCTCTTCCGAAATCAAGCAAACTCTTTCTGGCTGTCTTGCTCGGGCTTTGCCAGGACTTGTTGCTGATCTTAGGCTACCAACACCAGTATCAAGTCTGGAACAACAAATGGTACTGGGTTCTCTGTGGTTCAAAGATATTGGATTAATGATGCATGTACTAGAGCTACTGGTGTTTCTTTTCCCTTATGGTTGGATTTGGAAAATATAAGATTACTTAACAGCCTCTTTTGTGGGAATTATGTTCTATATATTGCTCACATATACTTTATATTGTGTATGCTAGTTTTAGCTTTGTTTTATTAACTCGATTTCTATAATCCTGATGAATGTTTCCAGTTTCAGCAATTTCTTTTTATACAATTGGATGATATGCTAATGTCTTCTGTATTGTGATGTGCATAAATCTTAGATATTGTGATATCTAAGGAAGTCTTAGATATTGTGATGTGCACAAAATCAAACAAGTCCTTGTCCATATAATTTCATTAAGAGCATTGATTTAGATAACTAGTCTCTAAGACTTCCTTTTCTTTTTGTATAGGGCCGCTTACTGGATACAATGTCTTTCACTGACTCACTTCCCCCACTCAGAATGAAACAGTGGCAAGTGATTGTGCTTTTGTTTCTTGATGCCCTTTCTATATGTAGAATCCCTGCACTTACTCCTCACATGATGGGTAGGAGAGTATTGTTTCACAAGGTAAGATCGTCAGATCTTACAATACTTTCTGGGCATTTTCTTTATATTATTCTCCGTAATGTAAGACCATCATCATTGATCTTTTCCAAAGTGGTGCCTGTGATCCTTTGCATGGTTCATCTCAGTTAAGGCTTGAGACCCATTCTGGTAGCAGCTTAGTCCTTGGGTGATGAAGTTTGTTTGTTTAGTGTGGTGCATTTAATTTATTTTCCTTACAACTTGAAGAACGTATATCTACTGGTTTTAATATTTGTAATGATGCATTTACACGCACAAGATCCTTACCTTTTTTAAGTACTATGGCCCCTGAATTGAACCATAAAGCATTCTTAAATATCTTGTATTGCTGTTGTATTTTAAGTTTCCAAACCCATTGAAAACTCAAAGATCAACAGAGATTAGACTTGGAGAATAAAAATAAAACAAATAAAAATTGGAAGGAGAAAACCACATGCATGTGATCATGAGTTTCTAGACCAAAGGGACTTTTTTAGGAATTGTTGAAAATCTAGGAGTCTGATTATGAGTAATGAAATTGGTACTCTAGTCCTAAAAAGTAGTGAATGAGCTAAGGAGACCATCAAACGTGATAAGCTATATCAAGTTGGTGACAGCATACAACAATTGTATTTTAAGTTTCAAAACCCATTGAAAACTCAAAGATCAACAGAGATTAGACTCGGAGAATAAAAGACTAGTTTCTTTTGATCGACATCAAAGTTGAATTTTACTGCCAGAGATTCTTCATATTTGGCAACCTGATTCTCGACCAACTGGGCCTGGTGAAGTTGGTCACCTTTGTCAACGGGTCAAGCCAAAAGCAAGAGTTAACTTCTTTTGTCCTCATCTTGCAGAGTTCTATTGTGTCCTCATTTGGGCTTTTCTTCATTGCTTTGTGGATGTTTCTTCTATACTGTGGCTGAATTGTTCTAAATTGTAATAGTTGATTTTTCATTGGAATAGTGATCTACTGATATATATTATAAAAATAACTGGATATTTGGTTTTGCAATGTCTATTAGGTGCTTGATGGTGCCCAAGTAAGTGCCGAAGAATACGAGGTTATGAAGGATCTGATGATTCCACTTGGTCGAGTTCCTCAATTCTCTTCACAGAGCGGCGCCTAGCAAATCAAACTAACTTTTTCAGTCGCCTGTATTGCTTCATCTGAAGGTTTGAGGTCCACACTCAGCTCACACTGTCATTTGATGTGGAGATCCAATTAGCATGTACTCCCCCTGACTCACTTGTATAATGATCAAAGTAAATTGTGCATCTGTCTGTAAGTGAACGTTCTATACTACTAGTTGATGACAGCATAGCAGATTGACCTTCTCTTCACTGTCCAAAGTGCCTTGTTTGATCTGTACAGAACATCACAGCTATTAGTGGTGCAAATACAGGTGTTAGCTTTAACTGTTGGAGGCGAAGGAGGAGAGAGACTGATTTGGGATAACCTATTCAAATCATAGTGCTTTTTTCACTTGGATCTGATACATACCCAAGATTACCTGCACAAATTGAGTGCAAGTGGCTGGCAATTGAGTAGTGTAGTGGCATGTTGTGTTTGGTTTGTGTTTCTCTAATTGTTTCATACTTGGGTCTTTTTATTTTTTGGGCGTGTTATTTTGGATCGTGTCATGTTCTTTCGCTTGATAGAGTCACAATTGGATCATTTTCTCTTAGTCAAATTCACAATTCTAAAGTTACTCTACAAATTGAAGATTCATATGATTTATATATATTTAAGGTCAAACCAAAGTTATTTAATTTTGTAGCAGCTTGTACAATGCTACATAAAAAAATAAAAAATTAGACATTTTTTTAGTAAATTGAATGTTTACATGACCTGTATGTTAGTAAAATTATATCAAAGTTATGTTACGACAATTTGCACAATACTACATAAAAAAAAATAGAAGAAATTTAGTTATTTTTTGTTTGATACATGTTAAACGAATGTGTTGTGTTAAAGTCTGTCGTTGCAATTTGATACTACTCCATTCTAAATTGTATTTGTGTTAGGTTGTTGTATAATTTTTGAGTACATATTACTTGTAAGATTGATAATTTAAATGAGCTAAATCTGAACAGAAGTAGAGTAGTTTAATTCTATTATCAACCCTAATTGTTTGACTGAGTGCATAAGAACTAACATGTTGTTAAGTGTGTAATGGCAAATTACTGTGGTCCTCTAATTTTCCTTGCTAAGTGTTGTTTTGGTAGCAAGGCTACAGTATCATGTTTGTTGTACTGTCATCAATCTAAGTTATTAATTTTAAATGAGATGAATTATAGTTATTAACTGAATAAATAATAAAATAATTATACAAATTATATATACTTGTTGGTTAAAAAATAAGTAATTATATATATTTATTTGTTGGGTTGAAGATGGTCCGATGTGGTACATGACTAAGCCCTTTGTGAGCACTGGTTTCTGAGTCACGGTCTGGTGATTTGCCCATTCCGGCGTGTCATTGTGCATTATCCGAATTCCATGGGTAAGGCTGAGGTGCCATTTGCCACCATGAAGTGGACCTATGATTTGTATTGAATAACTTTTTTTTGAACTAAGTCTGACTATTAATCATTTCGCCAGTGTCCCATAATTCAAACACAACAGCAAAGCACTGCCACATTATTATATAGACCAATAACCATAACTATTTAATTTATCTATTACTGTTAGAGAGAGAAGAAGATGAATGCCTACATAGATAATACACGAGACTAAGGCGTGAATACACCGATAAGGGTTGACAGTAAGTAATTAAAGAATTTTTTATTTAAATTTAAATCTATTAATATGAATATCTTTTTCGTTTAAAAGAAATTGAATAATTTTTTAATTATTTTTTTAACAGAAGAAGGGTCAGGATAATGTGAGAGACTTTGATTGGACAGGACAAGTTCATAATTTAAAATATATATAATAATTATAGGGTATTTATGAAGCCAAGACTTTTTAAAATTCCGCCCATAATTTATTAGTGACAGTGATCTGTTGGGTTACGTAAAGAAGGTCCATGCAAGGCTGACATCAACAAGATAATAGAATAAATAGAATAGAATTGAGATAAGTAGTCTAACCCACAAAAATTGACACTTAACTACCCAACCAATTTTGACCAAAAAAATAATACTATGAACCAGGCGCTCATTAGGTTATTCAAACCAGGACTTCGGTGCAACCCCGGTGGGTGAATATCCCCACTTGTTGTGACCTGGAGCTCGAGAGGTTGAGTGATCGATTCTGCTTTCTCCTTTCCAACATAAAACATATAATCATGGAGCGGTTGGTTTAGTTCATAAGAATTCAGCCTCAATTTTGTTTTAGAAATGCCCATTGTCCATTCTTCACACGAGACAGAGCGAGTTGCTAGTGATAGTTGTGTATGTGCCTTTTTGGAAGGAACATTGTTTAATGCTTGAGTTTGAATCTTTATGGTTACGATAATTTAGTGAGGGTTAAATGTATGTTTTAATGTTTAGAGTACGCGGTGCAAATCATAGTTTCGGCTTTGACATAGGTTTGGTGAGATCTCCTGCAAATAGTTATATAGTGTTGAAGGGCAGTGATCCTTGACGTATATATGAATTATCTTATTTACATGTCTATTTTATGTCCAAAAAATCAAAATAAAAAACAGCTATAAAACTTATCTTGGAATGGTGTCCAAACTCGAAAAGAAGAAAAAAAAAATACTTTGGGGTCGTTTAGTTGTAATATTAAGGGGGTGTATTAAGAAGTCAAAAAAAATTACAGAGTAATGCTTTATATCCCAAATTTATATTAAAACTCTCTAACCGTGTCTAATATTTTGTTCGGTAGACAAATTTGATTTTGTAATAGTTTCAAAAATGTTTATTAATCGTATACTTATTATATGTTTTTTATATCATAGACCTGTATTATTAAAATATTTTAATACTAACAAAAGATGTGGTATTATAATCCAACTCAAATATATTATTATACACATTTATTATTATAACTTCACAATTGATAAAACCATGCTAGCATCAACATAACAAATATTGATTGAGGGTATTTTTGTTAATTCAACATTAATACAATGAAATAATTTCCAAACCAAACAACAATTTGGATTGAATAACTACTATCCAATGTTTATGTTGTATATAACCAAACACTAGATAAAATTACGTATTATTCTAATATCCTATTTAACCTTGTCTTTTATTTATCTATATTATAATAGACTAGATTCATTTATCTAATCTGTACATTACTAATACGACAATTAAACGAGGCCTTTGCAAAAAAAAAAAAGAGTGATGAAGTCAAAATCATTGGTCCTTGTATCTTTGCATATTCTTACATCTATTTCTTCATACATGGAAAAGTAAACAACAATTATCTCTATACTTGAATTCAAATTCTCTTTCTACAGTTTTTCCCCCCAATTTATCACAATATTATCTAATCTATCGAAAATGTAAGTAGAAGCTATCAAGTAGGTTTATCTATGATGGATAATTAAAAACAATAGATCCACTACAGTGTTTTCTTCCTTTAAATTTTATTTCTAAATAAATTACTTACGATATAGGCAAATACCAACTTCTATGTAAAGTGTGTTATTTGATTTTATGGCCGTTTATCAACCAAAATAGAAAGAAAATAATATATTTGAGCGATCTCAAATTCTTGTTTAAATCTCGACTCAAATTTAAATTTAATTAAAAACAAACTAAAATAGATTTAATATTTTACTCAAATTCGTTTAAATTTTAATCCAAAGCAAGGGGTACTCAATTTTGAATTAAACATTTGAATATCATATTATACCATCTTTTGAATATCTAGCTGTGGTATTTTCACTTTACTTTATGCATTTTTCTACTCTTATCTTTATCTTTCTTGTTTTCTAATATCCTTTCTAAGCACATTGATGAATTCAGATCATTCACCACCAATATTATTTGTCAAGGTTAAATTAGATTTTGTTTTTTAAAAAGTATAGCAATCACTTATTATGTATTATTTTTTTTTTTTGAACTTGAAAAAAAATGTAAGAAAATAACAAAAATGAATGAAAGCAAATTATTGATATGAAAATATTAGTTGAATTTTATTTTGGGGGAAGAGTTCAAATATAGGGAAAATAGAAAAGGAAATGAATTTGAGAACAAATAATTAGAAAAAAGAGGCTTTTGAAAGTAAAGAAGTAAATATTCAAAAAGACGAAAGAAGTAGAAAACAAAGAAAAAGAAAAAAAATTTGGATAAAAAATGAAAGAAATGAACTAGAAAAGTATGAGTGTTTTTTTTAAATATCTATAATATAAAACAGAGTACACTTTAATAAGTTTATTCGACGGTTTTAAATAGACTAATCCAACGACTACCAATATTTCTCTCAAAACCATTCACATTAAATCGTACCTTCAGGCACAGGTTACCTCTATTTTATATGCAAATATGATTTTATATATGGGAGTTGTTTATATTAAATTAAAATTTTGATTTAAAATTTAAATAAATTTGGAATTAGGGTCTAAGATGATGAACCATCTAATATCATAACTAATAATTTGAATTACACATTTATAAAAAACACAATAACAATTAAGATTAATTTAATTTTATCTTATTTTATTTAATTATATAGAATCATTTAAAAAAACTAACTCAAAAAAATCATATTCTATGCTTGACTTCTAATATTAGATAACTTAAACAACACATTTTTTAATGTAAGACAGTTCACTAACCCATGCTTGTGTCTCTTATCTCGTACATTTATTTTATTTTTTTAATGTTGATTCTAATTTTAAATTATAATTAAAAAAGGATAAATTACACTCACACTACCTGACATTTGGTTTTATTACACGGACACCCCCCTCAAATTTTAAAAATTACATTGAGACCTCAATAGTTAGACAAAATTAGCTCTCTTAATAAAAAGACAACTTTGCACCTCAATTAACCCAAATCCAAACTCAAACCCAAACTTTTGTCCATTTGTTTAACAAAAACCCCAACCTCTAACCCCAATATAGGGATGTTAAACGAGCTAAGCATGAACATTTTTTTACGCTCGTTTATGTATAAATAGTTAAACAAGTCAACTCATTTATGTGTAAATAGTCGCTCGATTAACAGCTTGACCCCAATCCCTCTTTCTCTTTCTTTTTCTCTTTTTCTCTTGCTTGCTCCCACCAACGAACTCAAACCCCAATCCCTCTCTGACTCTCTCTCTCCCTCCGGCGATCAATCTTCTTTCTCCCCATCTAGCGATCATCTTTTCTCCCTCCATCAGCCCAACGTTGTGTGTGTATATATGTATATACATACATACATACATATATATACACACAGGCACAGAGAGAGAGAGGTGGTCACGATTTTCATGGTGTGGAGGAGACGATTAGTGGTGGATAATGGAGTATTTAAGGAACAAAATCGTAGAAGATCGCTAGCCCTTATCCCACCATTGCAACACCCTCCAATGGCCACTCCCATCTAAAATTGAGAAATCAAAAGAATCTGATGTGAAGATCTGACAAATCAAAGGATTCAAAGTTTAAAAAATGTGCTTGGATGATTTGGGGGTTCGATTTTACTAGCGGTTGTTGGGTTTTTGTGTGTGGTGTGGTTGAGGAGTTGAAAATGGAGGTGGATAAGAAGAATGTGGTGGGGTTGCTCGACTATGATGATTTATGTCTATGTTTTCTCTCTCCCTCTGTCTCTATTTTTCTCTCTCTACTAGTGATGGTGGCGAAACTGGTGGTGACGACAGAACTAGTGGTGATGGTGGCGAAACTGGTAGTGATGGTGGCAAGAGTAAAAATTTATGTAACTAAATAAATAATAAACAAAAATAAATTTAATATGGGATAATTGAATTAGGTAATTATTAAGGTTTTAAAAAGTTGATTATTTTTTAAATTGTACTAATACTACCAAATATTATTTAATAAACAAAAACAAAGTTAATATTTTATTTATTGATGTAATGTATTTAGAAATTAAACATATAAGTGTTAAATTTTAATATATATATATATATATATAT